>JAGSMR010000038.1:1945000-2545000 GCA_029286605.1 Sericinus montela
ATTGATTTATTACGATAAATAATTTTGTCCTTTCAAACCACAGTTCTTTGAGAAGCTTATTTGAGACAATGTAAATCGTCAACGAGAGGCTATGAGCTTGTCATCGTCCAGGATATTAGACTCAATATTACGGTATAAATCGTACATAAATTCCGAAAACCTTATTGGTTCGAGCATTCCTCCTAGGAATTCGCTAAGCTCTCCTGATTTAATTGATCTTTCATCTTTTCATAGATTTAAAATCCGTTCATCCAGCTACGAGTAATCGCTAACTGCTACTCTAGTCTCTAATTGAACTTATTCCTTTGTCACCTCAGTATAGTATTTTTTTAATTTTATAAAATAAAAAAACAATGTTTTGTTTTATAATAATAATATAGAAGCGTCTAAAAGCGTCAATAGCCTTATGGTTTTGGGTGCGGACTGCAGAACATAATATCTCAAGTTCGGGCCCACCATTCGACTATTGTCATGAACTACTCTAGACATAAGCGTTGCAGCTCAGTTGAAGTGATTAACAGTAATACTAGTGATGTTATTTGACATTGCTTGTATTGCTTTTAAAAAAAAATATTACGCCATTCCCAATTCTAAGATAAACAGATGTCTAAAAAATTAAGTCCTTTCGACCCACCTTTCACCGAAGTCATTTTTTGGAACAACGTGACAGGTTATAATCCTGTCACCGTATTTATGCCCAAGCCAACGTTTTATCATCATTGTAATCGTACATAAGTCTTGAAAAAACCCATTAGTATGAGCCAACAATCTGGGGATTGAACTTGGGTCTGTAGACAATGTTTTTTAACATTTTTACTAAAAAAGGTATTGACGGGTTGTATAATTATTAAATTTCTGATTATTGTAGATTCCTTAGATGACAAAAATAATAAATATCAGCGTTATAATCCGTCATTGGTTCAATGACCTTTATTTTCTGTGTTGACATGGATAATTGTACAAAAAGTTTGTAAAATGATATAAAAATTATACTTTTTTAAACCAAGGTTTGTCGCTAGATGGTTGACGTGTGACTAATTCCGTACATTATTATTGTTAAATATAAGAATAATAATAGCAGCATAGGATATTTTAAATTTATTTTTCACCATAACGCGTATTTAGTGCAGTATTTGAATACTTAAAATAATAAAGATCACCGGGAATGTTTGCTATGTCACGCGTTTCCCCTAATATCTAGCCGCATTCAGACTGTAATTTAGAAATGGTCACACTATTCGATTAATATTTATGTTGCCATAATTTAACAAAAAAAAACTAGTAATAAACATTTGCATGAAAAAATAATTTAGAGAAAAAGACCTCAACACCAGTTTGAAGAAGTTTTTCTCGGAAACAGCTAGTGTATGTTAATTATTTTTAATTACACGATTGGAGATTACACATATTTCTCTATATATCTGAATTGAAAATTTTAAAAAATGCTGTTAAAATGCAAAATACTGTTCAAATTATGTAAACCTTAAATTGGCTCGTTTAAAGTAATAAAGATTTCATAACATAATTTTGTTTTGGAAATTATATAAAATAAATTGTTAAATTAAATTAAATTGATCATCCAACGTATCGGCAAAGATAAAGTAAAATGTTCATGACGCAAATGCTAATAGCTTTCATCACATTCACATAAGAAATAGAGTTACCTGTTATGCTAATGTCGTGTGAAGGAATGAAATGGTAAGACTCAATTTTCAATGACAATTTTTTAAACTGGGTATTCCAGTTTCATTAGGCAAAGCAATCTGGTTTATTAAATAATACCTTTGATACCTGATCTTCATCTGTTGTGTATGTTCTATAAATTAGACGTGATAAGATTATTTACAATACGTCCAATTCTTACACGTCCAGGAAGCACGAAATCTTTTTCCACTAAGAATTTTCAAGTATGTGAGTTATGTGGCCGGTCCATCTCTAATTCGTCCTTGTAATTTTCTATATGTATATGTAAATTCCAATAATTCGTCGTTTTAAACTGTAACTTCCCCGGTTAAGCAGTTTGATCATCCAACGTATCGGCAAAGTTTCAGAGATATAATTTTCTGCAATTGGATTATTTCATATTCGAATAGACACTATAATATCCACTGTCTATATAAACTTGAGGTTGACATACCTAGACTATCTGATACATGTAAAGAGGAAAGCTTCGTCCGCATTTCGACAGAAGTAGTAGCTTCCTTATAGGCTACACAAACCAGATATTATTATTAATTATACGCTCCTTCCATGTACTATGTAAAGAGTTTATGATCTTTCAGGTGGCTTGAAGTTGTCAAGTCAGGTAGGATGTCAATAGGTCCTGTTTTGACCTAATAACCTTCAGACTCCTAATCTAAGGTGGACATATTTCGACCATACATTAAGGATATATTTTATTTATATTCGCCTCCTACTTGCTCAATAAAATTTACGTATTTAATTATTGTAATGACAATAAACAGAATGGAATCCTATGCTTATGTTTGGACTGACTTGATTTAATTCTAAGATACTCACATATTTCTATTTTTTTGGAGTTTATGGCCTGGTATCTAGACCTTTAGGCCAATAGTATGTTTCTATTCTATATTAGTTAGTTGCCAGGTTAAATTCTATATATGCAGCTGTATCATAGATTCGGCATACTTCGTGCAGCTTCTTTGTGTATTATTTTATAATAAATTTTTGTCATAAATGTTTTATAAGTAAGATTAATGGTTTAGACTTTTTATTTAAAGTATATTAATTAAAGTATAGTACTTATAATTTGATAATTCAGAAAAGCTAACGTTTAGATTAGATTTGTGTTGCCATCTTTTATTTTCCTTGACCATTCAGCGCACAGCGCTCTGTTTTAGCGCTTTTTCGCTTCTTTTTTCTCTATTCGTTTCTAAGCCGCGTCCTTCCCCCTCCGTAAACTCCTTTCTTCAATTCGACATTTTTTTATAGGAGGCTCTTTTTAGTGTCCATTTTGTCTAATTTCAAACGTAAAGTGTACGCTATCTAACACGTAAAAGATAAATTGCTACCAATCTTTAAAAAAAAAACCTGTTTATAGATTTAAAACTGTATTTGTATTCGTAGCATCATTACGAAAATTATATGAGCGGCGTCCAGTCATTTTCTGAACATGACATTAAAAGAACCTTTTAAAATGACAGCTTGACTTGGTTTGGTTTCCGCTACTGTGCTATTGTGCTATTTTTTTGATATTTGATACGAAATTCTCAAGAATATGTCTATTTCTACTGCAACAGGTATATTATTAAATATATTGTATACATATTTATATCGTTTATAAAAAATTAAATAGTATTTTTCTCAAACATGATGGAATTATGTTTTCGGGCCAATGCCATGGAATCCCATATGGCGGTTCATACTTCAGATGATTTACTGTCACGATTGAATAATTTATTTTACCATTTAAAATGTACTAGTAAGAGTTAATCCAGGTTTTATATTACAGTTTTGCAAATTTTAGGTTAGGTACTTGTCTATATTTTACGATACTGTACTACTGTTATTAATAATGTGAAACCTTTTAGCTTTTGCCGGCGAAGAATCGCATACATTTAGTTCTATTCTATAAAAACACTATTACTTTTGAATTTTTGTTTTTTGTACGGTTGACAAAGTTGGTGTAAATTAAGTTCTGAAATTTAGTTGTATTTGCATCCACAGATGATCGCACTGAGGGCGACGATGACACATCACAAGGGAGTCAACCAAAGGATGACAGTAGTGATTCTGAAAATGATGAACCTCAAAGTCAAAATGGTGGCTCACCTAGTCCGGAAGTGCATGAAATAACTAGTGATGAGGAAGATTGTGTAGTGACCAATGAAGATGATTCATCAAGTTCTAGCACAGACTCAAATGACAGTTCTGATGATTCTCAGCAAAGTGTAAAAGACCATGATGAAGAGAAGAAGAAGATGGATATGCAGGCCTTAGAAAATGGAGGTGACGAATCAGATGTGGAGGAAGTATCTGTTGAAGACCCTTTAAATCAAACACAAAAGAGTAAACCAGTAGCAAATAGTGATGTAAAAGATGTATCTAATGTACCTGCAAAACAAAATAAGGCAAATGAATCTGAACAAAATAAAGAAGCAACTGTTGTTATCATAGATACCAATTCTATTTTATCAGGAAAAAGCACCACCTCAGTTCAGAATAAAATATCAACTAGCAGTTTTGATGCTCATGATCTATGTCAAAGCATAGCAGCCCGGGGCACCACTATTACGCCAGTTAGTAGCAAAACTAATACTACTCCACGAATTAATACACCAGTTGTGCCTCAACCTAATATTTTACCTTCTTTAACTGATGACATGTTTGTAGTTGAGGCACCATCTTTTATAGTCCCTTATGTATATGAAAAGCCATCAGTAAAACCTTTTAGAGAGTTTGTTGACAAGTTAGGTAAGCAATTAGATGAAGTAAAGCTAAAAGAAGATCAAGAGAGACTACAAGCAGGAATATCCGAGAAAGGTAAAAAAGAGAAAGACTCTAATAAACAAGAAGATGAGAATGAGGGTGATAAGGATATTAAAAAGGATGCTGATGAACCTGTTAAAGAAAAGAAACAAGAGAAAAAGAAACGTAAGAGAGGTAATGTTGAAGATGATGATGATTCTTGGGATGGTGAGTCTAGCAGTGATTCAGAAGAAGATGCACTCTCTGATGATGACACAGTTGTTATTAAAGACAAAGATGACACAGATTTGAAGGACCCTATAAGCATAATATCAAAAGGCCTTACAGGTAAAACTGATAGTTATTTTGATTGTTCTCTAGGACAGTTCTTTATTAATATTGGGTTGAATCTTGTCCAAGAGTTTGTTCAAAGTGATTTATTGAAACAACAAAATAGAAAACTGTATAAAGAAAAGAAATCGGGCCGTAGTACAAAGGCCACTGAATCTGCTATTGTGTCCCTCACTCAAAATTTAGAGTTTAGTAAGAAAGTGAATGCACCATATACCCTCAAGCAAAAAAGGTGTGAATTTTGTAGTTTTAAGACTGAGTCCATGCTTGTAATGGCTCATCATTTAGAAGCACCACATATGCGGAACAATATTTACAAATGCAACTCATGCCCATTTGAAATTCGCAGTCCCCATGATATATTATTTCATATGGAGGCTGAGCATAATATCAGGGGAAGGCTTGAGCGAGCTCCAGCTTATCAACAGTGTGCCAGTTGTCATTTTGAAGACAACAGTAAAACAAAACTTGCACGGCATCTCATTGCATGTGCAAAGAAGTTCAAACCAGAGTTTAATTTGTGTCCCCCTCTGGAATGGGAACCTCCTGCTAAAATACCAAAGTTAAACAGACCTCGTAACAATTCCATTGGACCATATCAGCAAAACTTTAGCAGATCACATGTAGGTGCTAATCCCATAGGTAGACCTCCAATGAATATCAACATGATGGCAACAATGCCTGTCCTTGGAAGACCACGTGGTCGTCCACCTTTGTCAAGCCCTGTAAGACAACCAGTCTCTGGAGTACCTATTCTACGCAGTGGAGTAATGATTATGCATAACAATCCTCCCTCTGGGACCACTATTACAAATTATCCAATTATGCAAAGTAATCAGACTGGAAGCAATACTTCGGCAACTCCAAAAATATCCATAACCCCTCTTCCCCGGGCTCCTCAACCATCATCATCTCAGACACAACAAAATTCCAAAGCAACATTTGTAATCTGCGAAATTTGTGATGGTTATATTAAAGACTTGGAACAATTAAGGAATCACATGCAATGGATACATAAAGTGAAAATACACCCTAAGATGATTTATAACAGACCACCACTAAATTGTCAAAAATGTCAATTTAGGTTCTTTACTGATCAAGGCCTCGAGAGGCATTTATTGGGTTCACATGGCCTTGTAACCAGTTCTATGCAAGAAGCTGCTAACAAAGGTAAAGATGCTGGCAGATGTCCGGTATGTGGTCGAGTGTACCAATGGAAATTGCTTAATCATGTATCAAGAGACCATAATATGACACTCAAGCCAGCCCACTTATCATACAAATGCACTGTGTGTACTGCAACATTTGGAATGTATAAACAGTTTGAGAACCATGTGTATTCTGCTCACAGTGTTGTTGCTAAGAGAGTTATGGACAAAAACAAGACAGCCTCTGCTCCAACAAAACAAACAGACAGTGATCCTTTGCTCAAGCCACTAAAAATCAGTGATGAGATAACAATAATACCCCAACCAGCAAAATCAACTGTAACCATCACTGCAAAGGGAAAATAACATTAATTAGTGCAAAAGCCTTGCTGACACCCAATTCAAACCTGGCCTGTTTCCGTGATGCACTATTGAGCAGTATTGTGTAAATAGACCTAAGTTATATTATTAAAACTTATTTAAATAAATATGATAAAAGGGAGGCAAAGATTTAGTGACAATTTAGTAAAGGAAGTAATCTGAATGTTAATTCAATCACAAAATAATACAAATTACAAGCATAGACTAAGGTGTAAATTCAGTGTATTATACCTGCTTTGATGTTAAACACCATATTATATGTTTTAGTGCCTCTTCACAATTAGTGGCTGTTTCTCTTTTCCATTCTTTTCTCTGTATCACAAATGTGATCATATTTCATAAATGGATCTGTCTTGATGCTATTGTTTAGTAACTATTTCAATGTGTATTTAGATTTAGAGTAAAAAAAATTAAAATTAAAGACAATGAAAGGTTTTTCATCAAAAACATATTGGTTACCCAAACAGAAGTGATGCTTTTGTCTATGAGCAATGCTGATGTTTATTAATGGAGATGTAGTAAGTTTTAATTATCTATTTAGGGACTGAATATGCAAAAATTTTATTCAGTATATCATAATGTATCAATGTTTCCTTTTTTTTCTACATGTTTTAGTGTTGTTTTATTCCTGTTGCTCCAAATTGTACTATTTAAAAACTATTTATAGTAGTAATACTGCTACCACAATTATAATGGATTTAATAAAACATTCGTCACTGCTTAATTATTAACTAAATTTCTTTAGCTTTTTATTTTAAACAAATGGTGGGTGGGCTTGATCCGGCCTCCTAACACATCTTTCTCATTTACACAATTTTTTTTGGTACTGAAATCGCAAAGCGGTTCAATATATGTAACTTTTGTAAAGATTGAGATTTAGGTACCTTTTTTACAGGTATGATAGTGATGATATTTGCAGGAATGGACTTAGTTTTCAGCCCCTGTTTCTACATGTTATTGATTTAATTTATTGTATTCATCTTTGACTACAATCATCTACCTATGTTAATTGTCTACTGGACTTATTTAATATGTAAAAAATTGTTTAGATATACCCATTATAATGATTGTATAATAAAACAATTATGATCATGTAAGTTTGTCGATAAGTTAATTATTGTAAACCTTATTCTATAAGAGAATAGTAAAGAAACAATTTCTCCTACCCTCCAGAACACCTACTCTGAAATGTGAACTGCATTTCTGGTTACAAATTCAGAACACATCAGTCTTATTTAATTCTGATCTCAGGTTTGACTGGAGTGTTGATTTGGTAAAAGTTTACTAAATTGTTAACGTACTTATAGAACTGAAAATAATGTATTTTTTTTATTTAATAAAAAGACCATTGTAAGTATATTTAGTTTTATTTTTCGTCATAGTAACATAATATACCTATCTTAAAATTTACTGTGGGACATATTCACAGGCTTCTGTGATTTTTTTTTGTATTATACATTTACCAATACTGGGGTAATCAGAGATCTAGATTTTAGCCTATTTTGGACAACATAACATTTACAAAGCTTTTCGCGGTATTAGTGTCATTATATACCTATATAGAGGTTGTCTTGTGGTGTGGTTGTGTAAACAACTCATGGGTCTTCTGAAAGAGAATAGAAGGGCGCAAAGCTGTGCTACCACTTCATGAATGAAGAAAGTTCTTTCGTGCACCAATGAATACATCTTCGAAAAATTGGACTTTATGCAGCGATCAAGTTAGTTTTACAGAGAAATGTATGCGTACGATGATATTGCTGAAGAATTTGGAGATGACACGATACATCAGAGGTAAAGTTTCAATAAGTAAACTTCTCACTGCAAAGGGCTATGCAGTTATTTTATGTGTGACCGCTAAGCCTGTATGCGGGTAGATGACCTGTTTAGCGTCCAAACGGGCATACAAAAGTGTGGTGTCTTATTTGCCTGGTTATTCGCATTGTATCTCGGCTGCTGTTCGGAGAAGTTGAGTGATAGTTGTTTGGTTGTGTAATTGGGTGCCGTGAAATTGCTTGCAGTATACTGATGATACAGCGATTAATGCACTCTCAGAACTGCGGTCATTAGTCACGTATAAAAGAGGAATGTGAAAAAAAGGTCTACGTTTGAATGCTAATAATACTTAGGCTCTGATATTTGAAACGGAGGAAGAGAGAACGAAGTGTGAAAGATATGATTTAGACGTGGACAGTAAACGAAAGCAGTGTGGCTGCCGGAAACAAGGATAACGGTGCCCGGGTAGCGTTAGTTAAAAGGTAGAGTTTAGTGAATAGTGCATGCCTTGCGATATAACACAGCGCTGGTCAGTACTTTGTAACATGGCAGCGAATCCTGGGTCTGTGCGATCTCATCGTAATCTCGAACTCGACGTAACAACCATTGACGTATCTATTCCAGTGGGGGCCTTGGGCCCTACACATGCATAAATAACAGCCTGTTAAAGTCCACTGCAGGATATAGGCCTCTCTTATGGGGAGGATTTGCCATAATCACCGCGCTTGGCAAGCGGATTTCCGATCGCAATACCAGACCACTCGCACACTCAAACGCTGCTGCCCATCTTCTGCGGGCGTAGAAAGAGTTACAGCTCATATGATCAACCTCGACCTCGTGTTTGAGACAGCTTTCGTCTGTTTGGAAATTTATTCTGCCGGTGAGCTACCCAGATAATTGATGATCCGCGTTAATTGTGCCTTTCTATAAAGGTAAAGATTCACACTTTGATTGCGCTTGATTTGGGGTAATAAGCTTGACCTGTTTAGTAAGTAAAGTATACACGAAGGTTTTGACGTCTAGGTGCAAGGGAAATCGGAATGATTTTTATTGAAGACGCAATGTGGATTTAGACCTAGAAGAGGTTATACGAATCAAGAGTTTTCACTGCATGATTACGGAAAGTTTCTGGCTGTTACGCAGAAGCTTTTCTGTGCTTTCATGGATCTATAGTTTTTTTTGCCATTATTTTACAAGAAAGTGCCCGCCCAGTTTTGTTTCAGATAGTGTTTGCCTATTTTAAAGAAGTCGGTATGACACACTTGGAGTGGCCAGCATGCAGCTCCGACATAAACCATATCTTCCATCCCGTCTAAAAGCGCTCCCCAAGTATACAATTTCATTCACCTATTCCAGACATTCCTGTTTCACACTTCGTCCTCTCTTTCAAATATATCAGCTGTAACTCTTTCTACGCCCGCAGAAGATGGGCAGCAGCGTTTGAGTGTGCGAGTGGTCTGGTACTGCGATCGGAAATCCGCTAGCCAAGCGTGGCGATTATGGCAAATTCTCCCCACGGGAGAGGCCTATATCCTGCAGTGGACTTTAACAGGGCGTTATCTATGTATGTGTAAGGCTTAAGGCCCCCACTGGAAAAGATACGTCAATGGTTGTTACGTCAAGTTCGAGATTACAATAAGATCGCATTTCCTCTGCATTCAACTTGCTTTTATGCTTCATCTCGCTGACCCAGGTTTCGCTAAACTAATCTTTCACATTTCGTTCTCTCTTCCTCCGTTTCAAATATCAGAACCTTAGTATTATTAGCATTCAAACGTAGACATTTATTTTCACATTCCTCTTTTATACGTGACTAATGTCCGTGCAGTTCTAAGAGTGCATTAATCGCTGTATCATCAGTATACTGCAAGCAATTTCAAGGCACCCAATTACACTCCCAAACCACTATCATCCAGTTTCTCCGAACAGCTGCCGTGACACAATGCGAATAGCCAGGCAAAAAAGACACCACCCTGGTGTATGCTAAACAGGTCATCCCCTACCCGCTTACACAGGCTTAGCGGTAACAATAAAATAACAGCACAGCCCTTTGCAGTGAGCCTTTCACCCCAAACCCCGGCATTAGTTCCCATAATTTCTTCAATACTACCTTATCCTTCCTATAGATCCAAAAAAACAGAAATGCTTCCTTCCGATTTCCCTTGCACCTAGACGTCAAAATCTTCGTGTATACTTTACTTGCTAAACATGTCAAGCTAATTACCCCAAAACAAGCGCAATCTTTATAGAAAGGAACAATGACTGCGGATCGTCAATTATCTGGGTAGCTCACCAGCAGAATAAATTGTCTAACAGACGAAAGCTGTTCCAAACACGAGGTCAAGGTTGATCATAACAGCTGTAACTCTTTCTACTCCCGCAGCCATACGACATTTTTAACTTCTAATCGCACATTCACTTTCAAACTGATCATCGTAATTCCATAGAAGTCCGAGCCTGATGTATCGTGTCACTTCCAATACTTCAATAATATCATCGTCCGATTTTTTGAACATGACTTCATTGGTACACGAAAGCACTTTCTTGAACACAGTGAATTTTTAGACGTGTATAATTAAGTTACTTTGTTGAAAAATAAAAGTAAACATACAATGGTCTTTTTTTAAATAAAAACAATACATTATATATATTTCTATAAGTACGATAACAATTTAGTAAAGTTTTACTAAATCAACACTCCAGTTAAACCTGAGTTTAGAATTAAATAAGACTTGTTTTTAAAAAACTCGTTAGTCGACTCGAGCCACCACCTGGGGATCGAACTCCGATTTCTTTACTCGAGTTCTGATCACCCAACAATTCGGTCACCACCCACTCATTTATGTTCACTGTTTTAATTTTAATTTTTACTAGTAATAATGACTGAACATTTTATTTTATAATATTTTCGTTTTAGACCACACATTTCCGTTTTCTCATTGCATATTTTAAAATTAATATAACAATTATTCTTGTTGCTGTATATTGGTATACTCAGATTATACATACTCTTTTGATCGCTTGTAGAAGTAACATGTCTAGTTATCTGACATAACTTTTGTATTTTATATAAATCTCATAATGATTACGTTTCATCAAAAATAAATTCAAAATGTTTAAGTTAACATAAATAATTTTCTTATCAGTACTTAAGTGTCTTTTTGGTTTGAAAGTGATCCTGTTAGCCACATCTACCATTCAAGAGTTGCTGGCCAACCACAATATCTTTTCTCACAATGCAGGGTGACTCTTCACACTTCGTCCAGTGCGATAACGTTTTTGCACTTCCATAACAGTTCATGCCATTTCCGATCTTACTGGAAACTTTTGGCTTCGGCGAAATCCTTAGCTTATTTTGGTTGAACCCGAAGGTTCCTTAATTTGGCATAAAGCATAATAAAATAAATATAAAAATTTGCTAAAGCAAAAAACTAACTTTACAAATTTTTATAAAAAACATTATATGTAAGTTTCCATTTTTAGTATTTTGCTCTAAAGAAAAGTATGTATTATAATAAAATGTTATTAAAAAGAAAATGAAGTCAAATATTTTATTATGTAATATTTGTAATATATCAAATATTTAAAGTAGTCGAATGCAATAAAAATGGTCGATTCAATAATTCTTTTTTATCCCTAAAATATAATACTGCGTATTAAAGTTTTCTACTCATTTGAACCTCTGTACCGAAGAGAATATAATCACTGCTCTGTGCTCCTGACATCAGGGCTGCCAAGTTAGGGAATTCCTTTATATTTCTCGAAGGGTGATGGGGACACGAAATATATATCGATTGACCTGCGATTATCGAATTATTTTCGATAATCACAGTTAATGTAAAGTATAAATTGCGAATTTATATACAGAACTTGTCGTCACGATAGCCGAGTTGTTGGGTGGTCGGAATTTCGAGTCGAGAGACCCGAGTTTGATCCCCAGGTGGCAGTACCAATGAGTTTTAAAAAACTTATGTACGAATTTCATCGTTGGCTTGGACATAAAGGCGGCGACGGGCTCACCACCTGTCACGTTGTCCCGAAAATATCTTCGGTGGAAGGTGGGTCAAAGGGACTTAATTGTCTAGACTTGACCTCTGTCTACCCCTGTATTGAGAATTGCGTGAAGATATTCTTCTTCTTCTTCTTCTAACTTTTCTTTTCTTAATCATCTCCAAAAGGTGCCGTTTCTGGTTGACGCGTCGCAGAATTTCCGCGTTTGAGACCTTTTGAGTCCAACTAATGGCCAAAAAACGTCTATATGTCCACATCTCGAAGGATTCTATACGTTTCTTGAGATCTTTTTTAATAGTCCACGTCCCGCATCCTTAAAAAAGTATAGGCCAGATGTAACAATGTAGGAGACGTATGCGCAAAGGGATCTTAAGTCCGCGTGCAGATTACTTTTTTTTACGTGCGGAAGGAACTTCGAGCCATTTCTATGCGACTCTTTATCTTTTGTTCACAGCTCCAGGTGTCATTAAGCTATGTTCCTAGATATTGGTATTTGCGCACCCTCTCAACTTTTAGGCCGGCTACAATAATAGCAATGTCATCGATGTTATGTTTAATATCACCATGATCTTCGTTTTTAATATATTCATCCGCAAGCCACCGATTTCACTGCACTCATTAACACGGGTTACAATCATTTGTAAATCTTCAGGAGATGATGCTATTAGGACTAAATTGTATCGTTATAAATTTAGCGTAGATCAGGGAAAGATCCACGAAGAAGTGAATAGGTGGATACTTAGAGTATAATAATTTACTGGAAGAGAACCCTCTCAAAGCATTTCAAAGTAACTGTTTTGACAACTAGCGCCACCTGAACTTTGGCCCCGATTACAATTATGTTTAACTGCCTAGCCATATAACGTAGTGATTATATTCTCTTTGGCCTAGCCTGGCCTTGTCCTTAATAATATATGTTGTGACAATATTTAATGATTAACTCTATATTACATTTTATTGCAAAATAATTCTGCCCAATGTAGAGTTAGTTATTTAATTTTACATTATAGAGTTAGTTAATTAATTTTACAACATATACATAATAATGCAATGCAAGCCGCGAAAAAAAATTGCGATGTTTATGGACTTAGTGCAGTGTCTGTGAGAGTAGCACAAATTTTGTGGAAATTTTGGTGCCAAAGTCCCAAATTTGCTATAGCTATGGGATCATGACCCTACCTACAAGATGGCAAAAAGTTATCGAACAATATGCATACATACTTTAGTTAAATGTAAATAAACTATATTTACATTTAACTAAAGTATGTAGGTACCATTTCTTACAGTGATAGAGCCACGCATCAACTTTTGTTGTTGCATGAATGGGCCGGCTCAACCGGGGAAGTACCACGACCTCACAGAATACCAGCGTAAAGTAGAAGTCTAACAAACTTCTGCATTTCGTCTGGTGAGTGCATCTACCGGAGGACTACACACCCCCCTCCCCCAATTCTGGGGGCGGGGGCACTCTATGGTCGGCAACGCATCTGCTATGCTTCTGGTATTGTGGGTGTTCATGGGCGGCGGTAATCACTTACCATCACGTAAGCCACCTGCTCGTTTGCCTCCCTTTTCTATAAAAAAATACATTAAAAATGTTGAGAATTTTCTTAAAAAATGCGAAGAAATTTTTTCCCCAACTTATTATGCAAAGATTGTGTGTATTGTGAAAGCCTTGGTAGCAGCCCTGCAACGATGGCATTCACACCCTTTCTAGCGGCTTGAAAAAGAATATTTGCAGTATATCGCAATATATATCTTAACGCACCGCCCGCACCGCAAACTTTTCATACAGTCCACTTATAAACGCAATCAACCTAAAAAAAAACAATCCTCATTCACAAATTCATATTTGGATGCACTAAGTGAGCTCGAACTAATGTGTGGAATCACTGATTACACTAGAATTGAATCTAAAAGCAATCTAAAAGCAAACTCGGCAGTTCCGGGCTCCATGGGTTGATAGTAATGTTTTAAGAATATGTGAAAAAAGGGATAAATTATTTACGTTATGTAGAAAAAATCCTAATAACGCCAAACAAAAATTAAATTATATTAAGTCACGTAATAAACCTTCTAATGTATTAGAAAATTGTAGAAACTCATCTTACTTAAATCGAATTAATGTCAATTTTAGTAACTAAAAATTGTATAAAATTATAAATGAGGATGATGCGGTAACAATAGCCTACGCGTCACAAGGACTGTCAATAAAGTTCGTTACAGATAGCTTTGCAAACGAATTCGATCCAGCCGTCAAATCTATCATTTCAACCTATATTAATAAGTTATTAGAACCAAATCTATACAGGAAGCCGGTAAACTCCAGTATATTATTTAAAAAACTTCCAGCGACAGGGTCTGTAAAATAATACAGAACCATAATCCCCACAAAGCACCTGGGGCCGATAATATAAAAATAAGTCATATAAAATTATTGATGAAAAAATCTCAGTGGCCATAGCAAATTTAATAATTTTTTTTTATCATTATAAGCTAGCGTTTAACTACAATCCCACCTGATGGTAAGTAGCGATGTAGTTTTTGTTGGTAGGCACACTAGCTTAGAAAAAGCCTATTCACTCTTCCCTTGAAGACACCCACATTATAATCGGACGGAAAGACTGATGCAGGTAAATTATTCCTTTGCCGTACGCATTATGAACGACGAAGCAAAACTCTTCGTCCGAATGCAGAGTATATCCACAACAAAAGGATGGAAACCCGCCGTGCGTCTTGTTGTCCGATGACGGAAAGGGGAAGGGGGAATTAACTCATGTAATTCCTTCGCACACTCTCCAAAATGTAACCTGTAGAACACCCGACGTCTGTGTTCGAGAGTGGACAAATTGGTAGTAACACAGTCAGGATCACCGATTAGCCGCTTGGCCCGTCTCTCCACCGAGCCCAAGGCTGCCAGTTGATATTTAGGAGCTCCAGCCCATATGTGGCAGCAGTACTCTACAGCCGACCGGACCCGACCTTTATATAGGGTCAGAAGCAGTCCCGGAGTAAAGTAACGCCGCACTTTTGCAAGAACTCCCAATCTCCTTGCAGCGGCTTTAGCCTTAGACTCAATGAACTGCCAAAAGATAAGGTTTGACGTGATCTCGACTCCTAATAACTGGAGGCGGTCGGTGTATTCCAGAGATACATTCTGAAATTTAGGAGCCAAGGTGAACTTGTGAAATTGTCGCATTAAAAGTGGTACTTATCCCTATAACTTAGAAAAAGTTGCGTAAGACCGACATTTAAAAAAGGCCAACGCAATGACTGCTCAAACTATAGACCTATCACGGTTTTGTCATCGGTAGACAAAATTGTAGAAAAGTATGTGTGCGAACAAATTCACAGGTTCTTTAGCATGAACGAAGTAATTTATCTTGTTCAATACTGGTTTAAACAAACTAAAGGAACAACCAACCTTTTATCTAAATTTTGTGATGAAATTTATAGCAACCTTAATACAAGTTTTACGTGAAAATTGGTGATACTTGTAGTTAAATCATAGCAGCTATCGAGGGCAAGGTTTGGTTCTTGGTCCAATGCACTTTTTAACATTCGTCAACGCCATGAGTAACTGCTTGATGAATTGTTCTTGTTATCAATTTGCTGATAATACTTGCATCTTGCTTGCAGAGAAATATGTCACACATTACTGGCTGATTTCAACACTATTATATATAATTCAAATTGAGACAATTCCTTGCTAATATTAAAATTCTAAACAGGCGCATTCTCTTTAACGTTATATTTATGTTGTACAATTCCCTTGCACATTCATACGTCCAGGACGGTCTCAGTTGTTACTCATAAAACCTATGTCAATAAAATATATAAAATTCAATTACAAATTTTAAAAACTATAGTGCCAAATTCTGTTAAAGAAAAGTACAAAATCTCGTTGATTAGGTATTTGAATACTGTAAAATAAAAAATGTACAAATGCAGTTTAAGCATTCATTATTAAAAGAAGAGTTTTTCAATGACAAATTATTTCGAAAAAAGGAGCAACCTGTACAGACTCGGGCCATGTTTGTTTCCCGGCTGCACATTGAGCGAGCTAGTAACAGGAATAGTTACAGAACAACGACCTACCTAGTTCCAAGATTTATAAATGAACTACCCACTACACTAATAATATAAAATAAATAAGAAAATATCAAGTGGAAGCTCAAAGAATACTTTTTGAAAACTGTATAGTTATGATTCTTCTTTTGGAGTTTAAATTTACTGCTCGAAGTCACGATAGCCGAATGGTTGGGTGGTCGGAATTTCGAGTCAAGAGACCCGAGTTTGATCCTCAAGTGGCCGTACCAATGGGTTTTTCTAAAAACCTATGTACAAATTATATCGTTGGCTTGGACATACAGACGGTGACGGGCTCACCACCTGTCACGTTATCCCGAAAATATCTTCGGTGGAAGGTAGGTCGAGGGGACTTAAATGTCTAGACTAGACCTCTGTCTACCCCTGTATTGGGAATTGCGTGAAGATATATATTTTTTTAATTTACTGCTGATTTAATTTTCTTTAATCTAAGTCGAATTATAGTAAATTATATTTATGTAAACAATTTGAGTTTTTCGTATGTAAAACGAATTTAATACTTTATTTGTTATAATGATTTAAATCTATAAAAAATAATAAGTAAAATAATACGAAAAAATGTCACTTTTTTTTCTATATATATTTTATACATGAATAATTTTCATTAAGTAGCTTTAGCTCTATATAGAGAGTATTATATTCTTTGAGCTTTAGTCATTTTAATGCATACCACACCGAAGGGCTGTTCAAAGTGCTGCTATCCTAATACTTGTAATGCCATATACATAGTTTTAGACATTTATAGGATTTATGTAATGAACATTTTTAATAAGTGTCGTTTTATTCTAATAAATAGAGAGAGGTTCATAGAACTTTTTTAAAATATTATGTTTAAATAATTTGGCAAATCTTCTGAAGCAGTGACACTTATATTTTTTTAGATACAACATAATTGGGCAGTTTCTTTTAGGGACCAAATAACAGGTGGCACCGTAGTCTATATAAAACGTCACTGTAATGGAATTGTCACCCCTCCCACCTCCCCATCCTCTCTTTCCCTGTTTGAATACATAACATACTAGTGATTTTATTCTCTTTGTAACATACTCTTCGTCGGGGGAGGAAGACGAAGATGCTGTTAGCATCTGTACTTTACAAGGTTTGTAATTCGATTTCAGTTAGACAAAAGGTAAGGAATTTCAAGTGCTGTAAGCAAATTTTATTTCGATTGTAATTATTTAACTGATGTTTATATATTCACGAATAAGTTTGGATCGCCTCACCAAAGGCACGTGGTGGGAAAATAGCACCACGTGCCTTTGATCCTCACCGTGCGTTCACTAATATTTTATTAGTTCAATGTTGGAGAAGCATTACAAATTTTACATTCATGTTATGATGAGATAATCCAAGAGCCGAATAGTGTAATATGATAAACACATGATTTTTAATGATAGGCCTGATCGGTTTTAGTTTCTGCATATTTATAAAAATTCTGCTGATAAAATATTATATCACGATGTATTTTGGTTACAGAATTCAACATGTATAAGGGTCGTCGAAAGATGGTGAGGTTAGTTATTGCCTACTAAAATAACAGAAAATGTGACATTTATGACAAGTCTAATGATGGTCTTTAAGTAACTGGATTTTGTATTTTTTGTCAAAGACTAATTGTTTCGTCATCATACTTAGCCTGTGACAAGGCTCCTAGGTTTCTCACCCTTGTCATGTTTCCTACGACTATTGTTATAATAATAACTTTATTTGTTTCACTATAAATGTCTTATAACTAAATATATAATTGGTTATTTTTGTTGTTTGGAAAAGGAAGGCAAACGAGCAGGTGGCTTACGTGATGGTAAGTGATTACTGCCGCCCATGAACACCCGCAATACCAGAGGCATAGCAGATGCGTTGCCGACCTTAGAGTGACCCCCTCCCCTCCCAATTGGAGGAGGAGGGTGTGTGGGCCTCCGGTTACCTGCACTCACCAGAGGAAACGCAGATGTTTGTTAGACTTACTTCACGCCGGTATTCTGTGAGGTTGTGGCACTTCCCTGGTCGAGCTGGTCCATTCATGCAAGAACAAAAGCTGATGGGTGGCTCTACCACGGTATAGGATTCGTCTTGCCTTATATTTATATTTCACATAGTATTGTAGAGTTTGCTTGGTCTAATATATAGACCCTAAAAAAGTCAAACTGGTCTACACAACACATATATAATTATATATGTATCTATATAAATTTATATATACTATTTAAGTTAGAATATTTATTCATTTATTTATTTTTGGAATAGGTTTATTTTAAAAAATATTTAGACTTGATGTGGTGGTCTTAAAGAACTAATATGATGATAATAAACACGAGCCGAAAATGTGTTACTTTGATAACAACATGATATTAAATTAATGATAGGTCTGATTTATGTATTTAGAACATTTTTTATATCTTTATGAAATAATATAATTAAATAAGGTACTCTTTTTTGCAGGCACTGAATAAAAACAAAATTTACTACAGTAAAAGATGAATCTCATTTTGAAATGGTGGCAGATGTTGAAAATAATACATGATAAACAGATGTATATTACTCGTTTGGATGAATAAATTACTTGATTTAATACATTCACTGTGATGTTTTAAAATTGAACAATCAATATCAATTATATGGTTGTCAAAGCCATCAGCAAAAGCATGAAAAATTACAAAATTTTAAGTAAGTTTCTATTTTCTCATATTTTGATTATTTTATATCATTTCAAGTCACGATAACTGAGTGGTTAGGTGGTAGGAATTTCGAGTCAAGATTCGATCCCCAGGTGGCAGGCTCGTACCAATGGGTTTTTCAACAACTTATGTACTAAAATATTGCTGGCATGGACATAAAGACTGTGACAGGCTCACCACTTATGTTGTTCTGAAAATATCTTTGGTGGAAAATGGGTCAATTGGACTTTCTTGTCTAGACCAGAACTCTGTTTACCCCTGTATTGGGAATTGTGTGAAGATATTTATTTTTATTTTATTATTATATCATTTACTTATGTAGTAAAGCATGTAGCACTGGAACTGTTAGGTGTTACTGCATAACAAACTTAATTTCATATTTTTAATATTATACTAAATTAGGGTTCATTAGACTAACAAAATTAAATCAAAACTAGCACTAAAAATTATTTAATGTTTATTAAATTGAAAGATGAAAGTAATGTGATACTTATAACAAATCATAATGAGCCTATGTATAATTCCGATCTAATAAACCTAAGAAAGAAGAATTGAAAGAAACATATATAATTATATCCTATTAAGACCAGAATATTTATTATTGGAAAAGGTTTATTTAAAAAAATTATTTAGACCCCAATTGCTTTGTTGATCTAAAATAACATGATGATGATAAACTAGAGCCGAACATGTGTTACTTTGATAACAACATGATATTAAATTAATGATAGGTCTGATTTATGTATTTTGAATATTTCTTATGTCTTTATAAATTAATATTATTAAATAAGCTACTTTTTCTTGCAGGCAAAATTATTAAAAACAAAATTTCTTCAGAAAGAGATGAAACCATTTCAGATGTTAAAAAATATTATACAAATATATATTACTTGTTTTGATGAATAAATGGTTTGGCCAAGGATGCTGAGATTAAGAAAATATGCATAAGGAATATAATTAATATTTATGGAAGAAATAAATAGGATCTATGTCTTTGGTTCACATTCTACACAGAGTCGAAGTATAATGGTTTTTGCAGAAAATTACATTTAAAAATGTATTTGAACTGTCGTAAACACTAGGATGGCAACATTATTTAAGTTATTATAATAAAATATTATGTAACAGTTATTTTAAATTTTATTTAGTAGATTAATTTAATGAATGCTAAGAAGATTTAATGGTGTTCAGTTGTCATTTCAAAAAATGAAAAAAATATGTTCACACCATTCTATATACTGGGGTCGACAGAGGTTCAAACAACTAATGGCATTCGATCCACCTATCACTGAAGATATTTTTGGGACAATGTGACAGGTGGTGAATCTGCCAAGTCGTAAAAGTCAGAAAAAACTCATTGGTATGTGCCTACTACCTTGAGAATTTGACTTCGTGTGATCTCCCAACCACTGATATCTTTCAATATGAACAATAGGCGATTGCGATGGCCCTTCTGTAATGCCCATACATTCTGCTTGGAGAACGGACATATGGGGCCTAGCAGTGTATATACTGTGAAAGCGATATATTACCTGAAATAATAAATAAGAAAAACCTTGATTTGTCGAAAACATAACTAAGATTTGCAATATGGCAGGCTTGAAAGATGACCTTATCACTAAAATTGATAAGGTCATGCTTCGATGGTTTGGGCACGTTGAGCGATCTGTTCCGTTAGGGACTATGCGTGAAGATAAATAAATAAATTGATTTATCGTCGACCCATCGGTAAAGAGATTGTAGGACTTGTGTTCTTTATGTAACTAAATTTAGTATTTTTTGTTAGAGACAAATTTTTTCGTGATCATACTCAGCTTGTAACAAACCTCTTAGATATTTACCCTTGTCAGTTTTCCTACGATTATAATAAATATAACCATTTGCTTATTTCATTGTAAATGTTTTCTATATAGGATAATACAGGATATTACTACTACTTCTCTAATATAGGATATATCTTAACTTATTATCTTCATATTTTACATGGGGGTCATTGTAGAAGCGTGCTCGTCGCGACCCCTGCCAGCCCTTTTCAGGGCTGCAATTCTACACAGCTGCGCACCCATGCCAACAAGGGTTAGGGCGTCCCCCCAAGGCAACGCACACCAGTTTGTCCCCGTTAGTGTGGAATGCAGCGAGCAAAGCGGCGATGGGGACCGCCACCCGTCACGCACAGCCCGACACGGCGGAAGGTGGAGGACGGAGTGCAGAGTTGGCACGTGGAATGTTAGAGGAGGCATGAGAGATAAGACGAATCTGTTGATTGAAATAATGAAAGAAAGAGAATTAGATGTCGTGTGTTTGTCGGAGACCAAGCGGAAGGGCAGCGGTACTGAAGAGCTCCCTGGCGGGGCGTTAGCTCTATGGTCCGGAGTCCCGGAGAGCGAGAGCGCCTGCCAGGGAGTGGGGTGCTGCTGTCGTCTCGGTTGGTCGATGTTATGACTGAATATAAGGTTGTGAACTCGAGACTTCTCTGGGTTCGCTTTAAATTGGGACTGACGAAGTTATTCCTTTTGGCTGTTTATGCGCCGGTAGCTTCGTCGTCCAGAGCTGAGCTGGAGGAGTTTTGGGAGAATGTAAGAGAAGTTCTAGACTTGGTTAGAAGAAACGAAAGAATTGTTGTATGTAGTGATTTGAATGGATGGGTTGGTACCGCTCGACCAGGGTACGAGTCGGTGCTTGGAATGTTTGGTGATAAAAGGGTTAACGATGCTGGCAAGCTTATACTGGCTGTATGCAAGGAAAAGGGTCTTCTTGTGACAAACACTATGTTTAGTCACAAGAAAATCCATATGTATAATAGAACAAGAGAGAATGAGAGAAGTATGATTGATTTATTCCGACTGCGAAAACAGGTGATGGATACGCGCGTGTTCCGGGGTGCTGACCTGGGAACGGATCACTATCTAGTGATTACTAGATTTATTCTGTTCGCGGGTTGGCGATACCAGAACCACAGTCGGTCGGTAGTATCCGAAGCTGGAAGCTTCAGGAAGCGGACACTAGGGATAAATATCAAGCAACGGTAGCCGAAAAGCTGGACAGCATCGATGTCAGGAAAGAATGTGTGGAAGAAATATGGCAGAGCCTTATAGATGGAATGGTAAGTGCAGCGAAAGACGTGTGAGGAACTGTGAAAAGAGGTTACTCATTCGTGAGTAGGGTAAAACAAGCGAGGGAGACAGACTTCCTATTTCCTGACGGGTATAGAAAATAGATTGCTAAGTGTTATGATTCGAGATATCACTTTCTTCTATTATTTTCTTCATAAACGCACTTTAACTTTCGTGGGTGTGACTTTTAGTGCTTTTAGAGGCACCACCCTCTGTAAATTTAGTTCAGAATGTTCCTAGTAGCTCCGTCTCTTAAAGATTTTAAAATCCATATATACCACATACCAATACTTTCAATGTAACTGTGCCAGGAGAGTTGCTGATCTAATATTTCCATCCCAGGTATTTAATAGTTTCAAACTTGTCAATATTTGGGCAGCCAGAATGTTGTCAATATTTCCACAGTAATGAATTTATGATATGCGTGATTGCCGGTATGTAACTACCGGCAATCACGCATATCATAAAATTTTCTTTAGATTCTGGTCAGTTCCTCACTCTTTAGAAGATGGGTCAAGTAAGACCTTTACCTAATCCCACCCTTCTAAATCACTTTCGTCCTTTATCTATTCTGCCCTTTCTGTCTAAAATTCTCGAAGCCTGGGTACACAAGCAAATTTCCTTTATTTTATAAATAACTAAAAATAGCCTACTGAGCTCTTATCAGTCAGGGTTTCACTCTGGTCACAGCACCACCACGGCTTTAATCAAAGTTACTGATGACATTAGGAGTGGCATGGAAGATAGGAAGGTTACGGTGTTGGTGCTAATAGACTTTTCAAACGTTTTTAACACAGTTGATCATCATATTCTCCTTTCTATCCTCTCTTACTTCAAGTTCACATCCATAGTCTTAGAATGGTTCTCTTCTTATCTACGTGGACGTCAGTAGTCTGTTCATGAGAGAGTTAACAAATCTTCTTAGTTAGATGTTGAAACTGGCGTTCCACAAGGCGGTATTCTCTCTCCTATTATTTTCTCAGTTTTTATTAACTCAATCACTTCTGAAATTTATTGCTCGTACCATCTCTATGCTATGACTCATAGCACTGAATTCCAATTTAGATGTAGTAAAAAACTGGGCATCACGTTATGGAGTTACTGTCAATCCCGTGTAATGTCAAGTTATATTTGTTGGAAGCTCGATTCAGTTTCGGATTGCGTAAATACGACTACGTGTCTCTATATAGATCTAAGCTTAAATGGTTAACCATCCGACAGAGGCGCACTTCCACTTGTTCTTTTCTCTATTTTAAATAATCCATCATCTCCGTCTTATCTCAGGGATAATTTTCAATATCTCTCTTCATCCAAGAGTAGGGTCCTAAGGTCTTTTTCTAATAATTAGATTAGTATTCCACGCCATTTCATCGAGTTCTTTGGTAACTCCTTCACTATTACTTTAAGGTACTTATTATTATATTAAGCTACTTATTATTATATTAATATATTAAGCTACACTACTATGGAATTCCTTGCCCGATTGCATAAGGCAGGCACCTAGTAAGCCGTGCTTTAAAAGGTTATTGCGCGAGCACTTATTGAAGGTATGTATGTTTGTTTGAATATTTATATGGTATATATATTTATATAATTTGTCTATTTCTCTATATGTAACAGTTTTATGTAGGTCTATGTATTATATTTTCGTTGTCCTTAACTTTATTGCGCCTACCACAAATTTCACCATACCATAGGTTGACTGGAAGAGAAGGCCTATAGACATTAAGTCCGCCTTTAGTGACCTATACGGAATTGCAATAAAGATTAAATAAATAAAATATTGCAATTAATTTTTGTTTTTTTTTTTTTGTTTAAAGCGAAGCATATAATTTTGATTGTATTTAGAGAAAGTAAATTAGTTCTAAGCCAATAAGCTATCTTAGATAGTCCTATTTCTGTATATTTCCGAACTGTGTGTTTATCGTCTGAATACACCTAATGTAATTAGCATTAAATTTATCCTTATCTGTGCAAAGACTAACGTCAACTGTATTATGACGGAGAGCACAGAGAATATCATATAGCTATACCAACTCTACTTTTCTTCCTCTCCTGTTTTACCGCAAAAACGGCGAGGTCCATTAGACACAAAGTAAGCTTCTTAAGGAAAACTGAGATATGTTGCTCTGCGACTTTTCAACAAAGCAGTGACACAAAAATGAGGTGGTCAACACATCATTGACAAATACAAACTTAAGATATGCATGAGTTTATTATATTAGAATTGGGTCAAATTTATTGTTTAGTTGTAATTCTATAATATTATGTACAATATTTACAAATTCGTAAAACTTAGCCAACTAGCAATTTCATTCTAGATTATACACTTATTTCTTATATTTTTTTAAAATTTACTGTAATAGAAAGATATTTAATTATTTGGATTTCTTGGGTTAGGTTTGGTGACGTTTTCAAGACGTATGGTGACATCGACTAGGGCCATATTGGGCAATATGAAGTCTTCGATGGTACTGGCCGAGCTGGCGGGGCGGTCGAAGGGGAAGCCCATGGCGCGACGATCGGGGTACTTCTTGTCCCTTAAGCCGCAGTAGCTCGATGCCTCCTTGCAAGTCATTTCAGTTCCATCGGGTTGTTCAATCTGACAATATTAAACACAAATTATTAAAATTTTACACACAGAAAACTCACGCCCTATTTAAAAAAAAATTGGAATTTATAATTTAGTGACATCTGCCTTATATATCCTGTCTATGAATGTTTCAATAATTTAATCATTCACAATAAAGTTCTAGAAAAATGTGTGAATAAAACATAAAACGTTGAGATTTAAAGATAGCCGGGCAAAGTTAACTGGTTAGGCTCCGTGCGGAAGCGTGCTCACCTTGTCGAGTTCGTAGTTGGAGAGCATGACGAAGAGCTGGTAGGCGGCGCCGGGCTCGGTGCCGCGCGGCACCAGCATGTGCTGCGGCCAGCCGCAGCCGCAGTAATTGAAGGAGGTGAGGTCGCCGCGCCGCGGGTCCGCGCCCACCGCGCTCAGGTCGCGGAACGTCTGCTCGAACGGGATGCTCACCGACGACTGGCTCGACTCGCGCACGATCGTGTTCTGCCCGGCGTTCACTGCCGCAGAAATTCACACCGTGACTTTCGCGCCACATTGATTACCAAACGTGGCGTAATAGTGCGTAAATGTGAAATATGGTTTTAGAGATATAAACTTCTGTTATAGAAGTCACGACAGCCGAGTGGTTGGGTATCGGAATTCGAGTCAAGAGACACGAGCTCGATCCCCAAGGCTTTTTTTCTAAAAAATATTTACGGATTATATCGTTGGCTTGGACATTAGGCCGGTGACGGGCTCGCCACCTGTTACGTTGTACCAAAAATATCTTCGGTGGACGGTCGACGTCGAAACGATTAATAATATAAGACCTCTGTCTAGACAATTTATGTCTATCTCTGTCCCTGTATTGGGAATGGTGTGCAGATATTTACATAATTTCTATTCCTACTTTGTAACACTCAAGAGCGACTTGTAGCTACAAAGAAACAAGCAGAATAAAGCAGGCATTTTCTGAATGCTCAATGCTGTACAAAGGCATCTCAAATAATCTTACGGTTCTAGTGCGAGTTGGTGGATGTCACATAGCCTTGAAATAATATTTTTTTATTTCTCAGATAAGTAGGTTCCAATGTGTACCTTCACCCCTGAGCTGGAAGTAATTTAGCACTTAAAATTGCTATTATAGCCATATTGTAGATCGCGGCCCGGTAGAAATAATACAATTTGGCTCTAGAACTAAGAGAAATATATAGAATACATAATATCGGTGTTTCGATATAAATAATAAATAAATATCTTCACGCAATTCCCAATACAGGGGTAGACAGAGGCCGAGTCTAGACAATTAAGTCCCTTCGACCCACCTTTCACCGAAGATATTTTCGGGACAACGTGACAGGTGGTGAGCCCGTCGCCGCCTTTATGTCCAAGCCAACGATATTCGTACATAAGTTTTTGAAAAACCCATTGGTACGAGCCTACCAACTGGGGATCGAACTCGGGTCTATTGACTCGAAATTCCGACCACCCATCCACTCGGCTATCGTGACTTTTTATAATAACTTTTTAAATAACTTTTTCGATATAAATCATTTGTATTTTTTTGTTTTGTCTTTGATAAACATAAACTCTAATATATAAAATTCTTGTGTTTGTAGTTAAACTCCTCCGAAACGGATTGACCGATTCTCATGAAATTCTGTGTGCATATTGGGTAGGTAAATTTTAATTTATTTTTAGATATTTTTTTAATTTTTTTATGATACAGCATACAAAAATACATACAACCCTAAATCTTGACCCGTCTACGATCAACCCCTATTTTTTATGTAACAAAATAACGTTTGCGGAGTCAGCTCGTTGTTTTTATAAATATCTTCCTTTCTTCCTTTATTCGTAATTTGAATACGAAAGAATGCAAGTCAAGCAATGTGACTACGCATCCGTGATATAAGGTTATAACTAATTAATGACTAAAAAGTTGTAGTCCGTATTTTCGCTTAGAAGCGTGGACAATATCCAACTGACGCCACCGAAGGCAATCATTATAATAGAGATACACTTACGGGGTACAACGAATCTGTCCATTTCAATAAACATCTTGCGTTGATCGGAGAGAGCCCAAGCTAGGTTGCGTTCGTCGAACTTTGGCGCCAGGAAGATACGGACTGTAGCTCGCCGTGCGCTGCCGGTGTTGTTCACAATGATGCTGCAATATACACAGCTTATATAATATCGCGCCCTATTCGCTCAGCGCCGTCTAAATACGGGAAAAGCTGTATCAAGTGCGTGTAAGTTGTCCAGAATGATCATACTATCAGACTATCAGATTATCCAGAAACATTAGACATTTATACGGCCTAACCTAACATTGTTGCTGATTGTGTTTGTAATGTAGGAGACTATCGCAAGACCAGAAACTTTTCATTATTAACGGCCTACAAGGTGATTATTTAGAAAGATGCAAAATTACCGTCTATAATATTTTATATAGTCACGATAGCCGAGTTGTTGGGTGGTCGGAATTTCGAGTCGAGAGACCCGAGTTCGATCTCCAGGTGGCAGTAACAATGAGTTTTTCAAAAACTTATGTACGAATTTCATCGTTGGCTTGGAAATAAAGGCGGCGACGGGCTCACCACCTGTCACGTTGTCCCGAAAATATCTTCGGTGGAAGGTGGGTCAAAGGCACTTAATTGTCTAAACTTAACCTCTGTCTACCCCTGTATTGGGAATTGCGTGAAGATATATTTTTATTTCTTTTTTATTTTATATTTAATATGAAAATCACGTAGTGATGTATTTATTCCACATTATGTTTACCTACTTCTGAAAATAAGAAAAGTTTCGAAGAATTTCTCACTTGTAACGGTACGGCACGTGGGTGAGGTGGGTGAAACGCGCCAACACGGAGCCGCGGTCGGAGAAGTCGAGCCCGCGCGACAGGTCCACGTCGCTCATCATCCAGTAAGTGTTCAGCGTGTTCGTTTGCCGGCCCTCGCTCTCTATGGACACTGACGTCACTTGCACGCCCGGGTTTTCCAGCTGAATAACAGTCGGTTTGCGGATCACGGAGCTTATCACACTTTAAATGTATATGTATGAATTACCACGTACCTCGGAGCGAGTGTAGCGACGTACGTTCGCCGATTCCTTATACCTCTGGAACAGGTCGTCGATCCATGCGTGCCAGCGGTAGAAGAACGGATCGCGCATTGTTGTCGCTTCGTCCGCAATCACACCGAATGATTCCTAGTGAAATTCAAAAACATTCGTGAAGTAGCATCTATGATACATTCGCTTGCATTACGATGCATTGTTAAAGTAAATAGGATGTCACTTATGATTATCTTGCTTTAAATCAAGATGATGGCCACATAATAGGCTGCTGTAATATCGCAAAAAGAAACTTTTGAATCAGAACTTTGAGAAAAACCAATGTGCCACAACTAACATTACCTTTACTATATAGTGAAACGTTTTGCCATTTCACGAAATCCTTAATCAATCAATTAACGAAATTGTGATGTTTTCTTAATCGTTCTAAAACTTAAACATGAAAATGACATAACGTAATATTCTCTCGAAAAATGTTATACCGAAATTAGGTAGATTGGTAATGGGCAGCAACCTCTAATATCGTTAATCCGCTTGCCATGAATGGTGATTTCGGCCATTCATCATATCAGAAGAGGTCTACGTCTTACGACGAACGTCTTCCGTTAATTAGATGTAAGTATTATAAACAATAGTGTTTTCACTTACAAGATAACGATGAGTAGGATCGTGCATGTATGCAGAGAAGCTGTGGCCGTTGTTGTGAATGCTCCCGTATAGCTCTCTGTTCGGTGACAATATACTGGATTCGACCATGTTACCCAATGTGTCAATGTCGAGAGGCTGAGTTGAACCATTAGGCTAGAATCAAATTTTAATACGATGTTAATATTAATTAGTTTTATCTCAAAATAAATAAATGCGCTGATTGTATGCGGTCGAGGAGAAACTTTCTAATATAGTTCAATTAGTCAAGATATTAGACTTTGACCGTAAATTTTTTTGTCTACCACTAAACTCGGATAATTTATCTTCTAGCAGTGGAAAATTTAACAATGAAGTCTGCATAGGAAATAAAGTTATTGTTAGCATATAAACATTTCTGTCTGTTGATAAAGGCTCTTACCATTCTGACCATTCCAGTGGAGATAGCGTCCTCCAAGTTCCTTCTCCATCTTTCCATATCGGAAATGGTGATATTGAGACCATCTACCGGACGATTCAGGTCCTGCCAGCGCATGTTCGCTTGCCGTGGTGGCCATCCTCGTGAGGACGTAAGGCTGTCTAATTTTGGGAAATAGGCTTCGGGAATGGGTTCCCTCCAGTTGCTAAATTTCTTTGTTCTTGGCAAGGAGTTGTTAAGACGTTCACCGTTGTACCTACAATTTTTATATAAATATTAAAAAATAATACTTCATCTTTCAGTTTATACTTGGACAATCCATCTTAAGGGTTACAGAACTTTTGCCATAATAGAAGATTGCATAACCGTTTTCTTTATATAACGAACCGTGTTTCCGTAAGCAACAGTTTATATGCACTTGTGTATATTAAACCTAAGATTATTACATACCTAGCAATTATTTGCTGATGCATATAAAAGAATAATTCTCCACGACGGTCTTTCGCCACGATCTTTCTGTCGCTAGCGGTGAATGGGTAAACGAGATGCCAATGCCAATGATGTAAATTGACACCAATGTCTTCACGGAAGTAGGCTAAACGATGTTCAACATCCAAATCTGTTGCTGTGTAATCTCTTGGGATGATTATAGGAGTACGCTGAAACAGTTTGAATATATATAAGAGTTTCTAATTAAACAGAAAATATTTTTTTATTAAACCTATACATTTATTAACCTATTATTATTTATATTCACGCTTGTCTGTCATTAAAAGCCTGATATTAGTCAGGCTTTTAATGACAGACAAGAATTACAGAACTTTAAATATTAGTACTATCATGATCTGTAATATACTTTTTTATGTACGGATATCTCAACATAATTTTGTGTGACTAATAGAAACGTGTGAGTGTATGACAAGAAAAATTGCTAATATAGGAATGCTGTCTCTATATTTTTTTTCATAAATTGAGTTTGAATTGGTTTTAAAAGCACAGAATGAATTATTACTAAAGAAGAATTTTGTCTACTAACATACGAGATTTGTACCATTGCATATTAAATCTACTATTAATAATATTTTTTTAGAATATTAGCGATTTACAAAATGTAGTGTATACATAATCGATTATTTTTTCACGTCCCTAGAGGTTAAATGGAACATTGATACTGTATAATCAACTGTCTACTGTCACAACGTTTTACGCAATATACCTAACGCGAAGCAGTGTTCGTATATCTT
Source organism: Sericinus montela (assembly GCA_029286605.1). Classification (NCBI taxonomy): domain Eukaryota; kingdom Metazoa; phylum Arthropoda; class Insecta; order Lepidoptera; family Papilionidae; genus Sericinus; species Sericinus montela. The sequence goes on from JAGSMR010000038.1 coordinate 1,974,939, forward strand.
TAAAAAAAAGAAGAATAATTCTGCATAATTTTGTTATGAATAAAAATTAAATTAAATTTATTAATTGAATTTTCTTGTAAATAACGTTGATTACTACCGCAAGCAATTGAGGTAAATTACAAATAAATATTTTGATGTTGTAACCTGTAACGAAACGGGAAATTTGCGATAAGTCACGTAGGCCACATAAATACCAGCGCGCGTGTTTATATTTTTACGAAAAATAACCCCACAAATTAGATATTATAAAAGAAAGTAGTTATGATCAATTAAATTATGGGAGATTTGATGCAAAATCCAAGTGTTGTAGTGGTGCGAGCTAAGCCTGAAGGGCAAAGGAAAACTTTTAAACCTTCAATACGCTCCGTAAATAAGATTCCTGATGAATTATTGAATGACTCGTTATTAAACAGAGCATGTGAGTCTCTGCCACAAAATTATAATTTTGAAATCCATAAAACGATATGGAGAATAAGGTCACTAGGTGCTAAAAGAGTGGCCCTTCAATTACCTGAGGGTAAGTTATAAAGACGTACATTTACTTTTAATTTTGTGGAAAAAAAAAAACTAATTTATATTAATTTCAGGTTTGACAATGTTTGCCACAACTTTATGTGATATAATTGAAACATTTTCTGAAGCAGATACTGTTATAATGGGCGATGTGACCTATGGTGCTTGTTGTATTGATGATTTTACTGCGCGAGCTCTTGGTGTAGACTTACTAGTGCATTATGGACATTCTTGCCTTATACCCATAGACCAAACTAGTGATATAAAAGTTCTCTATGTATTTGTTGATATAAAAATTGATCCATCTCATTTTTTAGAGACAATTAAATTAAATTTTCCAAAGAAAACACACATATCTATAGTTAGTACAATTCAATTTGTTACAACATTACATTCTGTAGCAAAAACCTACGCAGTGAAGATTATATAGTAACAGTTCCACAGTGTAAGCCTTTATCCCCTGGCGAAATTTTGGGCTGCACTTCACCCAAATTGAAGTCTGATGTTGTGATATATCTCGGTGATGGTAGATTTCATTTGGAATCTGTTATGATAGCAAATCCTGACATCCCAGCATTTAAATATGACCCTTATGATAAAAAATTTACATCAGAGGCTTATGACCATAAATTAATGCAGAGTAATAGGTATAATCAGTTAAAAAAAGCTGAAGGAGCCAGTAAATTTGGTCTTATACTTGGTACATTAGGACGACAGGGTAGTACCAAAGTATTGAGTAATTTAGAAAAGCAAATTGAAAACTCTGAAAAGAAGTATGTGAAAATACTGTTATCAGAAATATTTCCTAGTAAACTTTCTATGTTTGAATTAGATGCATTTGTGCAAGTTGCTTGCCCAAGATTGTCAATAGACTGGGGTACTGCATTTCCTAAGCCTCTGCTTACACCATATGAATTCTCTGTTGCTCTTAATAATACAACTTGGTTAAAAGAGGATGGCACATACCCAATGGACTTTTATTCAAATGATAGTCTTGGACCTTGGACACCTAATTACAAGCCTGTTTTCTGTTCTGGTACAGATAAAAAATGTGATAATTGCTGTGGTGGTAAATTGAAATAGTGTACTTACTTTAACACCTTTTGGGATTACTGCTGCTGTCTCTCTTGCTTGTGCAAACACTTGAGAGTTCAAGAATTTAGATGGGAAGGTTTCGGCAAAGTTTTGAATTCGGACATTCCTGGTGTCATTCCTGAGAAATCACATTGAAGAATGTCAAAACTATGTCCACAGTTTATAACGTCTTAAGTATAAAATATAAAACCAACCTGTGCATTAAAGCAACAGAGAAACAATAGTTGAAAAGTTGAGGATTCAAGTTAACTCTGGCATACACACATGTTGACAGAAAGTCTTGTAGTTGATTTTCAGGAACGCCTGGTGAAGATAATTATATTATTATTGCAGTTATTTATATTGTGAAATTTGTAATTTATTAAAAAATATACAATGCAGTGAATGTATTTATTTGAGAATCTAAAATACTTAATGATTTCTTGTATTTACGCGAATACTACACATTTTAAATAAAACGATTTTCGGATTTTATCGCGTTTTTATTTAGTTTTTATTTGACCTCATGACCACGGATGCTGTAAAGCATCCGAAACATCGGGAAACAAAAATAGTTTGTAAAAACTAATTAAAAACGCGATAAAATCCGAAAATCGTTTTATTTAAAATCTCAAATACTTATTTTTATTCTAAAATACTTAGTATTAGGTACTTGGTAGGGAGCCATATTTCCCTACTAAGACATCTGTGAGGATTTATCTGGATTGTTATCTAACTTTATTTATGACTCAGTTTTAAGGTTGTCTATGAACCATTGATTATGAATTAAGATATTATATAATAGTGTTGGTTTAAGGAGCCTAAGTTGCGAGTTGTTTTTTTACTGAAAGGTTAAAGAGTTTATCTATGTTTAATTTCTAATAATGAATATAAATCATAAAAACTTACGTAGCAAAGCATCAATGACCTCAGTAGCCATTTCCTGGTGCTTTGGTAAGAATAAGGAAAAATCGGCGTCAGTTGGCAGCTGGGAAGCCTTAGTAAACTGAGGCAGCTGAGCCAATTCCTTGAGCGGAATAACATTGCCGGCATCGTTACCGAATCGGTTATTAAGCTCTATACCGTTATTAACGTAATCCTTGGGCTAAAATAGATTTTCACATTGATTTAAATGGTAGTTTTTCGATATAATCATGTAAGGCATTTGTTATAAACTAGCTAAATAGCTTAAACCATAATAAGTGACAAAATTAAAGATTATTAGTATGAATATAACGTTTAGTTGTGAAATGGCAATGCTGTAAACGGCAAAAGCCTTTTTTGGAATATTGTATAAGAGATAAAATATTAAAATATTTTCACGCAATTCCCAATACAGGGGTAGACAGAGGTCAAGTCTAGACAATTAAGTCCCTTTGACCCACCTTCCACCGAAGATATTTTCGGGACAACGTGACAGGTGGTGAGCCCGTCGCCGCCTTTATGTCCAAGCCAACGATGAAATTCGTACATAAGTTTTTGAAAAACTCATTGGTACTGCCACCTGGGGATCGAACTCGGGTCTCTCGACTCGAAATTCCGACCACCCAACAACTCGGCTATCGTGACTTTTGTATAAGAGAGGTCGAAATATTCTTTCTTGCAGCTCTGAATTGTGTTTACGAAGATAATAAATGATTAATATTTATTAGACTATATCGAATAATAATAATAAAAGTAGATTTAGCTCACCAAATATTTTTCGGAAAGTTGGAAGATATCGTTGTCTTCACCCTTTGGCGTAATAAGGGTTTCGTTCGGCCGATCGAAAAGTAATTCGATATGTTGGACGACCGACATTTTCAGACCTAAATTTGATGTTAAAATGAAATTAAATATATGTGCTCACTTCACAGCAACTGTGAAGTGGTAATAATTTGAACAATATTTGCTTCGGTTATATAGTATCTTATTAATTAGTTACGAGCGCAACAAAGCATTTTTCACGGAGTGCAAAACCACAAAAGGGAAGCGATAAAATTGTGTGAGAATATTTCAACAACAACAACTTGGCGATACGCAAATAAATATTTATTATAACCCTTATAATATATTTTGTCTCTGTTTCTATTTGTAATTTTACCCTTTTTTAAACTTTTTTAAACTGTCATTATCACACTAAGCGATTTTATTTATTTTAGTGTTTTCCTGTATTTCCTTTTCCTTCTCCTGGTCAACAGGATAAACTATAGTAGCTGAGTTGTTTGTTTATTAACTAATGGCTCTAAGCACGTCCAAAAATTTACTGAAATTTTTATATAATGTTCAATTAAGTATATGTTCAAATTCAAGTAAAATAAAAGTTTTATATTGTGCTTAAGAGCATTATGGAGTATTTGCTATGAACGCAAATTCACGCAATTCCCAATACAGGGGTAGACAGAGGTCTAGTCTAGACAATTAAGTCCCTTCGACTCACCTTTCGCCGAAGTTATTTTCGGGACAACGTGACGGGTGGTGAGCCCGTCGCCGTCTTTATGTTTGTATACAATACTTAATGTTTATATAAAAAAAAACGTAGATAAGGACATCACATGCATTGCTCTGATCTCACAGTAGGTATAGCTATGTTACGGAATCGAAAACGACGAAGGTACCGCCAACACCCAGGCGCGACAGAATATAGAAAAATTGTTTTTGACCCAACCGGGAATCAAATCCGAGACCACAGAACTGGCGACACCATGAAAACCGGTGTTTATGTCAGTCGTCAACGGAGGTCGTTGTATGTTTATGTTAGTAGTTTTACATGTAAGTATATTGTAGCGTTGGCTTGAAAATTAAGATGACATATAGGCTTACCACCCATCATGCCCCAAACAAACTCTGGTGAGAAGTGGGTCCAAAACATAATTTGATTTGACCTTTGACTGCTCTAATATTAGGTGGGAGCTTGATGCCAAAAACGTATAATAAATGTAAGTATATAATAAAGTTTTGTGGCATGCAAAGGAAAACTATGTTAAGAACATCATTTATAAGTTCATTGAAAAAAACTTAAGAAGAAAACCTTACTTTTCCAATTATGATTTCTTTATTCTTTTTAGTGTTTTATAACGTTTTATTACACATGAATTGGATTACACCTCCGTCACTCTTAAAGTGTAAAAACTTACTTTTTTTTAACACAAAAGTCCCGACTGAAAAGTCCCGATCGGAATTCGAGTCAAGAGACCCGAGTAGTGATCCCCAGGTGATGGTCTCGTACCTATAGGGTTGTAGTAGAAAAAGGTCTTCGGTCGTAAGTGGGTCGAAGGACCTCAATTGTCAAGACCTCTGTATCCCCAGTATTGGGAATAGCGTGAAGATTATTTTTTTTGACATTATTGTGCAATTTGTTAAAAATCATAGGCGTCGTTTGAAAAACACTGCTGCAGTGCTGCAGATACAGTTTTGCATCTTGTAGTTGATATTAAATCAGACATGCAAAACGGCCTGTCCACGGCAGGACTGTTTTGCATCCAGGTCTATTTAGAAAGAGTAATTTTCGAAAAAAAAAACTGTATTTATTAAAAATGTGTTATCGAGTCATGTAACTCTCACTAAGCGTAGCTTGTTCAGCTAAGAATTATTTAATGAAGGAAGGTCTACAAGATTCCGTTCGTTACACACGGTCTACAGCCATAACTCATCCCTTTCTTCTAAGAAACTCAACTATATATACCTAGACGCACGAGTATAAGGAAAATGAATCGGACCGAAGTATCATATGTTCTCTCTAACTACCTCGGTAGGGATAATTTGCAAAGATATATAAGTTATAAATACATTTTAAATAAAACTATTTTCGGATTTTATCGCGTGTTTAATTAGTTTTTACAAACTATTTTGATTTCCCGACGTTTCGGATGCTTTACAGCATCGGTGGTCACGGGGGGACTGAGGTCTTGAACGTCCCGCTATCACAGCTACCTTCGGCTACCGTCAACTTTATTTATTAATTTTTCCGATTTACGCAGAATGTGCTCACTGCATCTTGAAGTCTTGCAGTGGTATGCTTGGTCTTTATTTAATTTTATTAATGACTGATCCCAAGCAGGTGGTAGTACCCAACCATCTTCTCTATTGAAATTAGGATGTTTTTTAATTTCAATAGCCTCACGGGCATCATTCTGGGTAGGAATTGGTGTTCTTTCGCGAGGATATGTGGCTTGTCAAGCTGATATACATTCTAGATGGGCCCAACCATTATATCAGATTTGACAAGTATTTAACGCGAAATCCTAATTATTTTCTAAAATAAAATTAGCCTATGCTACTCCTTATAACATTAGCTATCTGTCAGTGAAAATCCTGTTAAAATCGGTCTAGCCGTTTCAGAGATTAGCCGGAAAAAACAGACAAGCAGACAAAAATTGTAAAAAAAAATATTTTGGAGTATATATCGTATATATTCATATACATGTAGTAAAAATCGGTTATTTCAATATAACAAACAGGCCCTCCTATATTATTTATATGTATGGATATCGGCACTGATTTGCTATCGCTCACCACCTTTCACGTTATCCCAAATAGGTAGTGAGATGTGGGACGAAATGAGAAAATTGTCTAATTTAATTCATTATGTAATCAGAAAGTGAGACAAAAGTGATTTGAAAGTAAGTAAATAATGATGTATTTGGCAAAATGAAATATCATAAAATCTGATCAGAAAAATCACTAAAGTTACAAATATTACTAAAAATGAAAAATGTCAGTGTGTATTTCGTATGTACTTTTACTACATGAACTATCAAGGTTTTTGAGTATAAAGCAGTTACAATTTATATCCAACCGTAAGAAGAGAAACAAAACCTTGCTACGTAGGATTAGACAGCATTCACATAAACATTCCTATCTACTATACAAATGAATGCTTGTTAGCTCAAAAAGCATAATTTAAACTCTGGATCAATATCAAAAATATTAGTTCAAAGCGTGCAGTTTGCCTGCCATCGGAAATACTTATCATGTTGTGGTAAAACGTAAATTGATCGTGGTAAAATGTTTTTTCCATTACTCATAAGTTCCGTGTTATGTGTATTTGACCTAATCATTTTCGGAACAGTTTAAAACACTCATATTTATTGATTAAATTAAAAAGAAAAAATGTTTTTAAAATTTCAACTGACACGGGCGGGATTCGAATCTATGGTTGCCACGGATCGGCGAAGGTGGCCTTCGCCGATCCGTGGCAACGGATCTTACCCCCGAGACACCGTGTCTTACAGGCAACAGTTGAAATTTTAAATCTGTATTCTCTTTTCTTTACTTATGCCTTGTACATAAAAGTTCAACATAAATCTGCTTCAAAAATCAATAAAATTGCGTAATAAAAAAAACTCATATTAATATTTAAGCTCAACTTATTATGAACAGAAAAATAATGAAGTCGATTTCTGATATCTGTATATTTTTCTCCTATCACAAAAAAATTATTTAAATAACAGAAAAAGGAAAAAAGATTTTTATAATCCAATGTACCTAGATAATCTAAGCTAAATGCCAACATTCGCTATTCGGAGAGGCACACGAAGAAGAAGAAAATAACCTTAGGCCGTAGTAGCCATGTGGTATCGACGCAAGAATATTAAATTGTTATAATTACTTAATGTTAAATCTCGGACTGGGGTCGACTAAATTTAGTCCAGTACAACTCTAAAAATACACAAGTTTGCGCCTTTATCGCTAAAAAGAAACCTTTCGTCGTGTCACCTCTATTTAAGAGCACTCCCCGAGTTGCCTCAGCCAGTATCGGAATTCTTGGCGTCGACATATCAAGCAATATTCAATTTCGCGGTCACCTAAAAGGAAAGGGCAAATTGGCATTTCACCACAGTGGGTTTTTCGCGGAATTTTCTGTCACGCATTGGCACTTTGTGGAATGTGCTGCCGTTAGTTGTTTCCCCGGATCGATACGACTTAGGGAAGAAAAGAGCCTATATATTTCTCAAAGGCTGGCAACGCATTTGCTATTCTGGTATTGTAGGTGTTCATGGGCGACGGTGGTCACTTACCATCACGTGAGCCACCTGCTCGTTTGCCCCTTATTCTACAAAAAGAAACAACTTCCTTTCTTCCCGAGGGGTGATATTAGAGCCGACTAAGGGACAAGCTTAAAAAATACTATTGGCTGCGATGACGAGACGACCATCTTAAAATATACGAGCAAACTTCAGCAAACCGGTGACGGGCAGCAGCGTCTAAAGTGCAAGTTGTCTGGAACTGCTATCACCAATCCGCTTCCTATATAATAAATATCTTTACGCCATTCCCAATACAGGGGTAGACTGAGGTATAGTCTAGACAAGACTAGGTCTAGTTCAGAGCGGCAATAGCCTAATGGTTTAGGGTGCGGACTGCAAAACATGATGTCGCAGGTTCGGGCCCCGCCATTCGACTATTGACGTAAACCAACTCCAGACACAAGCCATGCAGCTTAATTGGAGTGGTTAACAGGAATACTAGTCATGTTAATCGGCATTGCTAGTATTCTTTTTTTTTTAAAGGAATTTAGTCCCTTCCACCCACCTTCAACAGAAAATATTTTGGGACAACGTGACAAGTGGTGAGCCCGTCGCCGTCTTTATATCCAAGCCAACGATATGAATCGTACATAGGTTCTGAAAAGACCCACTGGACTCGAATTCAACGCGAGCGAGGCCGCGGTAAATGATAGTAGATAATAATTATATTAATACTTGAGTAGGAACAGTCATATATTCATTATCTTAAAAGGAATGTAATCAGCGAGATTCTAACTGATAACTTTTAGCGGCGAAGGTTAGTATATGCAATTGACCATTAATTATTCTCAAGAAGGTTTTTTCAACTTTTATCATTATCGTTATAACGCCCTGTTAAAGTCTACTCTACCGTATGAACGGGTTTGCCATAAACGCCGTGATTGGCAAGAGGTATATTGATCTAATTAATTATAATTATCAAATTATGAAGATATCATATACACCCAATTAGAAACCGAAGCACGCAAACAGGAAAGTACCGAATTATTAAAGCCTTACGCTTTAATATCGAAAGCAAAAATCTGTAAAGCATGTAAATTACATAAATAAATGAATATAAATATCTTCACGCAATTCCCAATACAGGGGTTGACAGAGGTCTAGACAATTAAGTCCCTTCGACCCACCTTCCACCGATGATATTTTTGGGACAACATGACAGGTGGTGAGCCCGCCGCCGTCTTCATGTCCAAGCCAACGATATAATTCGTACATAATTTTTTGAAATACTCATTGGTACGAATCTGCCACCAGGGATCGAACTCGGGTCTCTTGACTCGAAATTTCGACCACGCAATCATTAGGCTATTGACTTTTGATTGTATCAATTATAAAATTACATTCACACATGTCTAGGTATCAGCGTACTCTTGATAGAACCGAACCGACCGAAGTGGGGAGCTTCGAGCAATTTCTTCACATGTTCTTCGAAAGTTAGCCTCGGTCTGCCTCGACCCCTTTTAATGTTATCTTTCGTGCTATACATTTTCTTCACCATTCGGTCTTCACTTATTCGCTCAACGTGCCCAAACCATCGAAGCACACACCCTTTAATTTTAGTGATAAGATCATCTTTCAAACCTGCCATATTGCGAATCTCTTTGCTTCGTTAAAAATAAAATAATAATATCAATTAAATTATGTTCTTATATTTCGGATACAGTGTTTTTGAATACAATAATTTAGTTGGCAATTCAAAATAAAGTAATTCTAAAAATCGCAGAAAAGCGGCAGCTGGTATTATTAAAACAACGGTATACTTATAACTATTTAATTAACTAAAACATACGATAAACATTACTTCTTCTTCTTAATAATATATTCCTTAATATAAAAATCTGTAAATAGGAAGAGTATGAAAATATTGTGTGGTAGGAAAAGGAACGAAACCCATTTAGGATATCCACATGACGGCTCGAACAGGATATGCCCGAAGTGCAGGATGAGAAGTAAAAACTGCAACTGAAATACAGAATGCTATATTTAATAAAAAAGATTATTGGAAGGAGGACAACTTGTACTAGCCACATGATAACTATCAAAGTAAGGAATACCTTTTTATTCTCCGGGATATCGTAATGATGCTAAGGCAAGGCCTTGAAAACGGCTATGAGATGTATCTGAATTTAATTTTTATTATTATATATTTTATAATATATGTGTGGCAAGTAATTTATTGTGTCCTCCTCTCCTCCTCTGCTTAGGATCATTTTTCATTCAATTCCTAGTTATAACCCTTACTTACTTCTGCATCAAGTAGCATTATTGGCTCAGTTTAAAAGATAAAGAGATCCATTACAGTAACGGCCTATGAAGCAACGTATTGCATCTTAGTCCTCTAAGAGGACATCAAAAAATGTTACCTTATTGGTTTGATATAGTTTGTCACTGTTCATAGGACGCAAGCGCGTTAAAGTTTTTGCGCGGTACTTGTCCTTCATTGCGGTTTCAACACTACTTGTTTTTCTAAACTACTACTGTAACTAAATAACGTTACGAGTTCAACTTCATTATGTATTTTGATCAATTAGATTTAAATAGTTATAATTATTAATATTTATATTTAGTCTTTGAAAGGAAACTATATATTTGTTCCATTTGGCGTAGAGACGATCAGTCTAAGAGGTCCCTGCGCGATGCAATTTATAAAGGAATTGTATCCGCGACTGGTCGTAACCGTTCAACTTGGAAATGCAGCCAGCGTTCTTGGTACCATGCCACGAGGAGTAGGGCTCTACGATTATAGTAGTATTTAGTTAAAAAGTATTGTAAATATTAACATAATTTTGTTTCTGTAAATAAAGTGATTGAAACTTTTGATCAATAATTCATGCCATTCCCAATACAGGGGAAGACAGAGATCAAGACAATTAAGTCGTTTCGACCCACCTTCCACCGAAGATATTTTTAGGACAACAAAGATATTTTTAGGTTGGGTGATCGGATTTCGAGTTCAAAGACCCGAGTTCAAAGCCCAGGTGATTGGTTTTTTTTTTTTTCAAATGGTTTTTTTTTTCAAAACTTATTTACTATTTATATCGTTGGCTCGGCACATGAACGGGGGCAGGCTCTCCACCTGTAACGTTGTTCAAAAAAATGTATTCGGTGAAAGGTGGGTTCGGAGGTCGGTTCCCAGTATTGGGAATGGCACGAAGACGTTTTTTTTTTTTAATATAAATTGTAACAGGACGATCCGTTACCTTCACATTACTACCACCACTACTTACCTATACTTATTTTTTGAGAGTATTGAACCTATCACAGCGTCTCAGCGGTCAAATACTTTTTGTATTTCAATGGCTTTTCAAAAACTCTCCTTTACTATTTGCGAAGTCTACCTTTACTAGTAGTTTTCAATGTCGGCCGTTACTGCTATTTCCAATATCTACTTTAACTACTATTTTAAAAGTTTATGTTTACTTTTATGTCCACTTATACTGATATTTCCAATGGTATACCTTATTCCAATACCTTAACATAATGATTTCTTGTATTTACGCGAATACTACACATTTTAAACGAAACGATTTTCGGATTTTATCGCGTTTTTAATTAGTTTTTACTACTAACTTTATTTATATTAACTTTATTATATTAACTAATTAAAAACGCGACAAAATCCGAAAATCGTTTTATTTTAAATACTTTAACAGTTAGTTCTGGTGACAACTAGCGTTAAGTAAATTATTTGGAATTGAAATTAACTTACAATCTGCAATTGAGTTATGTACTTTTTCCACCAATGCTTCACCCACTGCGGCCGCACTACGGATATCAAGTAGTAGGTGTACATGAATGCATGTACCAGCGAGTTAATAAAGCCCAGCATAATGCCGTGGCCGCCTGAAAGTAAAATTAAATATGTTTTGAATGACTTCAATAAGATATAGGTCAATAAGAAAGTAAATAAGCGAAATGGAAAATAATCTTTTATTACTTTAATTGAAGTACTCCCAAAGTATTCCAAGGCCATAAAGGAAATTTCTCAACCTTTATTTGCTTTAAGAAATTTTGCCCTTCTTTCTCGTGTTATTCATGTAGTTTTGTTCTGGGAGTTGTTATCTGATTATGTTAGCCATTACATTTGTTGACGATAATGAAATAATAAATAATGCTACGTTTAATTATATACTTATTGTTGTATTTCGAGCTTTCATTTATTATAAATTAATGACTGAGATATTTTTCACAGATGTTATTTTTTGCTTTACAGTTTCTCCTTGTTGTTTTTTTGTATAAATAACGAACCTCAATTTTAACTTATCGCTTAAAGTGAGCCATTGATATTGTAGGAGATTGCAAATGTTGTTGCAAAACGACATCTTATGAAGAACTTATTACTCTTTACTTTATCGTAATCTTTTTGAAGGCGGTTCTATGTTTTTAAAAGGTTTTTTGTAACAAACTGAGTTTTTTTTTAATAGTGTTACAAATAAAGTAATTGAATAATAATATTAGTAATAATTATAGTAGTAATAAATTAAAATTGCGTTGAAGTAATAATCGATAAAATATTAAAATGTAATTTGTTTTTTACCTGGTACATATTTGGTTCCTATGAAGCCAAGCAAGCACATGCCCAGGTGGTGGTAGACGTGCAGGAATGTTACTTGCGTAAACTTCTTACGCAATACGAAGAAGACCTGCAGGAAACAAGAAAGTAGAAACATCTTTTCAATTTCTTCAGCCCAATGTGACCTATTCGTATTGTTGACATCATATTTCGGAAATTAGACCAAATTAAGCATACCGGGACGCATTCTTTTTTTGACAATCGTGACAATTAAATTTATAAATAATTATTTTTATGAATTTAACGTTACCGTTATTAATTTATAGTAATACGGGCTTTGTTGGCCTCTTGTCTTGTTTAAGACCTTGCTAAGACCTCGTTAAGGAAGTAACAGTAATAAGTACAACTGATAAAACTGTAAAAAAAAATCCTCACGCCATTCACAGGGCTAGACAGAGGTCTAGACAATAAAGTCCTTTCAGCCCGCCTTCCACCGAAGACATTTTGTGGAACTACGTGACAGGTGGTGAGCCCGTCGCTATCTTTTTGTCATTATGTCAGCGATATAATTCGTATTTAAATTTTTGAAAAAACCCATTGGTACTAGCCTGCCATCTGGGGATCGCACTCGGGTCTCTTGACTAGAATTCCGACCACCCGACGACTCGACTATCATCGTTTACTCGGCTATCGAGACTACTATAAAGCTATAAGTTATAATATAAAGTACCGCACGATTGATGTGACTTCAAGGTAAAGTATTTAAACACGTTAAAATAACTCCTATAGTAATAACGTTGGTAGAGCAGGATTTTTGATTTGTAACCAAAGTATATCTCTGCGTGTGGAGACAAAAACTCCAGCATATGAGTAAATTATTTGTAATTAGTAAATTAATTCAATTGTACCGTGTTATACAGCTTTCCAATATGAAGTTGAAGTGTAAAGTATTAAGTAAAAAGTATCCGTTTCAAAAATATTTTATTTGTATTTGTTTTGGTTATTAAGTCACGATAGCCAAGTAGTTGGGTGATCGGGATTCGGAGTCAAGAGACCCGAGTTCGTGGATTTTTTGAAAAAAACTTGTGTACGATTTATATCGTTAGCTTGGACCTGTCACACTGACCCATAAAATGTTTTCGGTGGAAGGTAAAACGGTTTAATAAAGAACGAATATTGAAAAGAATGAATTAAAGAAGTTTATGCTGCAAAGTTAAGGTAGTGTTGCGGATGTGCTGCAGGAAAAGGGTAGCTACCGGCCAGGTCGGGTGATCGTGACCTGGGGAGGACGTCTCCTCCACATTGTGCCAACTTCGATAGCGCGATGTAGGCCGTCGATGTGTTTCCTGAATCCGCCACTAGCGAGCTTCTTATGTGGAGACATAGATGTCGCCACAGTAGCAAGGAGAGCTTGCGGTTGTTAGTTGATCGAATTAAAATATAAAGCATATTCTTACCGTATCAAGTAAATCGACAATCTTTATAAAATAGTAGAGCCACACTCGGTCTATTATGAGCCTTTCGACCGGCGTGTCATCATAGTTGATTTTTTGGCACCACATGCTGTAGTAACCAGGAAGATAGAGCCACGATATACACTGTAAAAATAATAAAATAGTTAAAAATATCTTCACGCCATTCCAATAACAGGTGTAGACAGATGTTTAGACAATAAAATTGTTGTTTGCAGCAAAATAATTTATTTAAATTTAAATGGTTCTATTACGGCGGCTGCAGCTTATAAAAAAGTGTATTAGTCAGTGAAAATTCTATTGATGCCTTGCTAAATAGTAGAATTAGAATGAACATATATTAAAACTATTGTCATCATATGGCTATGAAAAAGTTAGGACACTATACATATCATGAAAAAGTTAGGACAATATACCACCCCCTTCTTCTTCAGGTTGTCATTACAGGCGACAAAAGGAAGAATATATACAATTTTATTAACTGGATTCTGATGGCTGAATAACCATCATACCAATACTACCAGATCGTTGAGGGGCAGTAGCGTCTAAGTTCCAATGTGTTTGGTGTTGTGATGGCTAATAGCTAGCCAAGCGTGGTAAACCTTCCCTTATGTGTCTGTTGTTAAAGATGACATATAGAGCTTAGAACTTACTTCTAAAGCTAGATATCCTGACAGAAATATCTGTACAATGTTGTATACTATAATAATTTTCTTCAGCTGAAATGGAGGACGATTTGCCATGAACGCTGGACCCCAAGACTGCACGAAACGATGGTACATAAACATTATCAAAAATATCGGCAGTGGTGTCGACACCAACATAAACTTGTTGGTGCGAGGGTCTGAAAAACAAAAAAAGTAATAAAAGACTAGGTACATAAGTTTTAAAAATAAAAACCATTGGTAGGTACCTGCCATCCGAGTATCGAACTCTGGTCTCTTAATCCGAATTCCGATCACCCAACCACTATGCTATCGTGACTAAACATTTAATTATTGAAATAAAACGATAATGTAAGTAACTATATGACTTAACTATATATATATATATATATATATATATATATATATATATATATATATATATATATATATATATATATATATATATATATATATATATATATATATATATATATATATATATATATATATATATGTATATATATATATATATATATATATATATATATATTGTCAATATAATATTCAACGGTGACCAGTATCGTAAAAGTTATTAAACGAAATCGTTTCATGTTGTGTGTGTCACATAATTAAGTTACATGGCGTAATATTTGTTTACCAATTGCTTGGCATAATTACGTAAGATATTTTTGTTGTCTTTGCACTAATATTTTAAAGTGAAAGTGTGTTGTTTCTTGATGCACATGCAACAGTTAAATCCAGTAATTACTTAATGGAACTTCGTTATTGCACAGCAAGGAAACCGAGTGAAGTAAATACGATATTTATTATTCATGATAAGGATACCTACGTACATTTTAGCTTCTGTACTACACTTTAAATAATTTTTTCTTAAATTATATTACGGCTTGTTATAGAGCAGGACTATCACAGCAGGATAAAGATCTGTTCCGTGAAGGATTCGCTATTAATGGCGAAAAAAAAGTTTTTAAAATCCGTAAGTACACATTTTGTAAACAAAATAATTTGAATTTTGAAGTTATTAAAAAAACGCAGTCTCGGTACGTTATTTTTTTCGTGATTTATCCACCACACCACATAAAAATACCCACACCACAACCAAGTTAAATTTTTTTCAAACTGTTTTTTTTTTTCAAAGTAGCAAAAAAAAAATGAAATCCATATATGAAAACACGTAAATGGTGTATATGGTACATATTAATGTTTTGAATTATTAAGTTATTTGAACACTGTTTAATATAATTGAATAAATTAGAATGTTTTCTTAATATACGGCTAATCATATTATCGTATGAGTGCAATATGTCAAAGAGCCATGTTAAGCTATGTTACAAAACTGTTTGTATTTGGCACATCGGGTAAAAAGTTCTACCTCAGCCACATCAAAAAAAACCTTGACAATAGCAATGACTATTAACCGAACGCGTGACAACATCCCGAAAAAAATGAGGTAAAATTAAACAGATCGGTGACGGCCGACAGCGCCAGTCCGTTTGCCAATGTTGGCGATTATGCCAAACCCCCATGGTAGTGGCCTATGTACAGCAGTGGACTATTACAGGCAGTTACGTGTGTATGTAATATGCATGTAAAACAATTTATTTTATTTTCAACCTGATGACGGTTTGATTAAAAACAGGTTTTCCAACAAGTACGCATGAAACACTAGTTAACCTTTCTCTCTCTCTCTCATTCTCTCTCTCTTTTAACAGATACTATGCAAAGTTTGAAAAAAGAACTAGAATTTGCATATATGCAAACATCACATATTCGTATGTCTTATACAAGTTTGAGTTTTGAACTACCACCAAGACATATATTTAACGCATTTTTCTGAGATTTAGGTAAACTCTAAAGGCTGATTTATATTTCTTACGTGAACATCGAAAAAATGATTTCGACCGAATTATTTCAATTAACGGGCGTTTATTAGGTGTTTACTAAAGCCAACGACCCGTGACCCGTCTACAACGCAAATCATTGCTGTTTAATATTAATTAGGTACTATAGGCAATACAATAAAGTTCCTTACCCGCAAGTTCATTGTTCACATAGTTGTAGTACACCGTGACATTCCTTAATAAGGTGCCCATTTCACCGGCGCTGGAATTAAAGAAATAAAACTTTTGATATATTGGTATATGGCAGGGTTAGATTGACATAAGAATTTATGTCTTTATTTCAGTGTATGTCGTAAGAAGCGACTAGTAGAAAAACGTTAGATGCCTTGCGTATAGATGGCGACATGACCACCAAAATAAAAAAGTAAATTACAAATCTTCACGTAATTCTTAATAGTGGGGCAGACAGAGATCCAGGCAATAAAGTCGTTCCGATCCACCTTACACGAAACACCTTTCAACACAAAGGACAACGTGATAGCTACACTACCTATCATGTTGTCCCAAAAAAATGGCGACAGGTTCAACGTCATAGGTTCACCACTTATCGCGTTGAACCTGTCGCCATTATAAAGTCGGCGACGGGTTCACCACCTAGGACTTAAAGTCCAAGCCAACAATATGGATCGTACATAAATTTTGAAAAATTTATTTTACTTTGGTACTAGCCTACCATTTGGGATCGAACTCGGGGCTCATTAGTGACTCGAATTCTGGTCACCCAATCACTCGGCTATTGTGACTATTGCCATTTGAAATAAATTAATTAATGATCCGTCTACGAGTGGCGTACACACCGGTTTTTATGATATCGCCATGTCTGAAGTCCCGGGTTCGATTCCCGGACAGTTCAATGGAGGAAACCAATTTTTCTACATTATCTTTAGTCTGGGTGTTTATGATAATGATATTGTTACCGATTTATAACATAAGTACTCTAGCTAAGTGCATTGGAATCAGAGCAATATATTTGATGTGTATATAACTATATATGTATTTATTTATTACCAGACCTGAATAAAGTAGATCTGTTGCGGGCAGCAGCGTCTAAGGTGGTACTGAGATCGCAAATCCGGTGGCTAAGTTTGGCTGTAATGGCTAAGTCCTACTTAGACCGTTGCCCTGCAGTGGAATTCTATTGGCCACTAAGTAAGTAAGTACAAGATTGAATGTTTGGCACCAAGAAGTGACATTGCCAGCATCAATAAATACGAAATATGAGTACTTACTTAAATTACTAGTAGATATGGTTGTACTAATGTTTTGTATTATACTACGCAAATGAAAATTTGAAATAAGCCTCCATTTAAATTAAACTGGCCGAATATGAGTGATTTGTTGCTTTATTAACAAATCACCGCAAGTTCTGCTAGAATTAATGAATGGCAACTAAACGGCTACAACGCGTTTAAAATTTAAAATTAAAATAAGGATACATTATATAGAAGCGTTTTTTATGAATTTCATTCGAATAGTACACGCAATGAAGTTTAGCTAAGGAAATCAAACATACTTTCTTAAAAATAATTTTACTTGTATTTATTGTATTTATTTACAAATTAATGAGGAATTCCATAATCCATTAATACAAAAAATAAAATATTTGTAATAAAACATCTTTGGATTTCGATGGGATTTGAACTCTCGATCTTAGCAGTATCGTGTGTTTACCGCGAAACATCCGTTATTTATACATGTGTTGATATTTAAAAACGTCTCTCATGCGCTTCTTAGGAGCAACATCTTCCAGAAATCATGCTAATTTCCTACATAAATTTTATCTATGAAATGTATATATAAATATTTATCTAAGAAAATATTTATGTATGTAAACATCTTGTACCACTAGTTTGGACATTAAGACGGCGATAAGCTCACCAGCTGTCACGTTGTTAGAAATAAGCCTCGGTGAAAAGTGGGTTGAAAGGAAGTTATTATCTGGACCTCTGCCTACACCAGTATAGGAAATTGCGTGAAAAAAAGTTTTCATAACTGTGGCGTGATTCAAACCGACACTCACCGCGATACCGTGGTTTTTATTGTATGAATTAACTTTAAAAATAACTTCGAAATGGTGTTTAATTACATTCTTCCCATGTAATTGTAGCAAAGTCAAAAAAAACGGATGTCCCTCAAATCAAAATTATATCCGTATAATCTCAGGTTTAGCTTCTTAACTGATTTATGTAACACTCACTAATTACGAAATTGTAGAAAGTATAAATGTTCGAAATTTTACCTACAGGTTCTTCTTAGAGAATATTTGACGAGTGAGTGTTTCCTTAAGTAAGATTTTGTGAAATTTAAGGACCAGGTCTATGTTCGCAAGACCTACTAGGGTTAGATCCTTGAACCATGACGACGTGGGAAGGAGCTCATTAAAGTAAAAAAAAAGATATAATTATTTCTGTTACGCAGGCAAAAAATTTTTCTTTTGCTTGAGTGTTTAAGTTAGGGAAAATACTTACTTATACTCCTCGACTGTATTATATTTGAATTTTTGGACGAATAAATCTTATGATTTCGCGTCACCGACAAGTTATTAGAGCGGCAAGTATGGTTATATTTAACGCTTTAAAAGTTTATTTTGTCTATACCGTGCATGGCTTTTATGATTATATGTGTTTTCCATGATCATTACATGAATTGATTAATTGTAGAATTAGTAGTAATTACGAGGATATTGGTATTTAGTGACGCGCCGTTAATAAATGTTGGTCTAATTCGTACCGTCGTCATTAAAATCTGATGGTCCAGACAACAAAATCAACTACAATTTCAAATACCTAATTGAATAAGATTTATCCTTCTCGCTACCTTATCTACCTTCGGCCGCTCTAATACTCAACTATCACCGTTTTTTATTAGTTGCTATAATGACAAAACAAAAAGTAAAAAAAAGTGTCCACCAGTACAATAATTAACTCTTTTTCAAATTTCATCATTATCCGTTTAGAACTTTAGTTGCGTTACGCTAAAATTTCCGTAGAGCAATACGTCCGATTAGCAGACGATTAGCAAAACACGCAAAAATTGAGGCGCCCACATTTTTTTCCGTAGTCGTATGTATATTAATGTATGACCGTGTCAAGTCGAGTATGTGCGATTAAAATGTATACAGTTCAGTTACAAATCTTCTAATTATAACCAATAAACAGAAAATAATCGAATTCTGTATGAATCTCTCCGACTGTTAGTGAAAACCTATGAAAATCTGTTTCCTAGTCTTAGGGTTCAATGCAGACAGCATCGGTCCATAAATGAAATTTTGTTCTATGCTAATGAAGTTATAAAAGATTAGAATTTAGACTCGTACATTTATAATACATTAAATTCATACATTTATAATCGGCCAGCTGAAATTTTATTACCGGTGTATCGATCATGAAACCTTCGAGGATATGCGTGTTTGGTTCATAGCAATCCGAAACAAGTATTTGTAACGGAAGATTGGCAATAATGACGGTGTTGCTGCAAACGCGTTTTACATATAACTATTGATAATGCAGTCGTTGAAATTACAATAGCACCGATAAAATGTAGTCTCAATCATAAACGTAGATTGGTTGCAGCTTGTATTGAAAAACTTTTTCTAATAATTTCCTAAGGTTATTTGCACCTTTATAACGTCATAACATAATTAGTCGCGTTTGGTTTCTCCCAACAATAGAACTAAAACTGTAACCAGAACCTAACTGTGTAGACCTCTGTATAGTATTGGGAATGGCGAAAATATATTTATTTTATTATCACCAATGGCAAGTATTCACTCTTATTCTTATTATTAAGTCATCAATCATAATCATAAATTTTAAATGATATCTTCCATTGCGGGTAAAAGCGCTTTCCAAGTTTATACTTGTCTCATTCACCTGTTCTAGACATCTTATATAATTTCTTATATAATTATCATTATTCGCAGTCGGCTCGAATATTCTGTCACAAATACTACGTCGTATAAGTTGTATGGCTTTTGATATTAATATACAGATATAATGGACGAAACATACTGATGGAATGCTCAACTCATAACGAAACTATGAAATTTAACACAAGTTTTTTATAAAACATATTTTGTTTTAAATAAAAGAGTTTTTTTTTAATAATTAACGTATAAAATCTTAAAACTATTAGAAAAATTTTACAAAACCTTTACAAAGATCCAGCTAAAATCACTGCGGGTGTTCCTCAGGGTGGTGGTCTTTCTCCACTTCTCTTCTCTGTTTTTATTAACTCTCTCACTACTGTTATCTCCTCTCACTTTCATCTCTACGCTGATGACCTTCAACTATATCGTCACTTCAAAGTTGATAATTTAGAGGAAGCTATTTACAAGCTTAATCTGGAATTAAATAACATCAGCTGCTGGGCTGAATCCTTTGGTCTTCTTGTTAACCTTGATAAATCTCAGGTTCTATTGATTGGCAGCTCTTATATGCTTAAACTATTAGACCATACGAAACTCCCTGCAGTAACTTATAATAGCAATGAAATTCATGAGAATATGTTAAAAAAGTGGTTTTTCTACATTGATCCTGCCGGGAATCGAACCTGGGACCTCGTCGACGGAGGTCGTCAATACCTAGACAGGTTACATTTTTTGACTGGCATTTCTCCAGGGCTTATTTGGTTAGGATAACGTGATGCTGACTGGTTAATCTGTCGCCTATGCCTATATATACGTAAATGATACCTAAATAATCGTACGGAATCAAAGTTGAGTTACATAACATCTATATGATTCTATGTACATACAACATAAACAAGAAAATCATAATATTTTTTTTAAATGTCTTAAATTTGTTAATTAATATTACAATTACATTTTAAAATTATATATTAACATTAATATATAAAATTACATTTTCAAATAGATATTTACAAAAGTAAAATATATATTTACATAATGTACAAAATGTCGGCCAAATCTCCACCGTCTGTGGGCAGAGAAGCCTCAACACAATTATGTTGTAACATAACAAGAATTCAGATCATGCGACAGCGAAATCAGAACAATCACATTGAAAATGTAAATAAATTTGCAGTTTAAAGGTATTTAGTACTTTATCTTCAAGCAATTTCCCAATACTGCTGTCTAGATCCACTGTCACCGAAACTCATTTGGGACAACGTGACAACTGGTGGAATAGTTCAAATAAACGGTACAATAACCTACACTTACACTCACATAAATTTCCATGAATAAATATTCATATACACATATAAATACGTTTGTCCCTAGCGGAATTTGAACCTGCAACCCTTAGTTTCGAAGGCAAGTTCAACTGGGCTATTGAGTTAGATTTGAACAATTTAGTATACATAAAAAAATATGTTTACTTTGATCTGCATACTTTATTTATTTAATAATTCTTTGTTATACATCCTCCACTGTTAAACAATAATTCTTTGTTATACATATTTGACTGACAACCTCGTACAGTCAAACAGTGTAAGAGGACTCCCCACGGAATTGATTGAGTTAGTAATGTTGTGGGTGGCTGGGGACCGTCCGTTGTGGAAAGCTCTGGGGGAGGCCTATGTTCAGCAGTGGATTTTTGGTAGGCTGTGAAGAAGACTAAGAAGGAAGAAGGTGTAAATAAGAAACTACACTTGTAGCGCCGGGACCGATATAGGCTAGTATTTCGTTTCTTTAAATTAGAAAGTCGCTTGGATTTTTATTTCATTAACGAACATAATATTTAATTATTGCGTTAAATAAAATGTTACAAAGTCGTAATGGTTTTTTTAAATTTTAATTGTTATTGTTAAAAAATATAACCGTTTAATGTTTTGCAATATTTTCAACATATTGAGTTTTAGCAATTAAAGATGTAATCCGGACAAGACTGATTACTTTTTAAAATTGGAAATGTGGTACAAGAAGATTTTATGAGATATTTATATAGACAATCATACTAAATGTTTTTTAAAGATTTGAATAGATACAGACAAAAGTAATTTTTAAATACAATATTAATGATGTGAACGGAATATAACATCTGAACATAACATCTGAAACACACAGTTATGAGTCTGAATCTGCCATACAAGAAGTTATCATTCAATCTGTGGTTAAATGTATAGAAAACTGTAGTGTTTTAGGAAACTAAAAGGCACATTTCGTTTAGTTTTAATATAAGTTAATTGTTTTATTTAAACGCGAGCTTTATTTTAAAGATCACGAGCTGAATCCGACAAAGATTAGTGTTGGTTCATTTTGTAATTAATTAAGGGGTCATTATCATAAATAAAATAAATAAATAAATATCTAATATAGTCTAGACAATTGAATCCCTTCGACCTGCCTTCCACCGAAGACATTTTTCGGGACAATGTCACAGGTGGTGAGCCCGTCGCCATCTTTATGTCCAAGCCAACGATATAAATCGAACTTAAGTTTTTGATAAAATCCATTGGTATGAGCCGACCACCTGGGGATCGAACTCGGGTTTCTTGACTCGAATTCCGATCACCCGACCACTCGGTTATCGTGACTAACCATGAGAATCGTTAAAGTATTTATACGGTACAATCAAAAGAGTTAACTTTTCACACTAAAATAAAGCCACTTGTTTTGTTCTAGTTACATTAGGCTCATTACAAAATGTATTATAACAAGTTATTATTCTATAGCATGGAAGCAACGTGGCTGACGCTTCACTCTCTATGTTATTAGCTTAGAAATATTTGAAAAGACTTTGCCCAGAAGTGGACATATACTGTGTGCTACTACTTTTACTACTTGCATATATATCAAGGAGCAAGATATGCGCAGAAAACTTTTTAAGAGGAAGAGAGTGAGTAACGAGGTTAATATTCCACCTACATTGGTAAGTGGCTTCTGTGTGATATCTGCTCATCAATTCGAAAGAAGTAGTTTAAAGATGCGTTGTCACCCTCGTGGTTTGAAATGGAATGCCTCATTATCCGTATTTTCTTTAAAAAATACATACATACAAAATACATATATACATATAGGGATAGCAACATATACGTTGCTCTGATCACAAGGTAAGTAGCATATTATGGAGTCAGAAACAATGCAGATACCACAACCAAACACCCGGAATCAAGATAATATAGAAAAAATGGTTTTGCAGTTTGACCCGGATCAGGAATCGAGCCGAGGAGTTTTCATTGTATATAATGTATACAAGACTGACGTGTATGTCACTCGTCCACAGAATTATACTGGCTTCCTACCCCGACAGAAAAATAGTCTACAGCCTATAAAAACTTTTAACTGAACGTTAAAACCATTTGACACTAAAAGTAGCACGGAATATTCCCCACTAATTTATTAAAACGATTAAATTCAACAAAGCTTTGCAATTTGTTACATTTCGTAATAAAATAGAGATACTTTGAATATTCCATATTTTTGTACAAGTTTACTGTGAAGAGCAAAATGATATTTAATTACTGATTCCGAGACACTATAAAAAACAGTTATTAAACTGTTTAAACGTACATCACAAACAGCACATAATAATACTGCACCTAAGTGTAGGGTCAATAACGCTTAAAATAAAAATTAAAAATTTGCTTAACAATCAGCCTAGTCTGCGTTTGCCTTACCAGTCCTTAAACACAACAATAAAATTAACAACAATAGTTACACTTTCTATTAAATAAAAATAACATCAGAAAATAGTGTACTATATAAAATAAGATCTTGAAATTCTAGATTTGAATAAAACCGTTTTGGTTTTGAGTCTTATTGCCGTATATATGAGCAAATAGATTAAACAATGTGATGGATGGCTACGATGTAAACAATGAGGCTACTATGTGCCTTATGATAAATACAATGGTAGTAACGTAACTTATTTATAATCGTTTTTTGATCAACATGTACCACAAAATGCCGGTCTTCCAGTTGGATGAGATGAGTAGTAGTAATGGCACCTTAAAATTAAAAGCGTAAACCATGTTTGTATTATAAATGTAAATGTAATTAGCAATGTAGTCCGAAAACGTAATGTTCTGGTGATTAATTAAAGGATTTAGAAATAATGAGATATACGTAGAAAGTAGTATGACTGTAATCAGATTAAGACATTTGGATCAAGCCCAACTCGATTGCAACCGTGACAAGTTAGTGAGCAAACAACAATAAATGTGAATTAACGAGTACGTGTTTTATCTTACACAATAACGTGCGAAACTGATTTTAAATAACACACTTAAAAATGGTTTAGGAGAAACAGAACACAGAAACGTAGTAAAAACTCTTTTAGTAATATTGTAATTCGATATTACATGAAATGTAAAAGCAATAGTGAAAAGAGATAAACTAATTAAATCTATTAAAGAATGCTCTAATTTTGTCGCCTTTTTGAGCCATTCTTTATGAGAGCTTAAAGTCAGGGAACATCCGCTACAAAGTATCTTTTGGTTTGGACTTATACACTTAACACATACTACATAAACTTTATGTACATCTTCAAAATAATATTATTCCCATGAAAGTAAATAAATGTGTTTATTTTTATATATAGTAGGAAAAATTTGTATATTTGAAATAAACTTTAGAAAAAGTATTACAAAGGTTAAAGGATCATGTTACTTATTGTACGATAATAAATAAAGCAACTAATATCAGTCCAAGCTAGCGGGTGATTAAAAAAACCATGTATGCAATTGATATATGGGTAGAAGTGAATACACACACAGTATAATTAACTTATACCTAGTACCATTCCATTGTAAGAGACTACTACTGCACACGGACGTCAAAAAAAACTTTTGGCGAAGGCGCTTTTAGATTACTTATTCCGTTTCTTTATCTACATCTTCACGAATTTCTGATATGGATGTAGTCAGACGACTAAATATTTAAGTCCTTTTCGGTTCATTTATCACCGAAGCTCATTTAGGACAACGTGACAAGTTATGAGCCAATCGCCGAGTTAGTGTCTAAGCTAACGATACATTACACTTAAGTAGATATACACTAAAAAGATAATCTTAAGCACAAATATTCATATTATACTTGCCTATTGCGGAATTCGAACCCACGACCATTAGGGAAGGTTATCAGGTCGTTTAGTGTTAAAATTATAGAAGTAATGTAAAATTATTTGGTCATCGGAATTAGTAACATACTTTAAATCCATCCATTGTTATTTATATGAATGTGAAACCGTTTCACTACGATACTCCTTTTACGGAGAGAAACCCTTATAGTACGTTAGTGTACAGACTTTCTGTACCGTTCAACTTCAAACCAACAACTGCTGTCATGTATAGTTGTATAGCTCCTCCACTATACATGAGTTCTAGGCCAAGAAGGGGTATTCCGTCTTTAAACTTGAAAGCTCAAATGGGTTGAAAATTTAAAAAATTGTTTCGAACAAATTGTTAAAAATAAAAAAAAAAATATCTACACGCAATTCCAAATACAGGGTTAGACACAGGTTTAGTCTAGACATTAAGTCCCTTTGACCCACCTTCCACCGAAGATATTTTCGGGACCAAAAAAGTTTGCTAGATAAAATAACATAAAAAATTATAATACGTAATGTTTACGTATTAGTTATGAAACTAGAATAACAACGAATACCTAATTATTATTATTAATTAAGTTTCACCAAATTTCAGTTTCAGGTATCATACACGAAACACTCGTTGAAAACAATTATACTGATTCGTCGAGTAATTATTTTATTATCTATGACGATAAATATATTCCTATTCAAAAATAAATAAGAAATGGACTTCATATATCGGAAATACTACGATTATTAATATAGATACATTAATTTAATTAAATACCTGCGTGCGTCGTCTTTCTGTCAAGTTTCCTGCTGGATTGAACCGCACTACGCACAGCGCCGCGAGCATTCGGAATTTGAATATACGTAAGCGGTGAATGATCAACACGTAACTTACAAGTCACTTTGCCTAAATCGCCACCACCTAAAGTGTTTTAATTAAGGGTCAATGTTTCGAATAATAAACCTTTTGTATTTATACATTATAATGTGTGCCATGGTGGTATAGACACAGCGTGAGTGTGACCTGTTTAAATGTCGTTAATAAATAAATAAATAAATATAAATAAATATCTTCACGCAATTCCCACTACAGGGGTAGACAGAGGTCAAGTCTAGACAATTAAGTTCCTTTGACCCACCTTCCACCGAAGATATTTTTCGGGACAACGTGACAGGTGGTGAGCCCGTCGCCGCCTTTTATGTCCAAGCCAACGATGAAATTCGTACATAAGTTTTTTTTGAAAAACTCATTGGGACTGCCACCTGGGGATCGAACTCGGGTCTCTCGACTCGAAATTCCGACCACCCAGCAACTCGGCTATCGTGAATCGTTAAATGTTAAATGTGAAATGTTAAATGTTAAATGTGGTGAGCCCGTCGCCGCCTTTTATGTCCAAGCCAACGATGAAATTCGTACATAAGTTTTTTTTGAAAAACTCATTGGGACTGCCACCTGGGGATCGAACTCGGGTCTCTCGACTCGAAATTCCGACCACCCAGCAACTCGGCTATCGTGAATCGTTAAATGTTAAATGTCGTTGCCATTTATATTTGCAATTATTATCAAAAGTTTAGATTTATTAGGTCATGTCGGTGATTGAAAATATTTGAATTTGATCAATTTATGGTTTTAGGCTTCTTTAACATCTGTTGTGATAAAAAAGACGATTTCTGAAACATCCAACCTCAAGGAGTAAAAGAGGTTCAAAGTTTGCATCGATCAATTTAAAATTTAATAATTTTTGAAATAATGTCTATTTCGCTTTCTTTTTCTGTGAGTATCGTAAGACGCGACTAAGGGAAAAACTTCGAAAATGCAATTGGCTACCAACAGATGGCACTATAACCATCTCCAAAAATACTTACTTATCTTCACGCACAATTCCTGACGGGGTAGCCAGAGAGAACAGATCGCCAAGTGTCACGATCCCTACATACTTCTTTCGCTTCTTTCAGATTCATCATCTTCTTCATACATGCACGTCTAGGTATCCGAGTACTCTTGACCCTCCCCTCTTCGAGCAATTTGCTCACACAAAAAATGAAAAATCCAGCATCGGCCCGAGGTGTACTGCGATCGCCAATCCGCGAATAAAGGTTATTTTTATTTATTTATTTCTTAAGTAAAACAAACAGTTACACATTATTAAAGATACTTTGTACAAACTTTATTTGTGGTACCTTTATTGTGTCTCATTCCACGCTACAAGTGATTAAGCGCTTACTTTGGGATCAGAACATTGTATGTGATTTTGTTTGTATGTACGTATGTATAGTTATTATTTATTATTATTATTTATCCCGAAAATATTATTAGTTGTCCCGAAAAATATCTTCGGTGGAAGAAGGGTCAGAGGGACTTAATTGTCTAGACTTGACCTCTGTCTACCCCTGTATTGGGAATTGCGTGAAGATATTTAATTTATATTTAATTTTAATTTAATTTATATTTAATTTTAATTTAATTTATATTTAATTTATATACACAAACACAAATAATTACCTAACGTCATCCACATTATATTATGTTAATATACATATACTTTTTTTATGTTACACGAATGATTGTAAGATTTTATTAAGCATATTCCGCTATGGACAATTGTCATCTATTCTCTCTACTGTTTTACGTAAAGTTCTTTTGAATTTACCTGATGATAATGCAAATAAATTATATGTGCTGCAGTGGACTCTTACTCGCCGTAATTATTATGGTGATATAGTATCGACGTATGAATTCCTAGTTTTTACATGGGTGTCGTAAGCAGTGACTAAGATTTAAGCTTTGAAAATTATATGGCTACCGAATGGCAAGATTAAAACACTTAACCAAAATTAATGTAACTGCGGAGGAAGAAGAAGAATTGTAAATATTGTTAACTCAGGGTCCCACAAGTTGTCGGTCCGCCTCTTCTTCCACCATCATGTCAGTTGTTAATAAAACTTTAAACAACCTGGAGGGGTCTCTAGTCTTTGTATAAAGAACTTAGGTTCACTGCTCAGAGGTTTTTGGAGAAGTGCATCACTGTTGCATATACTTTTTTATTATTAAGAATAATTCATTTTATTACCGACTTAAAAAGAGGTGGAGCATCTAAATCGTTCTTTTTTAAATACGGGAGTTATGAGGTAGCAAATATTGAAACAAGAACAACAAATATGTAAAATTGTTAAGAGTATATTCCCCGTTCGGCTCTTTTGTCAGCACATCAAGATTTGATAATGAATCCGCAAGAAAACTCCTCAATTATTATATGCATTTTAAGTATTTCAACTCTTTTTTGATGGAATTATTGTGTCTACTTCAATGAGTCATTCATCAGATCAGTCATCACCTTAGGATACTGAATTGATGGTAGAATATACTGCACATTTTAATGATTAGAAATTAGGCAATAATATACGATTTGTTGCCAGATACTGCCTGACGTTATCCCAAAATATGTCACAATTGTTTATTCATTATATAACTATTTATATACCAACATGAACTTAACAAAACATATATTCTTATGACACTAAAGTTTATTCAAAATGACGTCCGTGATTTTGGATACAGGCCTTCAATCTGTGCGGCCAGTCGTCTATCGCAGCACGAACGAGGTCCATGTCAATATCGGCGCCTGCCTTAATCAAGGATATCTTGAGTGACTTCAAATTGGGATGAGGCTTTGAGCACGCCTTTTCCTCCAAGTGTTGCCATATCTTGTAATCTAACGGATTCAAATCTGGACTGGAGGAGGGCCTGTCTTCGTGCCCGATGAAGTCGATTTCACGCGCCGCCAGCCAGTCTTGTGTGCTCTTCGCTCTATGAGCTGGCGCCGAATCTTGTTGGAATACCCAGTGCCTGTTATTGAACATGGTATGAGAAACAGGTTCCACAAGGTTCATCAGGACTGTATTTTGATACAAAACTGCATTCGTTTTTACACCTTTCTCGCAAAAATGTACCTCTGTTAAGTCCCAATAAGAAACTCCCAACCATACCATGAGCGAGGATGGAAAATGACCTCGTTGGACACGCGGAATACGGTTGCTCGCTTCTTCACTACTGTGTGCGTACACCTTATCATTTTGTTTGTTGTAGCTCTCTTCTACGGTAAAAAATTTTTCATCCGAAAAAAGAATTTCCCGATATTTTTTTCCCGCGTACCGCTTAATCAAAGCGCGGCATCTCTTCAGTCTCAGGTGCATTAGACGAGCATTCAAACAATGTCCTGTTTTTATTTGATATGCCCGAAGATCTAAGTCTTCCTTTTACACCCTTTTCATCGTGGTTCTGCTTAACCCCATCTGAAGGGCTAACAGTTTCTGCTTACGTTTGGGATTTCTTTGAATTCGAGCCTTCACAGCTTTTATCACTGCTGGAGTCCTAACAGACCGAGGGCGACCACTTCTTGACCTGTCATCTACACTAGAGTCTTCATTGTATCGTTTGATGGTACGATAAACGAATCTTTTGGATATATTCAAATTTTTCAGTATGTCAAAAACTTGAATTGGCGCGTAACCGCAACGATGCAACGCAATAACTGCAACACGGTCTTCTTTAAGCGTCCATTCCATATTTAAAAATGAGTAAAATTCTAAAAAGTATATAGTTTTATTTTCATGAACAATTCGAAATTCGAATTCAATAAACTTTTTTGTAGTCAGCATTCTAAAAGAAAAGTTTTTACTGTGTGACAATACTTAAGACCGGAGAGAGATATAGAGAAAGAAAGCAATAAAAACATGAAATGTATAAATAAGCAGTAATCACTTCACCAATGTTCCAATACAAGGGTAGGCAAAGGTCTAGACAATAAAGTTCTTCCGACCCCTCTTTTTACCGAAGCCACCAATATCAATATCAACAATAAATAACCAAGCTAACACACGATTACTGTCGTAGGAAATCGAGATCTTTTGACCTTTGCTAGTCGTGAACATTCCATTATTGTCTCCAGTATTATTTGGGATACATTGTAGTAAAATGTACAGTTTGAATTCAATGCAATTACATTTAAAAAATTAACATATGGATTGTTTTCGATATTTGAAATCGGCAAAATTTACGTAGCTTAGATCTTCACTCATTTGATCTTCACTCATTTGATCTTCACTCATTTCCCAATACAGATACATTAGCCAGAGGTCTGGACATACGTCTGACAGAGGTCACCGAAAGCATTTTTATAAGATTTCTAATAACTTATTAAATTAAATGTGATTTTTATTGTTCAGTTAGTTTGCGTCCACTTGACTGTCTAGTTGGTAGTGATCCCCTCTTTGATCGGAAGAAATATTATGGATTAAAAAAGACATGACGAAAACGAAAATATAACGATTATTTGACAGTTATCGAGGATAGTTAATTGACTCTGGCGTTACTTTGCGGAAATTTATTGTAAAGTTTGTATTCATTGTAAAGTCAGAATGTTGCGAAGTAATTTTTAAATAACAACTTTGGTTATCGTTAAAACAAATTGTTCTCATGTAAGTTCATCGTACCATCATAAAGGCCTGCAAAAGTCAACTGCAGAACATAAGCCTTTTTTTGCGGGAGGGTTTGCCACTTAAGTTTACCATGATGTTATTTAAACATCTTTTGGTGTGTGTATATTTAACATTCGAAAATGAGTGTGTCAATCTAATATAATAATCAATCAAAAAAAGTCACGATAGCCGAGTGGTTGGGTGGTCGGAATTTCGAGACAAGAGACCTGAGTTCGATCCCCAGGTGGCAGGTTCGTGCCAATGGGTTTTTCAAAAACTTATGTACGAATTATATCGTCGGCTTGGACATAAAGACGGCGACGGGCTCACCACCTGTCACGTTATCCCGAAAATATCTTTGATGGAAGCCGTCTCAAAATTTACAGATGTCCTGTATTATCCTATAGGAACAAAAAATCGGGATAAAAGTCATGTATTAACTTGGATCGAAATCTGTGTGCCAAATTTCAGCTCATTGCGTTCAGCTATTAAAATGTTATTAAGAACCAAAAAATAGCTAAAATTGTACGGTTCTGGTCCGTATAAAAAACTATAATAAATTACCATTAAATATTAGAAATGAAGTTACAAAATATGAAAAAAAAATTAAGAATATAACTAATACATAAAACATAGTACAGCATTGAAGAGTATTACAAGATGTCTGCCTCTCACACCTGATTATAAATTTTTGCTGTATAGAACCAATTAATTAATAAACCTAGAATCTATATGCTATACAGCCGTGAACGTTGTTCTTGGCTGTATTCCGATGGATTGTAGTTTGATGATTTCCTTCAAAACGGAGCTCCTTCACTCCGTTTTTTAAGCTAAATCTTGGAATCGCCGATATTGCATATCTCAGAGATAGTGTTCTTCCACTTAATGCAATCAGAAGCGAGATCCTCCCTCTTACTGAACTCTGCGCTAGAATAATTGCGCTTCTTTATTTTAATAGGCAGAGAATAGGGAGAAGGTATTTGTGAATTTATCCGGTACAAATTATAGCTGTTTTTGTTGCAAATACTCGTCGTATTTGCAACAAAATCTAATTTATGTAAATTAAATTTGTGAATTTTTTTATCAATATTTATAAGTGATATTTAATCTTTGATAGAACCATAGCAATTTATCTTTGATAAAATTATATTTAATAAAAAAACTCTTTGTTTGCTTATTAATCATTTAAATAAGCATAAACTTGTAAATATGCTACATATTATAACAAAAAAACATTGAGTCACGATAGCCGAGTGGTTGGGTGGTAGGATTTCGAGACTTCGGGAACGACTTAACTGTCTAGACCTGTCTACCCCTGTATTGGGAATAGCGTAAAGATATTTAATTTTTTTATATTATAACAAAGAAAATCCTTTCTTGATTAATACTCACAGTTTTATTTTCTAAGCTAAAAAAACTAAACCAGTTCTAAATAACCATTTAGCCGTTTTACTTGAGGTGAGGTGTATTCGCATAAGATCTTACTATGTAGTTGAATTTAAAAGCAAAGAGCAGTTAAACACATATTACTGAAGTAAAAATCCTTTAATACAAAGAATGGTAAGAAAAGTCGATACAAAAGTAAAAGTATATTTAGTTATAACACTAGTGTATGCGGCCTTTACTATTAGATCTTTACCAGTAATGTTGATTTTCTACAAAGGGTAGATTCATGACAACGAAGACCTATTATAAATTAATCAATACTTTTAATAAAAACCTGATTAAACCATCTTTCTTTATATTTAAAATTATAGTTTATTTATTTTATTGTAATAAATAATGCAATCCAGTGCGGTATTGCTCAAAAGATCCCGTTTTGTATACAATTGATTCTTATGATCTTTTGACTTTTATCTAATATATTCATAAACCAGATGGCAATGTCATTAATGCATTTGGTAATGCATATTGTAAATAATTAATCACTTATCAAAGTACCCTATAGTTCCTTTTGTTTGAATATGTCAATAGCCTTATGGCTTTAGGGCGCGACCTGTTAAACATGACGTCGCATAATCGAGCCATTCAACTATTGTCAAAAATCACTCCAGACACGGGCATTGCTTAGTTGGAGTGGTTAACAGGAATACTAGAAAAGTTATTCAACATTCCTAGTATATAATAAAAATAGTATGGACGAAAAACATTTAACTTTTATGACCTTGATGGATTTCACCAGCGGTGAAATGTTTTCCCTTAACGCAATCAGTAATTAATTAGTTTTAAAATTACCGTGGGGAGTGTGTTAGCATTGATGATACGTATTATATTGTGATATTAATGCTGGCGTGCCGCAGGGCGTTCTCTTATCACCGTCACTCTCTATCAGTTCGATCTCTCTTATGTTCGGCCGCAAGAATTATAAAACTAGCATGATATATGCACCTAGGAAAGAACTTGAAACAATTATACAGGTGGACAGTTATAGTATACTTGACATTGCTCTTTGTTCTTCGTTCTATGTTTTTTATGCTACACGCAGTACCAAAAAACGTACATTAATAACGTTACAGAGAAAAACAGATAATTTTAGCTCAATTTTAAAAATATGCAACCTCGAAGAATACAAGCATAAACTAGAAGTGAAGTATCTTATAAAAATCGCAGATTAAAAACAAGTTTTAGTCTATTATGCTTCAAAACTAGTGTTCATATACTATATCTGCAAAATAATAATGGTAATAACAATGTGTCAACATGTAATGACAGTTTTATAATGATTACAAATTTATATTTTTTTTACACTTTTAAATATATCTTATTAATCAAAACGTAGTGTTTAATGTTAATATACTTTTTCAACCAATGGCACGAATTATTGAATCAACTTTGCGTCAAAATTTTTTTAGATTCAATGAGATTTCATTCGCGCAATATAGCATAAGGACTGCTGTAAATTTATCGTTTAAAGTAATTGATAATGGTACAGTAGAACCGGACGGTCCTCCGTTATTAATCTTACATGATTTATTGAGTAACAAAAGGCAATGGAACAGTATAGGGAAGACCATACAAACTATTACAAAGCGACCGGTGGTAATAGTGGACCAAAGAAACCATGGTCATAGCCCCCATACTAATTCACATAAATACGAAGAGTCAGCAGAAGACGTTTTACAGTTGCTCAGTAAATTATCTGTAGAAAAAGCTTATTTTCTTGGACACGGAATCGGTGGAAAAGCGTCCATGTTAACAGCGTTGTTAGCGGTAATTTACTGTTTACTCTTTAATCCAAAGTCTGCAATATTACTTATTATTTATTAAAGCATAAGGCGTAACATTGCACGGTTTACATATACCTGTCTATATACATTTGCCGTTTTTAAGGTTTTCTTTTATTCACCTAATATAAACAGGAAGTAATGGAGTGGAAGTTATGAATTTGGTGACTTTTTAATGCAATGAATTTTTACATTTCGTACCAAGACTAATGTATTTAAAGGATCGCCTCTTTTAGACGCAAACTATTCAGAATAGTTGTTTAAATAAGGGAAGTGAAAAGATTAGGTTAACATATTTGTAATTGTTTTTTAGATGTGCCCCGAAAAAAAATTAGATAGATATTGTAAGAAGCAATATACATATGTTTATAAAGAATTATAAAGTTGAATATTTTTTATAAAATTTAGACGTTATTTATGTAAATTTAAGGGTTATTAATTATTTTCAGCCACAGAAAGTAGCCGGGTTAGTAGTCATAGACGCATCGCCAATATCTTCTTGGAAACAATTTAATGAGTTCTATGCAAAAGTAATAATATCTATGAAACACGTATCATTTAAGAAACACAAAAAATTAGACAAAGCAAAAGAAAACGCGGAGAAGGTACTAATAAAGGTCATAAATGATGATGACATTATGAACATCGTGCTGTCAAATATAATTTTGAAACCCGATCATACAATAGGGTGGGCTTGCAATATAGAAAGTTTGATGAAAAATTTTAAATACATAATATCATTTCCTAGAAATGTAAAAGGGAAGAAATATTATGGCCCCACCCTATTTATTGGCGGTCAACTGTCAGAGTATTTGCCGTAAGTACACGATGGTTGGTAAAATTCTCTAATATGCAATATTGTCTTTAACAGGTCAGGTTTATGGTCATACACCATATCAACATATTGTATTGTAATGTGATCACGATCACTATACGAAACGAGACTTATGGTTTTTTTCGTTTTTATTTGATATTAATTCGTTGTTATACGACTTGGGTTGCTGTAAACCTAGTCGCGATTCGATTTTTTTCCGTATAAAAATTATGCTTAAACAGCATATTCTGTAGGTAGGCATCGCAATTTACACCTTTTCTCCAACAACTTAGTCTCAGCTGATCATCGATGAGTCCTACCCAGAATTATCCAGTAATGGGAGAAATGTGATTCACAATATCAAAACTCATCCTTCACCGCGTCTTTATCTCGGCTACTAGCGTCACTTTTAGCGGCGCCTTCCGAACTATCGGACAGTAAAAAGGCGACCATGTAAAAAGCGTTGCTCATAGGCACAAAACACTGCTACCCGTAACCATTCTATTTTATTAACCTTAACATTACTATGGTCTTTCATATTTATCACGGCGAAATCAACATATGATTTATCAAGACTAAAAGAGGGGAACCAACCTTTTACACAACATTGAAACTGTAGGTTAATAGTCACAGCTAGTTTCCTCAAAATCGAATAATTTAAGCGAGCGATAGCCCAAATGAATATATCAAAACAAATCGCGTTGACAAAAACAAAATTGAAGTAATTACAACAGGACATACAGTGAAACGCGGGTGTGATAATATGAGAAATGTAAGAAAGTTCAGTAACCAAAGTTCTGAATTTTCATTTAAAAAGACGGTTTTGTAAAATCGGTTGGCTAAAACGGCCAAACGATTTTGTATTTGTATTTATCGCAAAGAATTCATAAACTATACATATTAAAAGGATTTATGAAAACTAAAATTCTTATATAATTTAAATCAATAAATTTAAACTCAATAGATTTTAATTTTATTTCAGGCCAGACGATCTACCTATGATTCGTGACTTGTTTCCAAGGGCAGTTATAACCTACATATCACAAACTGGTCACAATTTACAAATCGACGACCCCAAAAGTCTTCTTGAATTGATTATACGTTTTCTTAATTATACATAATGTAAATAGTACAACATAAAATGTACATACTTCAACTTATTTTTAGTACTCAGTACACACATGCCTAATATTTCAGGTATTTGTGCATACAAACGATTGTGATAAATTGATTTAAATAATTTTATACTTACAATATTATTTAATAACTTAGAAAGAAAAGGCCAGTTTACCATCCATTAAACATTGGGTCATTTTCGAGCATATTTCATAAAACTTCACCTTACACTTAAAACCACATATTCAAATAATATGTTTAAGTATTATTATTAATTAAGATTTCATAAAAATAAAATAATGTTAACAAACATATTTTTTATTAATAAAATTAAGGAGGTTACCAGCACCATCGGTACCGGAGAATCCCCCTCTGGGCACCCGCGCTGGGCAACCAATCGCTGGCTGAGTGTGGATGCTCAGGCTGCCCCTCGTATTCTTGGGGGGCATAGTTCCGCTCTGTTCCCACACGAGATCGTGGTACTCGGCGATTGTAACGCCCACCACGCGGAATGGCTACGATCTCGAACCACTCACCATGATTCCGGATGTCGAAGATCATACACCTTCCCTGCTGGATCTTCTGCTGATCTCTCATCCGGATGGCTATGTGGTCTCCGTCGATGCCCCTTTGGGTTCATCTGACCACTGACTGATTCGGAGTAAAGTGCCTATCACGTGCCCATTCC
Source organism: Sericinus montela (assembly GCA_029286605.1). Classification (NCBI taxonomy): domain Eukaryota; kingdom Metazoa; phylum Arthropoda; class Insecta; order Lepidoptera; family Papilionidae; genus Sericinus; species Sericinus montela. The sequence continues at coordinate 2,011,410 of JAGSMR010000038.1, forward strand.
GGTTGCGATATGCAGGCCACCGCCGTGAGTGGCATTACAGGTCGGCAGATTGGGGAGGGATGCGATCTTACTGCATACGTCTTAGGGACCTTCACGAAAAGAGCCTATACCTTTCCCTCTCCTCTGATATTGAGGATGTTCATGGGCGGCGGTAATCACTTACCATCACGTGATCCACCTGCTCGTTTGCCTCCCTTCTCTATAAAGAAAAAGCTGATCGGCAGATTGTACTGATGCATGAATAAGGCTGGCCTGCCGGGACCTAACCATTTGATTAATTCCGGTGGCAAATTAAAAAATGCGTTTCCTCCGGTGACAAGGTAGTAACGCTTTTCCTTCCTTTCTCATTTCCTTTTCTCTTTTTCTTATAACAGCATCACTTATTTTAGAAGTGAACCGATTTCGCGTTTGCAATTGTTGTTACCTTCTCTCATTTAAAAAAGACCGCTAATAAAGAATTACTCCTTTAAAACTTGAATAAAACATGCAATGAGTCATAACGTATATACTTAATTTATTTAAGTACATATGATAATGTATAGGCTGACTTATTGCCCGATGCATTCTCTACGAGTTTTCCTTCGGGTGATGCAGAAACGAAATGTAGGTGATGAAATTGACCAAAAAGAAAAGGTTTAATACAAAATAAACGATATCTTCACGCCATTCCTATTTTTTTACATCTTCTCCGGTCTGGGTGTTTGTGGTACCTTCATTGTGTCTGATTCCACACTAGAAGTGCGTAAGCGCTTACTTCAGGATCAGATCAATGTATGTGATTACGGAATTTAAAGCATATAATCTGTGCTGATTTTCAAATGACACTAATTTTTATTAAAATTTCAATACGGGCACAGGATGATCTCGCCCGTGTTGAAATTCAAAACAAAATTTTATCTTTCATTTAATAAAAATGTACGTGATGTTGGTCTTATCTATGTATGTATTTTTTTATAAATAATAAAATAAATATCTTCACGCAATTCCCAATACAGGAGTAGACAGAGGTCTAGTCTAGACAATGAAGTCTCTTCGACCCACCTTCCACCGAAGATATTCTCGGGACGACGTGACAGGTGATGAGCCTGTCGCCGTCTTTATGTCTAACCATAAGTTTTGCGTAACCCATAGGTACAATGGCTCGATACCCTACCACCTAGAGCTCAGCTATTGTGAAAAAAAAAATTATATAATACACAAATGTAAATTAATCTTTACTTACACACATATAAATACTCATATACATAGATCGAGTTAACATACGGGCAAAGTACTGTGGTAGCCATCCGCTTGTCTGGCTTGGTGTTTGTGGCAAATCCTCGATTCGACAAATGCTGCAATGTATTTTTACTTTTCCTTATATACATTTATGTAAATTTGTATCCCATTAAATACTCTATAATATCATAAATAAAGTATAGCGCTATAATTTTTCTCGGTCTTTGATAAGTGAATGCGATAGTAATGTGGGAAACAAAGAGTATGATCTGACTACATTTTTAGTGCCCGTGGTTGTATATTCTTTGTTTGGTGCGAAAACCGAAAAGTAATAGAAGCAAATATATATGTACAATGATTATCAATAAAGGTTTAGAAATGGAAAGACTACTTTAATGTATAGAAAAATACAAGAGTCATTATTGAAACAAAAATGCAATATTAGCAATTATAATACAAGATCAGCTGTTAATTTGGCGTATAAGATACATGGTAATAATAATCTCGAAGGTACTTCTCCACTCTTAATTCTTCACGGCCTGCTTGGATCTAAAAGAAATTGGGAGAGTTTGTCGAAAAAAATAGGTCATGCAACTCAAAAGACGGTTATTCCTGTAGATGCAAGGAATCATGGTGAAAGTCAGCACCATGATAGCCATACTTACCAAGAGCTAGCTTCAGACGTGGACAATCTTATGAATCAATTAAAAATCAAACAAACTGATATTATTGGTCACAGTATGGGAGGAAGAACTGGCATGTATCTGGCGCTTACAGAGGTCTTGTATCTGAATTAATTTTGATGATATTCATTAATTATATATCACAATATATTTATGGAAATATTGTCACATGTGCTTTGTATTATCGGCTCTAATTTACTACGCTTATACACCTTGTGTCGTAAGCCATGAGTGTCTAAAAAGCAACTAAGGTAAGCTTTAAAATGAAAATTGCTACAAACATATAGCGGGATAACTGATTAGAAAAACCAAACCAAACCAAAATTTAGCAGATTGGTTACGGGCAGCAGCGTTTAAGGTGCGAGGTGTCTGGTACTGCTAATACCTTCGCCGATAAAACTATGTTAATTATGGCAAATTCTGATTACGGAAGAGGTCTCCAACTTGTAGTGGAATGGCTACTACGTAGCTGACTTGCTGAACATCATGCTTCTTCAGGCAACTGTCGAGAAACTAGCATCTTTCACGTCATTAGCGTTATTCTCAAATATTATCATTAGATTTTTTAAAACTTAAGTTTTGAATATCGCAATAAAAACATGATTTTTTATTTTAAAACATTTTATTAGCAGAACAGACATTTAATATCCCATTTGGCGCTTAATAGTTATATCATTTAAGGGTGCATCCAAACATCGCTCGCTCGCGGTCTGCGCGCCAATAGCCACTATCGGGCCATTCTTCAGATTTAAACAAACCTAATATATATATATATATATATATATATATATATATATATATATATATATATATATATATATATATATATATATATATATATATATATATATATATATATATATATATATATATATATATATATATATATATATATATATATATATATATATATATATATATATATATATATATATATATATATATATATATATATATATATATATAAACCCTATATCTAATATAATATTTCTAATGATAATTGTTTATTTCAGCCGTCAAAAGTATCAAGTTTGGTTGTGGTTGACATTTCACCCGTATCAACAACTGGAGCTCTTCACGATTTTATTCCAAGATTATTGGATGCAATGAAATCTGTTAGTTTTCAGGGGATAAATGACTTAAATAGTGCAAAAAATCATGCTAAAGAAAAACTCTTACAATCAGGGGTTATAGACTTGGACAGCATGGGGTTTGTTTTGATGAACCTTAAATTAAAGCCAGATAATTCGGTTGGATGGTCGTGTAATGTAGATGTTTTAAGAAAATACTTTATGAATATCGCAACATTTCCTGATGTAGCCGGTAAGGTGTATACGGGACCGACGTTGTTTATTGGTGGAGATCAATCACATTATATTCCGTAAGTATTCTTATATACATAACCACTCACGTTTAAATTTAAAATACAAATTTATTTTCCGTCAAAAAAAAGTCACTATAGCCTGGTGGTTGAGTGATCGGAATTCGAGTCCAGAGTTCGATTCCTTAGGCTCGTACCAATTGGATTTTTCAGAAACTTATGTACGACTTAAATTGGGCTTGGACATTGAGACGGCGACGGGCTCACCTCCTGTTCCGTTGTCCCAAAAATATCTTCAGTAGAAGGTGGGTCGAAAGGAATTATTGTATAGATCTCTGTATTGGAAATGTCGTGAAGATATTTATGTTTCCGATAAAATTGATAATACATTCTTTTAAAGTGTCATATCATATATTTGAGAAGATTCTCGTGGAACTTACCATATATTATATATAATATTACTGTATATTTGCATTGCTGCCAGAGACACCACAGCCAAGGAGTACGCATCGCCAAATGTTCACGATTTTTATATCTATATAATTTCTCTTAATACTTTTGGGCCTGTCTTCTTTGAGCAGTTTATTCACATGGTTTTCGCAATTTATCTTATTAACCTTTTCTGGTACTCTTCTGTGCTGTATGTATTTTATTCACCATTCGTGTTTCAGTCAAGCATTCAAAGTACCGTAGTACCGTACCGTCGAAACACGCCCTTATACTTTTTTTTGATAATATTAGATAATATAAGCTTCTATAAGTAATATAGATAATGTAGTTAACAATATATTATTCTATAAATGATATAGTGGTAACGGTCGAAGAACATTGCCACTCCTTTTCTTCCCGTGGGTGTCGTAAGAGGCGACTAAAGAAAACAGCCTTGAATATCGTAATGGCAACCGATAGATGGTGGGAAAACCATCTCTAAAAATATCAGACCAAAATAAACAACAACAAAAGCTCTACCACTGTTGAGCCACGCATCAGCTTTTGTTGTTGCTTGAATGGGCCGCCTCGACCGGGGAAGTACCACGACCTCACAGAATACCGGCGTGAAGTAGAAGTCCAACAAACTTATGCGTCTCATACCTGTGTTTCAACAGTGCGGTATTGGAGAAAAGTTTAGTATAGTATGTTTGTTATAACGTAATTAAGCAGGTATGTAACAAATGTTGTTTTCCAGATTTTTTTCAAAAAGTATGCAGTAAACTATAATTCAAAATATTTCTAGTTCAAGGTTAATAACAGCTTTCCTTACATTAAAAAATGCTGCGGCGAATGAAGACTGTCACCATGATTCCGAGCATCAACACTAATGACTTTCCTTCCAGTCGTTCTATGTATTGCTTTGCTCATATTATTCCAATTATTTTTAGATCCTAAAAGTCCATGTTTACAAATAAAAATTTGTAAAACAATGTTTTTACAGTATTCTTTACGTTAGAGATTTACCAATAAGTATGGGGTAGACACAGGGATAGACAATTAGTTCTTTGCGACCCACCTTTCATCGAATCTTATTTGGGTGTAGGTGTTAAGTCCATTAGACATTTGTTCTATGTTTAAGCCAACATTAATCGTACATGACTAAGACGTCGTATTATCAACATGTTCGAAACGAAGTGGCACGTTGTAATTATATAAAAATACTCTTAAATTTATACTCAAGAACAAACAGAAAGAATTTCCTTAGAGATATTCAAACCTACAACAATAGTGATTTCTTGTGTTTACGCGAATACTTCATAAAATAAAATAAATTATCTTCACGCAATTCCCAATGTCCCTAGCCAACGATGTAATTCGTACATAAGTTTTTGAAAAACTCATTGGTACTGCCACCTGGGGATCGAACTCGGGTCTCTTGACTCGAAATTCCGACCACCCAACCACTCGGCTATCGAAGACTACACATTTTAAATAAAACGGTTTTCGGATTTAATTGCGCTTTTTAATTAGTTTTTACAAACAATTTTTTATTTCCCGACGTTTCAGTGGTCAGTCCCCCCGTGACCGATAAAAACGCCATAAAATCCGAAAATCGTTTTATTTAAAGTACAACAATAGATTTGAAGAAAGAGTTGGATATAGTTTATATTTATTTTTATAATATTCTTTTTGGCTTTTACAAAAAAGTAGATGTAGTTCTATAACTTGTATAAAAATTCCATAAATTTTCTCTCCCTCCCTTTCTGTCTCGGTGTCTCTATATATCCTATATATAACTATGTACCCTAAAACTATGCACGCGATACTCAGGTGGTGATGGTCCACCATTCGGCTATTGTGACTTTCAAGAGAAGGAGAGGGAGAGAGAGAGATAAGGATTTTAGTAATTATTCATAATATTATCATTATTACTAAATATTGATTATTTTTCATTATAGACCCTCAGATATTGCTGGAATAAGGGTTTTATTTCCCAAGGCTGAATTAAAGTACGTCGCTGGTGTAGGCCATAATGTTCATGCTGAAAATCCATCAGAATTTCTGAACCTTGTTACTCAATTCTTGCTTAAAAAGTAATATATAAATAAATTTGATAAAATACACGAATAATTTTATTTACTCATCGTCTGTAAAAAAACTTCTGTAAAGTACAGAGGCAGGATGCCTATCGTTTGCTGTCTTTCCTGTTTCTTCCTTAAGGAAGACCTCTGTGGACTGGCGTGTGGCTGTGGGGAACAAAGTTAACCTTACCTTGACTGCTTTAGTCAAGAGGCAGGGTGTAGTGAAAAGTGCATGCCTTGCGATACATATCGCAGTGCTGTAACCGAGTTTATTATATACCACCGAAATGTTTGTCTGCCTGGAGAAGCTCAAAAGCAAGTCGAATGAAGTGGAGACGCGATGTCTGTAAAATGTAATGCGTTATCTTGGCCGACCGAAAACGAAACGAAGAGATTCGGAATATGGCAGGTTTGAAAGATGATCTTATCACTAAAATGGATAAGGGCGTGCTTCGATGGTTTGGGCATGTTGAATGAATAAGTGAAGACCGAATGTTGAAGATGTATAGCGCGAAAGGACGGTTACAGCTGACATTGACAGGATAATCGGTGTTGCAATACCACAATCAGATTTATACTAAATTTTGAAAAAAAAAAAGTCACGATAGCCGAGTGGTTGGGTGGTCGGAATTTCGAGTCAATAGACCCGTGTTCGATCCCCAATTGGTAGGCTCGTACCAATGGGTTTTTCAAAAACTTATGTACGAATATCGTTGGCTTGGACAAAAAGACGGCGACGGGCTCACCACCTGTCACGTTGTCCCGAAAATATCTTCGGTGGAAGGTGGGTCGAAGGGACATAATTGTCTAGACTCGACCTCTGTCTACCCCTGTATTGGGAATTGCGTGAAGATATTATTTTTCTTTTTTTGAAGCAACAGTTAAAAGAAGAATGAAAAATGCAATGGAATGTTGTTTTTAAGGCACGAAAAGGTCGTTGGTATGCATCAATTTATTCAGAATTAAGTATTCCTTGGTCTTCTTGTAACGAGAAATCTCATAGCAGAAAATTTTATACAATAATGTTAAGACTTAGATTTGGCCATTATCGAATGAGCGCTCATCTTTCCAGGATGAGAATAGTAGCATCTGCAACATGCAACTTCTACAATAAAGAATCAGATCAGACTGATCAGACGGAACAGAACATATGAATTACGTTCATATGAATAATTAAAGAAAATAAGACTTGGTTCCGGCCTTCACACTTTAAAATTCTTTACATTCAAAATAAAAAATATAAGGCTGTATGGCTTAGTTCCCTTGCCTGCTCTCCCGAGGGATTAATAAAAACAACAACAAAAACATATGTCAATTGTTTTATTTATATTTCTTGATATACTTTCTTTTCAAATTCAAAACAATGTTTCGTAATAAATTATGTCAAAAAAATATATTTCAGTGTATAAACAATTTCACTCCAATGTTACAAAATGCCAAGGCACGGTTGGTAGTGTCCGATTCTGCTACTTCAGATACAGTTGATTTAGCTTATGCATCCTATGAGAGTACATCAGCTGAAGGCAGTTCAAAGCCCCCCTTGATTATTTTACATGGACTTTTAGGATCAAAAAATAATTGGAATAGTATGAGCAAAGCAATACATAGAACGACTGGTAGGAAAGTCATTAGTGTTGATGCCCGGAATCATGGTGACAGTCTTCATTCGCCGCAGCATACTTACATACATATGGCGCACGACGTTATGAAACTGCTGAAGAAATTAGAGTTATCCAAAGTATCGCTGTTAGGTCACAGTATGGGCGGCCGTACCGCCATGGTATTATCACTGCTCTGTGTAAGTTGTACGTAATTTTCGAATTATTTTATCTTAACTTAAGTCCCAATATCGATTCCTTCCTTTCTTTACAGTTTATCACGAATCCACTGCTGAACATAGGCCTCTAGAATTTGCCTCAAAGATTAGTCCCAAGCTGTCCATAGACTCCCTGCAACATTTTGGATAGGGATATTTCTATATACATACTTATCAACATAGCAATAGTCTAATACATTGAGAATACTAGCAGGCATTAAGTTACTGTGTAGCCCATCATTTATGGTATCAATATACATCTTAAATCCAGTGCAAATAAATCAGTATATCATAACTAAATGTAATTGTAATGTCAAATATTTATATAAACACTTGGCGCTGATTTCAACCCATCAGTAAGTAGTGCTTATTAGAATATTTTGTTTAAATTTATATGTAACAAGTTTAGATAAGAAAATTATTTTGTATTTTTTGAGAGCTCAATTTAAAAAAATATTACTAAGACAATATACTACAATACAATATTCCAGAGAATGATGCCATAGGCAATTATAGAAGATGCTAAAATCAAAAATAAAGAGTAGGCACTATTTTGACTAATGAAGAATTTTTTACAGTAAAATTAATACATACATTTTATTAGTACATATCAGCTTATAGTTTAGTGTAGTTGTAAAAAAGAATTTAATAAATGTTCTGACTGTTAATAATTAGTATGCATTTTTTTTCAGTCTGATCTAGTATCAAGTCTGGTAGTGGTTGATATATCACCAGTCAAAACAAGTCCACAAATATTTTCCATGGTTAGCCTATTTGATGCCATGGCAGCAGTTACTATCAGATCAGGCATAGCAATGTCTAAAGCCCGAAAATTGGCTGATGATCAACTAAAAGCAATTATACCTGATATTAATTTAAGAAATTTCTTAATTACCAACTTGGTACAGACAAATACTGGGTCATATACTTGGAGAGTAAACCTTCCAGCTTTAAAGGATAGTTTTCAAGCACATATATCTTCTTTCCCATCTAGTCTGAAAGGACTTCAATATTGTGGTCCAACTATGTTCATTGGAGGATCACTTTCAGATTATATAGGGTGAGTTACATTTACTACTTAAAAGACAACAAATTTTTACGTCTTATATCAAGTTGTGCCCATTACAAGTATTTATACACAAACTAATGGTATATGCATACAAATCGCAAAGTAATTATAAACCAATTAATGAAATTACACAAAGAAATAATTCTTGAAAACTGATTTTTCTTTCTTTAAATTGTTGATATTTTTTTTTTATTTCTCAGATGCAGGTTTCCTCACAATGTCTTAATTCAATTCTTTCACTTTGTATCACATACTAAAGCAAGCAACCTGCTGTCAGGGTACCACAGCTATTGTATAAGAATTATGAAATACAAATTATAAGTTTAAATATGTTATACTATGTGGTTGAAATCAGTGTGCAGAATGTCAAAATAATCCAGCTTAGGCCAGAAAATGAATCCCATTATTAAGTCAGCATGTTGTGCTGCTGTATTGTGTGTCACAGCTCAGTGTTCAATTGATTGTTGGTTACAGCAGCGAGATAAAGTGGCATTGAATATCAGTAAAAAAAATAATGCCAGTTACTTTTTTATACATTGTATGTATCGTTACTTATTTTACACTACGGATTTTATTATTATTCATTTAATGAAGTATTTTAATGTATATGTGATGTGGCCTGAATGACATATGTGATTTTTTAATAAATAAAATGAGACTTTTTTTTTTTACTTCCTAGAAGTTGACATGTCAATTAATACTCTATTCTTTTTCTTGTTTTAAAAAAAACGAACTATTTATTTTTCAGAAAAAATGATTTACATGATATTCAAGAGTATTTCCCCTTGGCAGAGCTGATATTTATCGAAGGTGCTGGACATTGGGTTCACAGCCAGAAACCTGAAAAATTTCTTGACGTTGTATGTAAATTTCTAACTGACAAGTAAATGGGTGAATTATTAAATCTGGTACTTAGATCAATTGTTGTGATATTTTTGAGATTTTTAGTTAATGTTCTATTGCAATAGTTAAATTAAAATGTTGTACATGTTAATTTATGTGAAATTAAAATTATGGTTTAGCAATATAAATTTGTCATTATTTACATCCCCTATTGTATTTCTTTTACTTAAGACTGAGTTATATAATATCTATGTATATATGAACAAAATTCGTTCGTAACCAAATTTTATTGACTAACAGTGTCCGACCGAAAATCGATTTCTAAACGAAGTCGGAGTCGATTAATGGGCTTAAAACCTTTGGCCGAATCCGAAAGTTTACTAACCATTCAGTTCAACAGGCTAAAATCGATTAAGTAAATTGTTTTAAAAATCTCAACAACTTGGAAAGAGGATATTATGCTCGGTTTGTTTGTTTGTAGTCACTGGTCATAGAACGTGGCCAAACAATGTAATGGATAATTTTGAACGTGAAACGACTTGATGGGACCGTCATTACTATATAAATTCAATTTTTAAATGTTGAAATTATGCATTTTGTGTTTTTCTACTCGACGAGCTCACCATCTGTCACGTTGTCCAGAAAAAATATCTTCGGTGGAAGGTGGGTCGAAGGGATTAAAGTGTCTAGGCGACCTCTGTTTACCCCTGTATTGGGATTTGCGTGAAGATATTTATTTATTTTATTTTATTAATATTTATTATAATTATTTCATATTGTGTTTATAGTATTCATTCGTTTACTATACTTAGTTTTGGTTTAATAAAATTTGGTTTTTTATCGTAATAAAATTTTAGTTCTAAAAGTCTCTGCCATCGAATTATATCCTTAACGTTGTCTCTCTCCGTATATCTCTTTCGTCACGTCTCTTCGTCACGTTATCGTTACGTCTGTTGTGATCACGCTCCTTCGTAACAATTCGTTTATTCGGCGCTTGCTTGAAATCTTCACCTTCGTCTAAAGCGTATAGTTTACTTATACGTAGTTTACGTATAAGTAAACGTTACGTAGTTATACGTACTTTAATAAAAAGAACGAATGAATATCAATGACAAAATTTACTCTTTGATATTTAAGCTTGCGTAAAATTTAAATTAATTTAATGAAGGTTAAAGGTATATATGATTAGGTATAAATTATCATTGGACGATTTCTGTTGACGACCATAGCAATTTTTATGGTATCACCAGCTCTTTTCAGGTTTGATGACCAATACGGATCAATGTTGAAAATCCACATTGCTTTCTTTTTTTGAAATTTATTTTTATCCCAATATTTGATTTTAGTCGGTTTGACTCGTTTGATCGCCAAACCGAGCTTACCATCGCTAAGATACATTTTTCAATGTCAATCTTTTCAATTGTCACTGTCATTTTTAATTTATAACCTGTAATTGTGTTGTGTTTTATTATTATAATATTTGTAATAAAATAATTGCTTGCTATGAATTGTGAATTTTGTTCATTTTCTAAAATTCCAAATGAAAAGTAATTAAAAATCATTGCACAAATTAGTTTTTCTCTTTCTAAGTACAAATGTAATAGTTTCCACTCCAAAATGGAAAGCAATAATAACACCAAACCTGGTATAGCAGCATTACGAAATATGGCATTGTTAAAAAAAGAAAGTTCTGTTTTTAAAGTACCAAAAGTCCCAAAGAAGAAATTAGAAGCAAAGAAAACAGAAGTATTAGATGAAGAGGATTATGTCGAGGTAATCTTAAAATTATTTTTTTTAGTTGTATTACACTATTGTAATAGTTGGGAAATTTATTTAATGCATCTGCATGCATCCATTGTGAATACGATACACAATACAAGCATTTCTTGTATAGAGGATCTGTTATATAATATTAATAATGTTAATATATCTGCTATATTATAATAATAATATAAAATAATAATAATATATTTAATAATAAGACAAGCATGGCTTGTCTTGAAATATTATTATTATTTATTTTTGATTAAACAATCATTATGAAATTTATATAAAGTACAAAAGTTATGTCAGATAACTAGACATGTTACTTGTTCAAGCGATTTTTACAGAATAAAAAAATATAACACAATTCAATCTGAACAAATAAAACTGACCTTCCAAATTAAAGTAATTCAACCATAATGCATAAAGCAAACAGATCAGATTTATTTTTTATTTTGTGAAGCACATTGGTCAGTTGATATAATTTGGTAATGTTGAACACTTTCAGGTTGTAAGTGATAGTTCTCTATATAAGGTTTTATTTGAAAATTAATTATTGGTGTAATAATATAATATTATCATTTTGTGGGTGTCATAAAAGACAATTTAGGCATGTAAAGTAGTGTGTGAAAAGCCTTTACAATAACAATCTAAAAAATTCCAGACCAAAGTTAAGCATAGTAAATGAGAATATCTATATGTTACCCGTATTCTTGCCTTTATATTGGTCATTTTTATTTTAAAAACCTGACCAGTTACAATTTTATTGTATTTTTTATATAGGCTAAGCATTTGTCAGTAACAAGTGAATTTTCTTTAAAACTATTAATATTTTTTTACAGGGCATTGCTAAAATAATTCAAAGAGATTTTTTTCCTGATTTAGAAAAGCTGAAAGCTCAAAACGATTATTTAGAAGCCACAGAGAACAAAGACTATGTAAGACTTCAAGAAATTACTAGGAAGTATAGTGGCAGTAGACCACCAACAGAACCATGTAAGTATTGTGAATTAATGAATAAATGATAGAATAAGAATCATATCATATATATCTATATATACATATAGATAGGGACAACATTACATACATTGCTCTGATCCCAATGTAAGATGCTTAAGCAATTGAGGTATGGGCATTGGAAAAAATGAAGGCACCACAAACACCCAGATCCGAGAAAAAGTAGGAAATGTGTTTTTTTTCTACATTTACCCAACTGGAAATCAAACCCGGGACATTGAGAAGGCGACACCTTGAAAACCGGAGTTTATGCCACTTGTCCACAGAGGTAGTACATAAAAGACCAAAGAATTCCCCCTAATATGCAACATTGTTGTCATCAAACCTATTCCAATGTAAATAACATTTTGATAATAGAGTAAGCCATAGTGCTGTTTGGCCAGATTAAGCTAATACTGTATAATAAATATTGAAATTCTTGATAGCTAAGTGTTTGGGTGATCGGAATTGAAATCAATGTTCGATCCTCAGGTGGCAGGCTCACCATGTGTCATGTTGTCCCAAACTTATCTTCAATGGAAGTTGGATCAAAAGAAATTTAGTGAAGATATTCATTTATTTAATATTATACACAATTTGATCAATCTGACTGTATTATAAATGGTTTTTTTTTGTTTCAATAGATAACTCTCCAGCTACATTTGACACACCTGGTGTGGACAGGCCATTTTCACCATCAGCCACAACCAGCCTACCGAGGGAATCAAATACAGAAGTTATAAAAGAGAAGGTTAAAGACATTACAGAAAATCACACCCTAGGTATGACAGTTCATGTATATAATTTTAATGTTTAGATTAAAATGGAAATAAGTCATATTAGCCGAGTGGTGGTGGTGGTCGGAATTTCGAGTCGAGAGACCCGAGTTCGATCCCCAGGTGGCAGGCTCGTACCAATGGGTTTTTTCAAAAACTTATGTACGAATTTGTAGCGTTGGCTTGGACATTGAGACTGCGACAAGCCCACCACCAGTCATGTTGTCCCAAAATATCTTTGGTGGAAGGTGGGTCGAAAGGACTTAATTGTCTAGACCTCTTCCACAAATTACCACTTCCACATCAGTCAATTTCATCCCGTCATTATTTTGTTATAAATAAATATATGCATAGGTAGGGACATCACATACATTGGTCTTATTCCAAAGTAAGCAGCTTAAGCTCTTGTATTATGGAATCAGAAACGACGAAGGTACCACAAACACCCAGACCTATGAAAATGTTGAAAAAGTGGTTTATTTGACATTGACCAGATGGGGAATCGAACCTAGCACCTCAGAGCTCTCAGAGCTGGCAACATCATGAAAATCGATGTGCACTTGTCCATGGAGGTAGTCAAAAGTGCTATGCACTTAAAGTTCTCTTTAAATTTTTTTAGACTGACATTATAACAGCATAGTAGTAGACAGTAATGTGTGTATTGTGACAGTATTATTAACACTAACTGCTATTTTTTAGGGACTAATTTTTTCTCCTAATCAGCAAGACAAATGAATTTAAAAATTAATATATATTTAGTTACAGTTTGATGAATCAATCACAAGGGTATATGATAAATATTAATGTTGGTGGACAATTTTGTGGGACAATTTAAAATTAATTCTTTACAAGTATATCATGTCACATATGAGAGCATACTATACCAAAATACAAACACAAATTTTCATTACAATGTGTAAATCTATTTTGTTCATTTATTTACTATTCATGCATACACAACATAATAAACAGAGAAACCAAAAAACTCTAAATATGAGTACAAAGGCACATATTTTTTACTTATCAATGTAATTTTTCAATTGATTTTTCTTTTAACAATAATAATTATATGTAATCTTTATGAAAATGTTTAATAATTTATATTTGTTTTGAGTTAATAAAGTTTGTTATGGTCATTAATATTTTATATTATTATAGAATAATTGTGAGACCAATCACAATTATTCTCAAGTTCAAGTCGGTTGTTTCTACTATATATTTAACTTAAGAAATAATAAGTAGATAAGATACATACTGCATCACATACATTGCCCATTAATTCGGAAACAACAAAGTTACCACAGACACCCAGATCCGGAATGATGCAGGTAAAGTAAATTTTTACATTGACCATCCGGGAATCGAATCCGGGTTTCCAGAGCAGGCGACACCATATAAACCGGTGTGCACGCATTTCGTCCATGGAGGTTGTCAAATGACAAAAATAAATAAATGTATGAAAAAAAATAATCGCATGGGAGTTAATGTAATGGATACATTTCAATGTTACAGATTCGTTTCTCGCGAAGCACACTAGTGAAGACAATGCAAGTTACGAGCGCGTTATCGTACTTGAAGATAAGAAACGCGCGGCGAAGCTTGCCTCGCAATTTGACGCTGAGGTGACTTCTGCGGCGCGCGCGGAATCTGCCTTGGCTCTACCTTCTGTCGAGGAGCAGGCTGATCAGCGAGAGAGGCCTCGTGAGGTTAGTTTTATGTAGACTAAAAGTATGCAATTTTATTGATTTTTAAAGCATATTTAGGCTGAACTTTTATGTTATTAAATTAAAGAGAAAAAAGTTAAAATTTCAACTGACACGGGCGGTATGTCGCCACGGATCGGCGAAGGTCGCGGGTTCGAATCCCGCCCGTGTCAGTTGAAATTTTAACTTTTTTCTCTTTAATATAATAGACTAAAAGTAGATAAAAAAGATTGAGATTGATGTCTTCTGAAGACCATGTAAATATTCATGAGTATATGAAATTTGCTTGAAGAATTTGAAGAGAGAGGTGATCGGAATTTGAGTCAAGACACCCGAGTTCGGTCCACGGGTGGTTGGCTCGTAGGAATGGGTTTTTTTCAAAACTTATTTACGATTTATATCGCTTGCATTTTGGACATAAACCGGCGGCATAAAAATGGCGACAACTTGACAGGCTTACCACCTGTCAAGTTGCCCCAAAAAATGTCTTTGGTGGAACCTGGTGGTTTTAATTGTCTAGATTTCTGTCTACCCAGGGTTGGGAATTGGGAATGGTGAGAAGATAACAGAAATGATTTTAACACCCCAATATGTGTGTATGAAGACAATTATGAGTCTGGTAGAAAAGAAATAGATATGTAACGATTGTGACACCTGACAATCTGTTCGCTCTGGTTACCTCATCTAGGATGATCTGTGATAATAAGTAAGTAGTAACTAAATTCAATCATGATCGCTTATGAACGAACTTCTTATGATCATGGCATGGATCACTCATATATAAAAATTAAATTAAATATCTTCACATGATTTCCAATACAGGGGTAGACAGAAGTCTAGATAATTAAGTCCCTTCAACCCACCTTCCACCGAAGATATTTTCGGGACAACGTGACAGGTGGTGACTATGTCGCCGTCTTTATGTCCAAGCCAACGATATGATTTGTACATAAGTTTTTGAATAACCTATTGGTATGAACCTGCCATCTCGGGTCTCTTGACTCGAAATTCCGACCACTGAACCACTCGGCTACCGTGACTTCGTTACTTTCGTCACACTTTAAAAGAATGTCTACCACGCCCCTCCAGGGTTGGTCGGCGGACTTCACACAACCTTGAAATAATACTTTTTAAATTATTACCTTTTAGACTTGTACATTTGAAATTCTTTTAGCACTTAAAATTGCTATAAACAGTCTATAGGCAGAAATGGCTAGAAAGCTATTCTAATTTGTGAGGCTTGGACTCCCTATATAATGACTAGTTTTTAGGAGAAGCTTTGCTACTGCAAATCGTCTAAGGAATTATTACTCAGATAATCATTTAAAATGTGAAACATGGGTAAATCGGGAATGTCTAGAGCAGGTTGATGAAATTGTGATGCAGTGCTTATTGCACCGTCAGAGGCAGAACTGCAGGCATTATTCACGTGTATGAAAGAGGAATATGAAAATAAATGTCCCCGTTTGAATGCTAATAAAACTAAGGTTCTGGTATTTGAAAGGGACGAAGTTAGAACGGAGTATGAAATATGGGTAAATCAGGAATGTCTACAACAGGTGAATGAGATTGTGTACTTCAGAAGTCCTTTTTGCCGAGATGGAAGACGTGATTTAGATGTGGACTGGCGTGTGGCTGTCTCGAACAAAGTCAACGGTGCCTTGTCTGCGTAAGTCAGTGTAGTGAAAAGTGCACGTATACATAAGGCATTGCTGGTACCGAATTTGTTAAATGACAGCGAATCCTGTATCTGCCAGAAGAAAGCACAAAAGCAAGTTGAATGCAGTAGAGATGCGATCTCTTCGTAAAATGTGCGGCGTTACCTTGGCCGACCAAAAACGAAAGACAGATATTCGCGATATGGTAGGTTTGAAAGATAACCTTATCCCTGAAATGGACAAGGGCGTGCTTCGATGGTATGGACACGTTGAGCGAATGTGTGAATACCGAATAGTGAAGGAAGGGCGAAAGTTAATATTATAAGGAGTCAAGGTAGGCCGGGATTAACTTGTGAAGAACGAGACCATATATTGCTCGAAGAGGGGATGGTCAGGAGTACTAGACTACCTAGACGTGAGTGTATGAAAAAATTATGAATTTGAAAGAAATGATGAAAGCCCCTCAGGTACTATGCGTGAAGATATTTATTTATCATTCCAGTAGTCCAATTAAAATAATAAAATAAAATAAATATAAATATCTTCACATGATTTCCAATACAGGGGTAGACAGAGGTCAAGTCTAGACAATTAAGTCCTTCAACCCACCTTCCACCGAAGATATTTTCGGGACAACGTGACAGGTGGTGACTATGTCGCCGTCTTTATGTCCAAGCCAACGATATGATTTGTACATAAGTTTTTTGAATAACCCATTGGTATGAACCTGCCATCTCGGGTCTCTTGACTCGAAATTCCGACCACTGAACCACTCGGCTACCGTGACTTCGTTACTTTCGTCACACTTTAAAAGAATGTCTACCACGCCCCTCCAGGGTTGGTCGGCGGACTTCACACAACCTTGAAATAATACTTTTTAAATTATTACCTTTTAGACTTGTACATTTGAAATTCTTTTAGCACTTAAAATTGCTATAAACAGTCTATAGGCAGAAATGGCTAGAAAGCTATTCTAATTTGTGAGGCTTGGACTCCCTATATAATGACTAGTTTTTAGGAGAAGCTTTGCTACTGCAAATCGTCTAAGGAATTATTACTCAGATAATCATTTAAAATGTGAAACATGGGTAAATCGGGAATGTCTAGAGCAGGTTGATGAAATTGTGATGCAGTGCTTATTGCACCGTCAGAGGCAGAACTGCAGGCATTATTCACGTGTATGAAAGAGGAATATGAAAATAAATGTCCCCGTTTGAATGCTAATAAAACTAAGGTTCTGGTATTTGAAAGGGACGAAGTTAGAACGGAGTATGAAATATGGGTAAATCAGGAATGTCTACAACAGGTGAATGAGATTGTGTACTTCAGAAGTCCTTTTTGCCGAGATGGAAGACGTGATTTAGATGTGGACTGGCGTGTGGCTGTCTCGAACAAAGTCAACGGTGCCTTGTCTGCGTAAGTCAGTGTAGTGAAAAGTGCACGTATACATAAGGCATTGCTGGTACCGAATTTGTTAAATGACAGCGAATCCTGTATCTGCCAGAAGAAAGCACAAAAGCAAGTTGAATGCAGTAGAGATGCGATCTCTTCGTAAAATGTGCGGCGTTACCTTGGCCGACCAAAAACGAAAGACAGATATTCGCGATATGGTAGGTTTGAAAGATAACCTTATCCCTGAAATGGACAAGGGCGTGCTTCGATGGTATGGACACGTTGAGCGAATGTGTGAATACCGAATAGTGAAGGAAGGGCGAAAGTTAATATTATAAGGAGTCGAGGTAGGCCGGGATTAACTTGTGAAGAACGAGACCATATATTGCTCGAAGAGGGGATGGTCAGGAGTACTAGACTACCTAGACGTGAGTGTATGAAAAAAATTATGAATTTGAAAGAAATGATAGAAAGCCCCTCAGGTACTATGCGTGAAGATATTTATTTATCATTCCAGTAGTCCAATTGTATGTGTAAATATAGCGGCAATAGCCTAATGGTTTAGGGTGTGGACTGCGAAACATGACGTCGCAGGTTCGGGCCCCGCCATTCGACTATTGAAGTAAACCAACTCCAGACACAAGCATTGCAGCTCAATTGGAGTGGTTAACAGGAATACTAGTAATGTTATTCGGCATTGCGAGTATTCTTTTTAAAAAAATCTTTTGTAAGAAATGAACGCCAACTTTTGTTGGAGGTTTACGCCAACTTTTGTTGCATGCTATTCAGTTATAAATGTTTGATTTGTAGTTGGACACATGGAAGTTCACAGCGCGGAACTACATAATGTACGTGCCCCCGGGTGCGGAGTCCCAGGAGCCGCCGCTGAAGCCTGTGCTGCAGCATCACAACACGAGGCTTCGCGCGCCGCCCTTCGACCCCGTTAAGAATAAAGAGACTATAAGCGCCATCGCCAAAACACAGGTATGTCTAGGTAAACATTTGAACATAACTACAAAAATTTCTATAACCAAAAAAAAAAAAAAATTATTTACTTGTTGAATTGACGACCTCCGTGGACGAGTGGCGTAAGCACCGGTTTTCAAGGTGCCGCCATCTCGAGGTCCCGGATTCGATAACCGATCGGGACAATTTAGAAAAACCACTTTTTCTATATTTCGTTCGTGGTGCCTTCGTTGTTTTCGATTCCCATACCTCAAGTGCTTCAACATCTTGTTTTGGGACGGAGCAACGTATGTGATGTTGTCCCTATCTATATATGTATTTATTATTATTTGTTATTATTAATTTGATGATGGTTAGACAGGATTTCTCGAAGGAGCAAGGGTAGTAGTAGTGGCAGTAGTAGTATATACTTTATTGTACACCACACATATACTAGAAATAAATACAACACAGAGAAAATGTATTAGATACGTATATACAATAAGGAGTCTTATCAAGCGGTTAGACAACCTTAGGGCTAAAGAGAAACTGGAAGTAAGAACAGTAGGAGGTGTTGCGTTTTATGATAAATTTACATACCAGTATCTAAATAAACTAAGCTACGAGGGCGGATCAAAAAGTAGTGAGAACGACGTACTCCTTGGTAAGAAAAAAAATTCTGGCAGGCATAGCTCAGAAATATAGAAATATGTATATTTGTAATAATAATAAAGAAAAAAAAATCTTCGATTCTCTTTTGTTTTTTTTTTCTGAATGTAGTAATTTGTTTGCTTCGTGTCGGAACGTGTTCTCGAAAATGGAGCAAAACGAAGTGCGACCTGTTATTAAACATCTATGTTTCAAAAAGTTGACGACGCAAGAGATTCATCGCGATTTGGAGGCAACATTAGGAGAGTCTGCTCCGCCGTATTCCACTATCTCAAGATGGGCTTCTCAATTTTGAGTGCAAGTGACAACTAGCACAGTAGACGAACATCGTTGCGGCCGTCCATCGACATCAGTCACCCAAGAAAATGTTCTGAAAGTCGAGAAAATTGTATTAAGCGATCGAAGAGTTACCATCCTGTACTTAATTCAAATAAATAAAAAATAAATATCTTCACGCAATACCCAACAGGGGTAGACAGAAGTCTAGTCTAGACAATTAAGTCCCTTGGACCCACCTTCCACCGAAGATATTTTCGGTGTACCAATGTGACAGGTGGTGAGCCCGTCGCTCACCACCTGTCACATTGGTACACCTTTATGTCCAAGCCAACGATATGATTCGTACATAAGTTTTTGATAAACCCATTGGCACGAGCCTGCCACTTGGGGATCGATTCCATCCAACCACTCGGCTATCGTGACTCCGTACTTAATTCAACGAATGGGCATTTCATACGGAAGTATTAAATTCATATTAAAACAATCTTTGAATATGTGAAAAGTCTGCACAAAATGAATGCCGAGAATGTTAACCGATAGTCAAAAACAAAATCGTCTTCACATTTCGAAGATATTGTTGGACAAGTTTCAAGATGATTCTTAAAACTTTTTGTCTCGTTTCGTAACAATGGACGAAACATGGGTTCAACATTTGGATCCCGAGACAAAACAGCAATCTTCGCAATGGAAACGGCCATCATCACCGACCCCAAAGAAGTTTCTTGCCGTAGCATCGGCTGGCAAGGTTATGGCCTCAATATTTCGGGACTCAGAAGGGATATTGTTGATTGATTACATGGAGCGTGGAACCACTATTACAGGCCAATATTATGCAGCTTTAATTTCGAAGTTGAGGAAAGCCATCAGAGAGAAAAAGAGAGGGAAACTTCGAAGGAGCGTGCTATTTCATCACGACAACGCTCCCGCGCACAGGTCGGCAGTTGCGATGACTGCCATTTAGCAAACTGGCTTCGAATTGGTTGACCACCCACCTGATCTGGCGCCTAGCGATTTCTATCTGTTCCCCAAATTGAAAGAATACTTAAGGGGAAATAAGTCCGAAGACGATAACGAGGATGCCGTGGAAAGCTTTTTGTAATACCAAGACAAAACTATTTTTTGAAAGGGATTGAAGCTTTGAAAAAGCGCTGGACTCGGTGTGAAGAGAGACTCGGAGACTATATAGAAAATAAATTATTAAGTTATTAATAGTCATTATATTCTATCGCATTGTCACTAATTTTTGATCCCTCTTCTTATATTAAAATACATTTTGTTAAAATTCTACAATAATACTTAAAAATAATAACAAAACAAACACACATAGAGTATTGTATGTAATAATAACATATACGCACGTCTGTACACACATACACACACATGTAAGTACACGCCCACTTACGCGTGCACACAAGACACATACGGTAGGTGGTTGCCCCAGAACCCGACAGGGTCAAAACCTGGGGATAGTATATCACGCTGATACTCCAAGGGATCTTAAATGCACTGGATATAAATTATCCAGACTAATGACTCTAAAGTTGTGGACGAATAAGAACGTTCGATATATTAAACTTGCGCTCGCTTATGTGCTGCAGCAATGGTTGTGTGGCGACATCTATGTCTCCACATTGGAAGCTCGCTAGTGGCGGTTTCAGGAAATACATGGACGTCCTACATAGCGCTGTCGAAATTCGCACGATTACAAGTATATACGAGGGGTGATCCAAAAGTAATGATAATGAAAATAAAGCACGGTAATTAAAGTTAAAATAATAATTTATTCCTTAATGGCCTCCCGTAATCTTATTTCGTCTGCGTAGTAAGAGCCCGTAATAGTGGCTCCCTTTTCCAAATATTCCACCATAATTATGCCTTGCGTCCCAAAAAACAGATACCATAACCTTTCCCGCCGAACTTGAAACTTTGAATTTCTTTGGCGTCGGTGAAGGGGCTCGCTTCCAAGTCATCGATTGCTGTTTCGTTTCAGGATGAAAATGGTGGATCCAGGTCTCGTCCATAGTAACAAATAATAAAAAAAATTTCTTGATCTGCTTGGAACTTTTCGATATTGTCCCTTCGAAATGTCAACTCGATCTTTCTTTTGCTCGTCGGTTAACATTCTGGGTATCCAACGCGCAGAGACCTTTTTCATATGAAACTCGTTCGCAAAGGATTCTTTGAACGCTGCCATACGAGATCCCTGTGACCGCAGCTGCATGCCTGATGGTCACTCTTCGGTCTGCTAACATAACATCTTCGACTTTTTTCACGTTGTCTTCAGTGAGGGACGTGGATTGGTATCCTTCGCGATGTTCATATTCAGTGGATGTTCTGCGCAGTTTAAACTACTTGGCCCAGCGTGCAACTGTAGAATATGGAGAGGCAGAGTCCCCCAATGTTTCCACTAAGTCACTGTGTATGTCTTTAGAAGACATTTTTTTCAAACAACGCTACTTGATGACAGCTTTAATTTCGTTTTTCTCCATGTTGATGTTATCTCTTTGACAGTTCGTATTCAAATGAATGTATCTCCCGGAAGCTGTGATCTATTTATATGATTTTTTTAGGCTGACGTAGTGAGTATATAAGCAAGCAAATAATGTTTTTTTTTTTTTGATTTTTATGCGGACCTGAAGTAACCGATCATGATTACTTTTGGATCACCCCTCGTACGATTACCGATAGCGCACACTAGGATACGTCCTCCCGAGGTCACGATCACCCGACCTGGCGGGGTAGCTTACCCTTTTCCTGCACCACATCATCAGCTGCAGTCGTATCGATCGCAGGACGCGAACGTGACGGGCAAGATCGGCGTGGACGGCGTGAGCATAGGCTCGGAGAAATCGCCGGGGCTCGAGTACGTGGGCGCGCCGTCGCCGCGGCCGGGCGCCGGGCCCGACCGCTCGCCGCTCATGACCTGGGGCGAGATCGAGGGCACGCCCTTCCGGCTGGACGGCGGGGACACGCCGCTGCCCGCGTGAGTTTTTTTTTTTTTAAGGGAAGGGAGTGCTACAGTTTTTCTCTGCGTACTCATCACTGTTTTCATTGATCGTGAATTTACAATTTTTCAGTTTAGCAATGACTTGATTTGTGTAAGTTAAAAACAACTTCACGTCATTCCCAATAGGGGGGGGGGGGAGGGTAGACAGAGGTCTAGACAATTAAATCCTTTCGACCCACCTTCCACCGAAGATATTTTCGGGATTATTTTCGAGACAACGTGACAGGTGGTTCACAGAAGTGTATTTTCACGTAATTATTTTCATTTATCTAACAAAAACAATACAAAAATGGTTATTACAATTTAAATGAATATATTAATTGGGAGTGAGTTGATCGCTCCCATGCTATCTAATTAAATAAATGTTCAATTTTGTATTTCCTACAACACGCGTGTCATTTCTATTGCTTATCAGGGTGTTAATTAGGAAATTGTTGCCAAGTTTCAAAACCAAGATGGCGGACAAAAATTTTTTTGATAAAATAACATAGATGTCATTTTCTTGCTTTCCCGGAGTGCTTATAACGAAGTTATTGTCAATTTTCAAATCCAACATGGCGGAAATAATGGAGATAACGGAATTTTGTAAATGTTGGCGTGGGGGGTGTCGTTTGATTTTTCTGGGGCGCTATATGTGGAAATGTTTATTGGGTGAAGCCAACCTTAAGCAGTGAACTTTTCTAATTAAACTGTGAAGAACTGGTCACATCATTCAAGTAAAAACTTTACGCATGCTTCGCGATTTTTGGACATTGCTATTAGATTAGTGTGTGAAAATGTATTCAATAATATTAAATTCCGACCACCCAAGCGTGACCAAATTTTCGAGTTTTGAAAACAGTAATTCATTTGTTTTTTTCCTGTGCATATTTATTATAATTATATATTTAGTTTTCTAATAATTGTTTAAAAGATCATAGAACCAGTAAATTATTAGTCACTAATATACCAAGACAAAATTGTTTGGCGTCACATTTCGCGCGCCCTTTCATCCTAGACAAATATATAAACTAAGACAGTATTGAACATGATGAATAAACTTACTTACTTTTTTTTTAAAGTTTACTTACGCTAAACGTTAGGATAATAGTTTTTTTAAAGTCACAATAACGGCCGAAGGGCTCGTGGCCATACCTAAATCGAGTAGTAAATATGAGGCGTTTCGGCAGCGTGGGCGCGGGCGCCGCGTACCGCATGCTGGAGGGCGGGGCGCGCGAGCGGATCGCCATACAGCTCGCCGAGCAGCTCGCGCGCCGCCGCCGCCCCGCCACGCCGCGCCTCGCGCCCGCCACGCCCAGGTGCCGCTGCACAAACATACTTTTTACTGATGCGTTGTTTTTTTTTTTTTTCCAGTTATTCTGCCGTATATTCCTCCATTTATTCCTTTTTTTTGTAGTGAAACGGCAGAAAAAGTGTGAAACCGTGAGGGGAATTCGTTCTCCTCCGAGGAGTTGCAAAGGGGAGTGGGAGAATTATTTCTATTCACTGTCAAGTGGAAGTCTCTAAAGTTAAAAAGTTAAACTTCTGACGCGTAAAGTTTAACTTCTGACGCGGAAAGTTTAACTTCTGACGCGTAAATTTCACTTCTGAAGCGTGCAGTTGTATAGCACGGTTAATGTGAGTGTAAGTGGCTACTGCAACCTGCCACCAACATCTTTTCAACATGGTTCTAGATGTGTTCGCACCGCAGATTACTAACGCGGAATGTCTTTGAAACTGGACCACAATAACTTTAACGCTGCCCATTATGCGAGAGTGATATATTGGTTGACGTCTCCTAGGCAGAAAAGGATTCTACCACTTTTTAATCAATTTTTCTTCTTGTGGGTCTGGTGATAGCCCTTAGTCACCTAAGGGTGATGGTTGATAATCATAGTCATTTTAACGTCTTACATTAACATGGCTGTGATTACCAACGAATATCTCAAAAAGTACTGGATCAATGATGGCAGTAAACCAGCCAAATTACCATTGAACTAGTGGTACAAGGAGATGAAATAACGTGATATCTTTATATTTTTGTGTGTCACTGAATGGTATAAGATACAAATAGAAAAGTATAACAAACCTGCTTTATTTGATCATTGTTATTCAATCAAAACATTTTTTCTATACGTTATGTTTCATGTTTTTCATAAAATGTTTTAAATGTATTATTCAATTGAAGATTGAGTTATCTGCTTATTAAACTATAATTCTTCAATTCCATTTAATAAATTATAATAGTTGAAAATATAATGTTTTTTAAATAATATTCTAATTGATCCGTTTTTAACTTCACGCAATTTCCCATACTGTGGTGGACGGAGGTCTAGACAATGAAGTCCTTTCGCGTCACTTCCAATCGTAGTTTATTTAGGACAATGTGACAGATGCTGAGCCCCGAAGTTCGCTTAGTTTCGAAGGCAGGCCGACTAACAACTCTGCTATCGCGTCTTGATCTGCCGCTCATGTCTTGACTGTAATTTCATTTTGGGAACACACAACATCGTCTTTAAGTTACCGTCTATATAACATGCACATGACCTATTTTTTTTGTAGCTTCCGATCGAATACCGAGCGCTTAGCGAGTATGTCACCAGCTGCAAGAAAACTTGCCGCGAAACACCTCCTGTCGCCCAGACTGAAGCTGACGCCGAACGACATGGGCATATTGGCCCACGGCGCCACACCGAAACGAAATCCCACGCCAAACAGGAGACCGCTTGTGGCAACACCGAACGACGGCAAAAAGCCCTCTACGCCTCGTGAAGCGTCAATGTCAAATAGCTCGACAGAAAGTAACACCCTCACAGACAATCTATTGCAAATCAATGTTGCGAAAAGGACGAGGTTAAAAGCGAAGGACTTTTTCTCTTAATCTTGAATAAATAAAAACTGTACAGCATAATTTAAAGAAAATAAACGTTGTCCTTTATTTTGGATAAAAACATTGCTTAATTTTATTTCAACTTATTGTAAAATTTATATACATACGTTTTAGCTACCAGACCGTTTAAGTAACAGACAACTTACAACATTGAACCACGCCATGTTCAAAAATCAGTCGAGAGCGGAGATTCTGCCAAAATTTGGAAATTTCTCAAATCTATAGGAAAAAATAGGTTGTAAAAAAAGGTTGTAAAATCTAAACAAAGTTCTGTATAATAACAATAATTTGTACATCGAAGCTTACAATGAACACTTTTGAAGTACGTCCTCTTTTCTAAATTATACTAGAAAATTAGATACCATAAATTCTCTTTCTAGTTTGAAAACTCCTAATATCTTACCGTTCACTTTCTGTCAATTTTTTCAGCAGTGATGTTAAAAGAAACGTTTTCGCCATATCATCTAGTGCCACGGGATGTGACGGAATGAGTCGAAAAATAATCGTGCCCCTGATATCCTTTCTGTCTTAACACATCTTTAATTTCTCCATTTCCTCTAAGCCCTTTCCTCAAGCTTGGAAGGAAGCCAATCTTTTTCCTCTCCCCAAAAAAGAGAATCTCAGTTCCTTTTCCGATTATTGTCGAATAGTTATCCTACCATTCCTTTCAAAAATTCTTGAACGGTTGGTATTTCAATAGTTCATTCAATTCTCTGGGATATGGACAATAAGCAGCTCACGCGTAGAGAGATACTCGCGTTACTGGACTTCAGTAATGCTTTCAACACTGTCGATTTCGACGTACTATTGTGTTTGCTACGTGCTCTTAACATATCTCCGGGGTCAATTAAATAGTTTTAAAGTTACTTTAGTTTATTTCAATATTTGTTAAAAGGCATCCTCAGTTATTTCCCTTACATGACAAAGTTTAAAAAAAAAGAAATAGCAGGTATCCAAATAAATTATATATACCTAAACATAGATTGCACTTGTTTAGCAATAATGCATTTTGCATGGCAATTAAAATTTATAATAAAATTCCCGACAGTATAAAAACTTGCTAAATACCTTTATTTTAAAAAAAGGGTTATTTGCTTGGTTACTTGATCATTTTTTACTCAATTTTTATTAAACTTATGTACGAATTATATCGTTGGCTTGGACATAACGACGGCGACGGGCTCACCACCTGTCACGTTGTCCCGAAAATATCTTCGGTGGAAGGTGGGTCGAAGGGACTGTCTAGACTAGACTTCTGTCTACCCCTGTATTGGGAATTGCGTGAAGATGTTTTTTTATTTTTTTATTATTACTATAAATATTCCTTTCTCATCGACTTGTATGCAGATGATCTCCAATCTACTTACAAACTTTTAAAACAATTTATCAAACGCCATCAATGATATTAATAATGTTCTTTTATTAGTGTACGATTGGAGTACATCATTTGGACTTAAACTCAAGTTAAACCCCAATTAAACTCAAACCACATAATTGGGAGTCATAATCAGATTTCGAGTTTTCATTGGAATACACTACCTCTATGACGGCCATTGACGGCGTTGTGATACCTTTTAGTAAGTCAGTAAAAGATCTTGGTTTACAAATTGACCAGAATCTCTCTTGGTCTCTGCACATTAAATAAACTGGAAAGAAGTTGTTTGCGGCAGCATCATCTTTAAGACTTTTGCGAAATTCTCTCCCTATTCCCACTAGAATTTTGTTGGCACAGACTTTGCTACATGCTGATGCATGTTATTCAAATATAACTGAGTATCAGTTAAATAAGCTTGAGCGCCTTCTAAACTTTGCCACAAGATTCACATTTGGCCTTCGCAAATATGATCATGTTTCAGAGTATCAAGCTTTGTATCGTGTTCAGAGAGAGAGAGAGAGAGATTTGAGCTTATCAAGAAGCTCCCAATATGACTTCGTCGGAATACTCACGTTCTTTCTCTATTGCACTGTGTACTATTTAATCCCAAAGTTCCTTAGTCCTTGAAAGAAAGTTTGAGTTCTTGGGGGCGGATAAAGAAAATTCCAGACTAGCTTATGTATATGTGTGTATATATGTATGTGTGTTTATATGTATATGTGTGTTTATATATGTTTGAAGAGAGGGTTTGGGAGGGGCTCTGGTTACAATCCACATTTCGTTAGATCATAGACAATGCAGTAGCGGAGCAGTAGAGAATAACCATGGTCGTGTTGTCGTCATTTACGCGAAACGAACCACTTACACACATTTTAGTAGTAGGTAGGGAGGTATTAGGATAAATAAAAAGAAAATATTTTCAAATGTTTTTTACTTCATAACAATAAATTTGTGTATATAAACATTGTGTAATTATTAAAAATAAATAATAAGGCTTTATCTTGTTATTGTATACATTTTATACAATAACTAGATAAAGCCAGCCACTTGGCTGGCAACACTTGGCTATGGCCAAATCTTTAACATTAATTTTAATTATTAGGAAAGTAAATACAAGTTTTCTTGTGATAATAATTTAAAACACGTCATTAATGTAATAGTACCCTCCTTGCAATATCTAGTTCTGCGGAAGCCTTCCTAGTCAAAGTAGTACGTGTAAATTTTATGTGGTTTACGTGATGTAAACACTTTTTTTAATTTCTCATATTTTTATAACCTATAATTAAGTAAAGACGTTCCGTAAATATTGATTCAAAATAATCGAGTTTTCGACGGCACATCGATATATCATTTACAAAACAAATGTTGTAAAACAGTTACGGTTTTAAGTTCTTTAGTATACGGTAAAGTATTATTCGTTTCTGTTTTACTGCAGGACATTATTCGATTCTCCGTCGAGTCTTGTATGCAGTTTGTTTCTATCGTAGAGGCAAAATTTTGGTTTAAGAAACTAATTAAATATATAATATATAATCTAAGATTTGGCTAAGGTGCGGTCGAGGCAACTTGACGTAAAAAGTGCTTGCTAATGTTTAATAGGCATAATTTACGTATCGTGTAAAGGATGGATGCGACGTTATCACTAAATATATATATGTATATATAGTAACAAAATTTAAATTCACCAATTAGCAAAGATTTTTCAAGTATCAAATATCTTAATTTCAGTCTATTGAATGAAATCTGTAATAAATTACTGTTAAAGAATGCTTC
Organism: Sericinus montela; assembly: GCA_029286605.1. Classification (NCBI taxonomy): domain Eukaryota; kingdom Metazoa; phylum Arthropoda; class Insecta; order Lepidoptera; family Papilionidae; genus Sericinus; species Sericinus montela. Next base: position 2,040,079 of record JAGSMR010000038.1, read on the forward strand.
CTTAGTCTGGAATTAATAGTTTTGAGACTTGTATAAATTCTACTAAAATACAAAGTTAGTAGCGCGTCTAAAACTTTAAACTCCGGCATGAGCGGTCACAGGGAAATGCCGCATCCACTAAATACCTACATAATTTAAGGTAGGAGGAACTTACTCTAAATAGTCTAGTTACAGTTTTAAAAATACGTATTTGGTACAATACTAAACCCTTACTGATCTTTACAACAAAATAATTCTAATTTCTTTAAAAACAATCTCATAAATTTCGTCAAACCCGCAGATAATATAAATGAAAACAGTTTGGTATAAAAACTTTACCATGTAAATATAGAGAATACAGCTTTGTACCACGGCAACGGAGGCACAGGCTTATAATATTCTGAATTTGGTAAGGGTTCCGTATTGTCAGTTGGATCCTCTGCGAAAATATTGACTAAAGACGGCCTTATACCGAAACGGAAGAAAGCCAAATAGGGGAAGTATTTCATTAGTAGCAAACTGAATCGGTAGTTAAGGTTAGCATATAATTTGCCAACATAGGTCACATAGAATGCTGTTAGCAAGCTATTGACGGCGAGTTTATATTTCGCCGCGAAGGATAAGCTTTTATATTCAGGAATGGATGCTATTGTGTCGTAGTCACGTACATATAATAAACGGGGTTGTCGCACCGGCAGACCTTCCACAGCCGGTTTCTTTATTAGTGTCGTTGAATCCACACCTGGAAATTAAAATAAAGATCAATTAAATTCATTGAAACGATTTCTATCAAGTAATGTAGACTTAAGGGTCACGAGAGTCGAGCGGTTGGGTGAACGGAGTTTTAGTCGGGAGATCCATGTTCAATTTCCAAGAGGTAGATTGCACCTAAGAGTTTTTTTTTTTGAAATATAAGTACAATTTTTATCATACGCCTAAACACTAAGACGGCGACAGGTTCACCACATGTCATGCTGTTCTAAATTAACTGGGCGAATATAAATAAACTGGGTGGGTCGAAAGGATCAACACAAACTATCGTCTAGGCCTCACCTACGTCTGTAATGGGAAATTGTGTAAAGATTTAAGCAGACTAGCTGTAATCCCTTTCTATAGAACGAAAATCTTATTAAAAGCGCCGTCTATATCGTACCATCTATAAAATCCCAAAAAATTAATAGCTTTCACGTTTACGTTTCAGAGGAAACACATGCACAGAAAAAAATAATGGACCGTAACTTCACCCGACCGAAGTACTCTGCAAAACTATATATACGACAACAACCGTATACGCGCGGTGTATATGTCAGTTTTCAACGTGTCGACTGTTGAGGTGAACGGGTTCGATTCCCGGACGAGTCAATGTAGAAAACCGTTTTTTCTACATTTTCTCTTGTCAGGGTGTTTGTGGTATGATTTTAGATTTTTTCAATTTTGCGATGTTTCTGATTCCAAAACATGCGTGCATTAGGTTATTTTGGGATCATAGCAATTAATGTGATGTTCTCCCTGTCTACGAATATGTATGAGTATATTTATGACACTTGCCTTTTATATAAATTCTCTAATTGTTATTACTATTTATTTTAAAGATACTTTTACGTACCAATGTCATCAGATTGGCCCTTCATATGTTCGCGCAGCTTTCTCTGAAATTCGATCCTTTCGGCCTCTGTGTAAATGTATCCCGGCACATCGGCTAGGTACCGCGTCCAGTAGAGCAGCGCCGTGGTGTTGATGGTGGGGTTGACGCACCACATGCCGTCCAGCATCGAGCGCGCCATGTGCTCGAAGTACTCCGGGACGTTGTCCAGGCACGGCGTGAACACACGCTCCTGTAGAATCTTGCAAACCTGCCGTGTTTCCTCCACATTTCTTCTACATATATTGTAGCTGGATTTTAAAGATAAATTCTATGTTAAAACTATATCTAACTATAGAAACTACATAAAACTATATCTATACTAGTCTATGGTTATCTACTGCAGTTTATTTATATTTTTTATATAGCGCGAAAGTTGTATTAAAAGGTGTCGTGGTAGGCCGAGACTAACTTTCGAAGACCATGAGAGCAAATTATTCGAACACGGGATGGTCAAGAGTACTTTATTTATACATAGTACATCATTTTCAAAAGTGAATTTAGAAAATGATGAATTTTAAAGTAGCGAAAGAGGTAAGGAACGTGACAATTTGCGAATTGTTCCTTCTGGCTACCCTATCAGAGATTATGCATGAAGATATTTATTTACTACTATGGTGATAATGATATAACCACCCAATATGACTTTACATTATTAATAAAACATACAGTAAAGTCCGAACGGTACCTAACCCTGTATAGTTTTTTTTAACTTGAGGGTAACGAATAGATTTAAAGGTACGAGATTCTCCTGTAAGGAATCTGCCAAGTTTTCTGATTTGCCATAATCATAATACTTGGCAGGTGGATTAACGATCGCAGTACCATACACAGGCTTGCCAACTAAAGAATATTACAGGACGTTTCAAATACATGTATGTAACCCACGTTTCTGCTTCTACAACATAAAGAAGTCTTTTGTGCCGTTTTTTAACATACCCACTAGATACAAGCGATTTATGTCATTAACATAATGTTTAAATTTTTAGGAACAAACCCATCATCTCCACAACAAAACCTGGTCAGTGACGCTACGCATTTAACTGCCACAGGCGCCACTGGTATACATATAATACAAAATAGCGGAATAATCTTATTCAGGTTAACTTATGGGTAAGGGTATATATGGGTGAAATGGTGGATATGTAAGATCTGCTTTACGTCATATATCCTATGGTCTACCCCGGATGAGTAGATGTTGACATAATGCAGCAGAAGTTGACCCTTAGCTTTGACACGCAGAAATAGATTCCAATAAATCTGAAAGAAGCAAAAGATCAGACACTTGGCAATCCCTTTTACCCTGTCAGAGACGAGAGTGAAGATATGTATCTAGTTACGTAAGATCTTACCGGTCCTCCAATCCAATCATGTGGCCAATCACCCTCCAGAAGTGGTTGTAGGCCTCCCAGTCGTTGGGCTGCATTTGAGTGACACCGAATTTATCAGGTTTGAGTAACGAGAACCCAATGAAACCAAACTGGGTCAAGGCCAAGTCCCTTTGCGAGACTATGCCAACTCCTTTCATTTTGGCTGCCAGGCCTGCGCGTATATGGCGACTTCGCACAGTATATAATGAACGCCATGATCTGTATGAAAATAATAAAAGTATGTTAGGTTAATTGATAATTAACTGTGGAGTTTCCGTTTAAGAATAGTTAATCGTTTTGTAGTTGGATGGTTTAGTGATAAAATGTTATATACAACGGCTCTCTGATATCTGATTGTTTACTGGCTTAACGAACATAATCTTAAGTTAAACTTAACTAAAACAAAATTAATCCAATTTAAACTCTCTATATGAAAGTTATAAAATTGAATACGTAAATACATATACATCTTTAAGTATAAATATAGACTCTAATATTGATTGGAAGCAACACATAGCTAAAATAAGTACAAAGTTAACGAGGTTTACATATGCCCTTTATAAGCTGAAAGTTGCACTGATAAAAAAACTGCTCTTTGCGCCTATTATGCCTTCGCTCATGCTTGGCTTCATTACGGCATTATAATATGGGGAAATAACGTTGACATAAAGAGACTATTCCAGTTACAAAAAAGATGTCTTAGAATAATAGTTAATATTGATAAAATGATAAGTTGCAAACAATATTTCATCGAATTAAACTTATTAACTCTTACATCCATGTACATTTTGGAAGTAAGTTTGTTTGTGAAAAAGAACATGCATCTTTTTCCAAAATATTCTCGTCCAGATAATCTGATACCACAAAATAGACTAGACGGACCATTTTCTTCATTAAAATTGTTTCATTTAGGTCCTTATGCAATGTCAATTAAAATTTACAACAAGTTACCACAATTTATACAAAACGAAAATGATCACCTAAAGTTTAAATCATTATTAAAAAGTTATTTAATTAAAAAATGTTATTACACATTATCTGAATTCCTTGAAGAACAATTTTGAACTGTAATGAGACTACTTGTTAATTACGTCCCTTTAATATGTTATTACAATTGTTATCAGTACTTATTATAGGTGTGAATTAGATTTTTATTGTTTTAGTTTTATTAATAATGAAACATAGGTATAGCTTTTTTTTTTAATTATATACTAATATTTACTGATAAAATAAATTTAGTTTCAAGATTTAAAAATTATATAAGAAATTGCAGTGCCCTATCGGGGTTCATGTTGATACCAGCATGTTATTTTAAGAACTTCTGTACACACATGAGAACGCAATAAATTATTGAGTATTGAGTATTGATATCCTCTTAACTTTCCTCTCTATATATGTATGTATGAAATCCACTGCAGAGCAAAAGCCGTTCCCGTAAAGGTCGTCACGTAGTCCGAAAAATGTCTTCGATAAAAGGTGGGTCCAAAGAACTTAATTGTCTAGCCATTACTTTAGACTGGACTTGGACTTTAGACTGGAAATGGCATCTATCGATAGCCATTTCCAGTCTAAAGTCTGTTCCATTAGTCGCCTCTTTTTACACCCGCGGGAAGGAAGGGGTAAGTATATGATTATAACATGATTCCACACGGATGCTAATCAATTTACATCAACTGAATTATTTCGACAGACTTCGAGTGTTTAAAGCATACTGAAGGTTACAAGTAATTCAATTTCTTTACAATTCAATGGAATGTACTAAATGAACAGATATTTGTCACACACGTATCGAACACTCAACATTTACTATCTAGTAAACATCCATGAATAAATATTAATAGATAAACACACTAGATATTTTAATATACCTATATCACTCACTTGCTACCGGGCTTCAGTTCGTTCTCGAACCAGGAGACGGTATGAAGTACCGTCGACAGGTATCTTCTGTAAGACGTGAACTCCGAGTTGGAGCGGCGCGTGCTCACGAGGACCCGGAGTATTGAAGGCACCGCGAACACTGCCACCAAGCCCAGCAGCATAGACGTCGTCAGCCCGAAACAGTTGTCGAAGTAGAAGCGGCGCGCTCTGTGATACAATATATAAATAACAATAATACATTCATAGATAGCGGCAACATCACATACATTGCTCTGATCCCGAAGTAAGTAGCGTAAGCACCTGCGTTATGAAATCAGAATCAACGAAGATAGCACAGATAACGAGACCTGAGAAAATGTAGAAAGAGTTTTTTTACCATGACTTCAAACTCCAGGCATGAGCTAGCGACACATTGAAAATCGGTATGTATACCTCTCGTCCACGGAGGTCGTTAAATAAATAGAAAAGTAAATATTATAAATTATAAAAAATAAAAATAAATATCTTCACGCAATTCCCAATACAGGGGTAGACAGAGGTCGAGTCTAGACAATTAAGTCCCTTCGACCCACCTTCCACCGAAGATATTTTCGGGACAACGTGACAGGTGGCGAGCCCGTCGCCGTATTTATGTCCAAGCGAACGATATTCGTACATAAGTTTTTGAAAAACCCATTGGTACGAGCCTACCAACTGGGGATCGAATTCGGATCTATTGACTCGAAATTCCGACCACCCAACCACTCGGCTATCGTGACTTTTTATAAATTATAGCTGATAAAATCAATCTCAAAATGATCCGCTTGGTCGAGCACGAGTAAGTTCCTTCTAGTGGGGCCTAGATTTCTATGTAAAGTGTACAAAATGGAATTTGTAGGGTGCGTCTGAGTCTGGCGAATGCGCGCTCGCGAGCTGTTCTCGCGCTCACACGTGCTGTAAATGTTTGGCGCGCCTCTTTGGCGCAAGGCTTTTAGATACACATATAAAGATATGGATATGTATTCCAAAGTTCTATAGCTTGCGCTACATTTATTTTAAAAAAAGCTGTTTTCTGTGGTAGTACTTTTAAAATTAACTTTTTGGAGGAAAAGAGAATCTGCCCTGGAAGCCCTATAAATTCAAAATTCTCCTTTAAAAAAAGAGGAGTAGAAAGTTGAAAAAAGACACAGAAATTGAGAAATATGGTAATATTTGCGCAATCCAAATCTCATAATCGAATACTGGTATCCTGAAGTCTTTCGTGCTTATTTAACTGGCACTTCGTTATGTACAAATAGTTTCGTCAGCAAATCAATAATTGGAAGGAGAAAAGTTTTCAAAAAGTAAGGCAGTACAACTGCATCGATTTCTATTGGTGGTAAAGAGAGTCAACTTTTGAGATTAAACTTTTGCTACTAATAATTCTTGGGATTTTCATTAAAACCATGTGATTTACTTTACCACAAAATTTATTTAGGTCGTTCTTTAAAGTAGCAACGGCAGCCAGCAGATTCTGACTGTAAGCAAGCGTTGACAGGATAAGAAATATCTGTATTGACATATATATTATTACATATATTAAATTTCATGGTCTCGGAAAAGGACGAAAAGTTTACCATTGTTTTATATATAATTGTATTGTATGCAAATATATTTTATCTAATTTGAATAAAGAACAATTCAAGATTTTCTTATTAATTTACTCACGAGTGTACCTACACTCGCGATCTCGCGATTGTGGTTATTTAACTATATGGTACCTGGCTAACCAAGCTTCTCTTAGTAAGAAATATACGGCGCACAGAATGATTAATTTATCGAATTAATATAAGTAAATTAAAATAAAAAAATAGGTTTATTTTTTACATATTTTATATGGTAATGGTATATAAGTATTTGCCACAATAGGAATACCTGTATTCATGTACATATACACACAAAAGCCGTTCATTTTGACACAAAATGAGATCATTATCATTAAAGATAGCAACAGAAAAAATATTATAATTATAAGAGTATATATACAGGTTAACATAAAATATATTTTTGATGACACCTGAGGACGAGTGGCGGTTCTATTCGCGGACGTTTTTCTTTCATTTTCTCGGGTCGGTGTGTTTGTGGTGCCTTCGTTATCTCCGATTCCATAACACAAGTGCTTACGCTGCTTACTTGGGGATCAGAGCAATATACGCGATGTTGTCCCTATCTATATATTTATTTATTTATATTATTTTTCAGTTTCCGTGGACTAGTAATAACTTTACTTTTAACTTTAAAAACTCTATGTAAGTACATGTATTGTACATACGTATTGTAAACACAAACATGTAAAACGACCAAGACCTCTTCATTTAAACTTTACCGTAATAGAGTAAAAGGAAGACCGATTACTCAAAAAGTAGAAAATCGACGCTCACTGGTTGAAGCTCTTCTCACTGTACCATTCCGGGAAGTCCATTTGAAGATCTTCAGGTTTTTTTGTATCCGACGGCTGTTCACTTGCTTCTTTTGTGAATAGACCATCTACGAATTCCTCCACTGAAACAATACGAGTATGTTTTTAGTCAACAGATTGTTACAGCACTTAACCAAGACTCATCGACCACCAACAGCATAAAATACCAACACATATACATAACGGTCTGTTTAAGTCCACTGCAGGACATAGACCTCTCCCGATAGAGGCCGATGTTCTATAGACCTTTTTTACCGGATTTACCGTAAAAATCACGTTTAGGAAGCGAATGGGCGATCGCAGTAGACACTTTGTACCATATGATGGCCGTTAATCATTATTTTTTAGAGGTATATTTCGCTATCAGTGAGTCGTCAATTGTACTGTCAATGCTGGTCTTTTGAAAAATCTGAGACTATATTTTGAGGTAAAACCGAGCGACAGCTTTAGTTTGCATGGGCTTCAGTGTATACTAGTAAGTTATCCAGGAATATTTTATATCTACGTTTCGTCTGGAAAATTAGGTAACCTGGGGCCTACTAATACCCGTTCTGGATTATCACCTCACTTTCCTCTTCTCTAAGGGTGGTGCCTTTCACAATTCCTTATTTAAATGATGACAGCTCTTCTAGTAATGCGGTTATTCTTGGTGGTCTCATCGATTTATATTATTAATATATATGAGACAATCACACAACATGTATGATTATTAATCTATTGTACGAGAAAAAAACGTGTTAACCGTGTGGTAACGATGTAAGAATATTGCCACTCCCTTTTTTCCCGTGGGTGTCGTAAGAGGCGACTAAGGGAAACAGCCTTCAATATCGTTATGGCAACCGTTAGATGGCGGGTTAACCATCGCTAAAAAATATCAGACCTAAATAATCTGACCGAAGATGGGCAGCAGCGTCTGAGGTGCGAGTAGTCTAGTACTACTATCGCCAATCCGCTTGCCAAGCGTGGCGATTATGCCAAGACATCTCCATGGGAGAGACCTATGTCCTGCAGTGGACTTTAATAGGCCGTTATGTATGTATGTATGAGAAAAAATATTTTCAATACACACATGGAGTTATGACACACATGTAGTTTCCGAGAAACCACTCATCATCAATCAAGTTTGTATAAATTAAAAAGGGGATTTTCTCTTATGTTTAATAAGCCAACCCTATAGACTACCTAGTCGACAACCCTAGTATGCCACGGATTTTTCAATTACGTGTCATCATTGCTTTCAAATACTTACTTCCTGTTGTCTGATTCTTTAAAGTAGATTTATAAAGTAGTGCTTCTAAAAATTTTCTTTTATTGGACTGGGGTGAAAAACGATCTCACAGTACCTCTAATTAGTAATTAGTAAAAAAAGTCACGATAACTGAATGGTTCAGTGGTCGGAATTTCGAGTCAAGAGACCCGAGTTCGTTCCCCAGGGGGCAGGCTCGTACGTACAACTTCTAGACACAGGAGTCTGACGCCTTGCCAATTTATGTAATGATTATCTGAATTCTGACTGTTACGTTGTCCCAAAAAATGTCTTCGGTGGATGGTAGGAATGGCGTGAAGATATATTTACCAAAATATGGAAGGCGATTGACCATGTGGTATTGGTGCAAGAATAGAATTTTTCTTCGTATACAGAGCTTAGGTTGGGATTTAATATGTAAGTTAATGAGCATCTAATTAGGTCTTTACTAATAAGAACATTTAATATCATTGAACAAAATTTACGTATTTTTTGTATGCGAACCTAACATAATAAATATTAATAAACATAATCGTTGTCTTTTTTAATTTAGTAATCATTATACGTAATTATTCTATATTCTGGTGGTAATGTTATTGTTTTTTTTTTCTTTATTTCCTTATTGTTTGACTAGCTAGCAGGCTGGCTAATATATAAACAACGTGTTTGGCTGTCACGTTGTTTATATATTTATTTATTTAAAATGGACATCAGCAGCACATACAATTTTACATTCGTAAACAATAGTGACAACATGTGTTCTAAACTCTGTGCTATTCTAATTTATAGGTGACCCATAACACTGCATTATGTGAATGAAAAATTACTAACTTCCATAAGTCAAATTGCAACGTTGCTAAAAAGTTTTCACTTAAAACAAACCTGGTTTGTTTAAATAAATATCGGCCTAATACTGGTAGAGGTCTAGACCATTAAGTTTTTTCCTCGAAGGCTATTTGGGACTTAATCCCAAAATATTTTATATGTTACCTAGATGGAATTGCCTGCTCGCATGATTTTGACAGTTTTGAAAATGTGGACAATGTTCAAAATTTCGGTGACACGATGATAACAGGTGCGGACGCCAGTCGTCCACGAAGGTCGTAAATAATCTAAACTTCTACACCACCCAGCGTTGGTTACTTGGTCAAGTGAACTAATATTTTGGGACGCATTGATGTCAGGGTTCATTCAATTTGCTATAGTTCGGGTAGAGCTATAGCAAATTGAATGAACCCGCCTGACATCAATGCATCCCTGCTCTCGCTACGGTGAGTATGTGTTTAGTACAAATATAAATTGGTATAGAATGATATTTCACCATGCCGATATACACGTTTCCACGTAAATTTGTAACCAAAAGAGATAAAAAGTTGTAACAAAAAATTATGATAATCATTCTCAATGGTACTAGAACCTCCAAGCATTTTTTTGGAAGATTATATGTCTGTACTAAGTACAAAACTAAGAGAACTGGTTTCAGTCAATCTTATCAACATATTTATCATGTAAAGAAAAAATAAATTTGAATTTGAATTTGAATACATCTGTAATTTATTTACTAAAAAATTATACTGTTGGTTAATCAACATAAAGGGCAAATATATTTTGATTACATTTATACCGAGGTTATCAAAAAGTACCAGCTTATTATAACATTTAACAGCCACGATAGCCGAGTTGTTGGGTGGTCGGAATTTCGAGTCGAGAGACCCGAGTTCGATCCCCAGGTGGCAGTACCAATGAGTTTTTCAAAAAAAACTTATGTACGAATTTCATCGTTGGCTTGGACATAAAGGCGGCGACGGGCTCACCATCTGTCACGTTGTCCCGAAAATATCTTCGGTGGAAGGTGGGTCAAAGGGACTTAATTGTCTAGACTTGACCTCTGTTTACCCCTGTATTTGGAATTGCGTGAAGATTTTATATATTTGATAAAACTAGGTTGCGACCGTACTCTTGTACCACAGGATTTACAACTTTGAGATGGTCAGAAATGTAGACAATCTTATCCTCTCAACTCATATTCCACCTGAGAGGTTCAAGATAGGGATAACTTTACAAATAGAGAGTCCATCGCCGGTTTAATATTAATTTATTATGATTTACATAGTCCAAACCAGCTATGAAAATCATACATAAGTTTCGAAAAGTTGATTGGTACGAGTATTCCGCTTATATTACCACTTGGCTTCTAAGAAATCTACATGATACATATGTAAATATCTATGTGGCACTAATGAACTATATAAAAACAACCACTGAAGGAGGAAGTAGGTAGTGAGGAATTAGGAATAATATTGATGTCACTTTTTGTTGATCAGACATGTAAACATAATGGGCTTCATTGAATGTGAATGAATATGTATATAAATTCTTATCTTCATATGATACACGAATCGATAGAACATGTCCAAGTTATATCATAGCATTACCACGGTACGGCTAATGTCGCGGGCTCCTATTCCGCTCGTGTCAAAAGGACTAAATTAAATTATTAAAACTTTCGTGAGGCCGTTTTTAATTATTTATTAATCAAATAATTAAAAACGGCTAAACTCACGTAAAAATAATCGGTGTAGATACCGACTAGTTTCGGAACTTAGATATCGAAGGTCCGAAACTAGTCGGTAGCTACACCGATTACATCAGGGTGAGTGGAATGAGTTGGTTGAATGAGCTGGAGGGGGAGTGCGAGGCGGGACGCGGGCGCAATCTCTATAATTATTTATTTTAAGTCAGGCGTAATATAGTCAATACTGTATGGGAAAGAGGTTCAAGGTGGAAGAGCCGTTTTAAATATTGTTCATGGTATTGTTGCTATATACGAGTACATAACATTACTATCTATTAGTGAATCAAGGTCTCTTTACTTCTTTTTTTATTGATAATATCTTGATGATAACAATTTAAAAGAAATGAATACTTCACGTTTGTATGGTCTCTTTTTTATACATTTATTCATTTTGTGTGCAGTTTACATAAAGATTCATTCTCTGATACGAAAAAACCTATGCAACTTAAGAAATCAATTAAATTGAAAGGGAATTATAAAAAAAAAACAATTTAAAATAGGTGAATGTGTGGTACATGTAAACGTAAAAATTTACGAGGTACCACATATAGATGTTAGGGGATAATGCCATACTGTATAAAATGTTCTACAATTGAACAAAGGATCTTTTGTGTATAGGATATGAAAGGTTAATTTAAGAAAAGTCATTGTTAGTATTGGATCACTACCGAAAGCAAAGCAAAGCTTTAAAAAAAACATTTTTAAGATTTTCACGTAAAATATTAGAATAGATTAAAATAATGATTTCTTGTATTTACGCGAATACTATACATTTTAAATAAAACGATTTTCGGATTTTATCGCTTTTTTTAATTAGTTTTTACAAACTATTTTTATTTACCGTCCTATACTTTTTTTAGTCCCCCGTGACCACGGATGCTGTAAAGCATCCGAAACGTCGGGAAATAAAAATAGTTTGTAAAAACTAATTAAAAAACGCAATAAAATCCGAAAATCGTTTTATTTGAAATAGATTAAAATATTTCGACAGGCAGTGTAGATGATGTATGAAGATCAAGTGTTGAAAAGCTGTCGGTGTCAGTGAAAAGACTAACCAATAAATAAGTAGCAGCCTGCAAATGCCCCTTGCTCGGCAAAGGAGTTCTTTCAAATATTTGAGAGAGATGAGAGCAGGGTAACATTCGCCACACTGCTCAAGAGCGCGTTGGCGGACATAAATTTTTTATTTCGCAGATGGGCAGATTTTCTCACAACGTTTGCCTTAACGTGGAGCAATTTTAGCGCTGCCGGCCAGGGGCTGCAGGCCAAATTTAAGATTGAATTTAAACTAGTTATTGGAACAAAATCCTTGCCGGTTTAAACTCAATTGAAAACGTGGATTTACTTTTTTTATCCTCACTCACTTCTCATTGCCGGGATTATTCTAGGTTACGCAGAGGTCAAGATCAATTTAGTCCTCTCGATCCATTTTTAACCGGAACTTATTTGCGAGAAAGAGATAGGTTGTGAACCAGTCGTCGTATTCTTGTAGTGTTTTTATTTATTTTGATTGCATCTTACAAAATGTAAAGTACTAGAATTCTCTGCCAATCAGTGTTCAAGCCAATCCATATAAAACAATACAACTCTTACATACACTTTAATAACATTCTATTATTATAAATGCGTAAGTTAAGAAAGTTTGTTTGTTACCAGGTAACAACTAAACAACTAAGCCGTCGATTTTAAAAATTCTTTTACCAAGAGAAATCTGTTTTTTTTTTTTTTTAGAAATGAGCATAATATAATTTTATTTACTTCCTAATGATAATCATTTATTACTTTATTATTTATTTAAAAACTTTATTGCATCATTGAATGTAATAGGCGCACCTAAAGGCATTATGTCTATGATTTGAAATAAGAAAACTGTATATATATAACAAAGCGAGGTCAATCATTTATATAATGAATAATCACGAAATCTCGAAAACCATTTAATTTATGAAGATTGAAAAGGACTAGAAGGTGGAGTAGGAGACGTCAGGTAAAGAGGAGTTTTAGGGCACTTACCCCGTCATACCAAAAAAATCATATTTGAATTTACGAGATTTGGTAATTTACGAGGAAATGCATGTCATAGTGGTGTACAAGGGCGAAAACGATGACTGGGAACTAATATATAATGAAGCTAACTTGATAAAGTGTGAAGTATAAAGTATAACATGTTGATAGTTACTTTGATGCAGAACAAAAAAATTATGTTATGAAAATAGCGAAAAATTTAAAAAATAAATTAGAAAAGAAATGAAGATTAAAGGTTTTAGCTCACTAGACGTCTATCTGTTGCATGTCATAAAATATTTAGTACATGTTATAACTTTACGTAAGTATAATATAGGGTAGGCAGAGGTCGATTTTAGACATTTCGATACACCATTCACCAAGATTTATTAAGGTCAAATTTTCAAGTGTTGAATCTATCGTCCTATTAAATTCCGAGCCTATATTAAGGACATAGTTTTTCATTTATAAATAGTGACGCATATATTCAAATACACATATCAAGATCCAACACACAAGTACAAACATTCATATTCATTGCAGAAATGATTCCTACCGGCAACCCTTAGCTTCGAATGATGTCTACGGGGCCGTGAAAGATAAATTTTCATTAATTTAAAAATATATCTAAGAATCCTTAATGTATTTTGTTCATATATTTAAATCAGAGGCTAATCACTACCACACCACCACAGTTAATTAATAGCGATAATTTCGGCATAATAATTTATCGCCCCTTTCTTTTCATTGGTGTTTAAGAGGTGATTAAGGTAAACAAAGCTTCTTTAATGGCAATGGCTGTCAGTAGCCATAGCAGGATTGCCATCTCAAAAAATGTCATCGGACATAATGCTAAATGCATTCTCTGCCTGTCAACCTTTAGGAGTGGAAAAACATCGAAGGCGGTTACCATGAAAAAGACAAAAAAAACAGCAAAGCATAAATATTACGTATAATTAATATGATAATAACAATAATAAATACACGCACATACATACACACATAAATATACACATATACATATAAATATACATACATAAACATATACTTGGATTAAATAAAATTAAATATGAATAGAGAAAATACAATATTAGGACAAGATAACTATAATGATGACTACTCCTTAATTACTTAACAAGGTTTAAAAATGAGCTTTAACATTATTTTTAAATGTAAGTTTAGTGCAGGGTTGTCTCAAAGATTCAGGCAGTGCATTCCAAAGTCGTGGGCTTATACAGCAAACGAAGAAGAAGTGAAATCGAAACGGTGAAGTGGAATGGAGAGAGGAAGTCTCCGAAGAACGAAAAGGTCTATCATGGTCACACAGAAATTGAGACTTACGTTTCAAATAATTAAGATTACAAAGCGCTATGCTATGCTAAGGAGGATATCATGGTCAATTTTTAAATATAAAATTTGCCAATTGTTGGTGAAGTATAGACTCAAGAATCTTTGATAGGAAGGGGAGAATTGAAGTAGGTCTACAGTTATTGAGTTGCAAGGGGTTTGCAATTTCAGGAAGCGGAATTATATAAGCTTTACACCAAAAAGAAGGAAATACCCCTGACAATAGAGAAAAATTAATGATGTGAGTAATGACTGGGAGAAAGTGTTCGAGAACTAAAGAAATCATAGCACGACTCACATTGTCACAGCCCATCGCTTTTGATATAAGAGAGACAAAGATTTTATGTACATCGTTAACAGAGACAGGCTAGAATAAAAAGGATCGATGTAGATGTTTGGCCATAGAATTAATTTCTCTGATTGACGAAGAAGAGAAATAAGAGTTTCATTCATTTAGAGGGAATGAAACTTTTTAATTTATGTTGGAGGATTTATTTATTTAGAGGATTTAGTTATTATTTATTTCAGAAGTATATCTTCATTCATATTCGTGATTTTGTTTATCGCAAATCCCTTGTAAGATACAATATGTAGAAAATCATAGAAACTCCAGAGAGTGTCTGGCGTTACATCATTCCGTCTTACAAGTGTCATGTTTAGAACCGCATTAAGTTTTTAACTTGATTTTCTTTTTTAAAATGTGGTGAAGGGACTCAAGTGATGAAAATATTTGAGTAACGGAACAAGAATTGACTGCCGTCATTTGGAGACAACCTAACAATTTAACGAAATATTTCGACTTTAAGATGAAAAATTGGATCAATAAATTAAAATTTTGATTAGATATAAACAGAATCGGCCAGACAACTAAATTAATATAACATATTTGGTGTAACAATGTAGAACATTGGTTTGGAACATGAGTTCAATACCATGATTTGTCTGATTTGCATGTTGTAACTATTTGGTTGTGTACAGTCCAGACAAAAAGTTTTACTATTCCCATGCTAATTGGCCCAGAAGTACCCATGACAGTATAGTTTTAAGAAACAGTCGGTTATGTAAAGTCACGATAGCCGAGTGGTTGGGTGATCGGAAATTCGAGTCAAGAGACCTGAGTTCGATCCCCAGATGGAAGGCTCGTACCAATGGGTATTCCAAAAAAAAAAAAAAACTTATGTAGAGATTATATCGCTGGCTTGGACATAAAGACAGCGTTGGGCTCACCTTTCACGTTGTCCCGAAAATATCTTCGGGTGTTGGGAATTGCGTGAAGATATTTATTTATTTATTTTAGTCAGTTATATTAGCAATTCTCCTTGGCGAAATTTGGTTCCATTAAATTTTGTCAATGAAAGACAACAAAAATTCATAACTATGTCTATGCAGAAATAATAACTTAAAAGAACCTTATTCTTTTTGTTCGGTAATTTGAACTATCGAAAAAGAAATGAACTGAAAATCAAAGAGATCTATACTGGTCTAACTAAATTCCATTCTCATTTGTGTGAGTGATAATCATCATCTCTAATACAATATTAGTATTTTTATTATTACATCAGTATTAACTCTCTATACTACTCAAATCAGTATTTACATGATATGAAATTTTAGATATATCGGACAATAAGACATGTACACAATTACGATAAGGAGAGTTCGGCGCAGCCTGAATTTTGTTTTTAAAATAGTAAAGGGACTTAATGTTTTGTTAAGAGCTTGTTATTTTTTTGTGGCTAAATATTGCCACCATTTTTATCAGACCCTCTATGGTTATAATAACTCTTACGATAAAATCTTAAGTTAAATTATATTCATCTGATAAGTTAGAAATAAATAAATATTATTACGCAATTCTCTATACAGAGGTACATATAGGTCTAGTCTAAACAATTAAATCCCTTCGACCCACCTTCCGCAGAAGACATTTTCGGGACAACGTGACACGTGGTGAGCCCGTCGCCGTCTTTATACTCCAACCCAACGATATGATTCGCACGTAAGTTTTTTTCTTGAATACCCATTGATACGAGCCTGCCACCTTGGGATCGAACTCGCGTCTCTCGACTCGACATTCCGACCACTCAACCACACTAGGCTATTGCGACTTCATTTTTTAATCTGATAAGTTCTTTTTTAAAAAGAATGAATAACCCAAAAACGAGAGTAAGCTGCTGCAGACCATAGAGATGCTATTTCCTGATTCAATTATCAGGTTAAAATTTTCATTCGAATTTACTAAACTCCAGTAATACTTGCTAAATTTGGCCTTTTATTAAAGAAATCTTATAGATAGAAAATCCGTTTTTGTTTAGTTACGCCTAGATAGCTACTTACGTTAATTTTTAATATTAGAATGCTAATTAATTAAAAATACGTCATAACGATTATGATATGAGAATTATATTTTATCTGAAAATAATTAGGGTCTATCAAAATTGATCGATTGGCTAAGTACCAACATAATTTATTGATAATATGAAAACGACTTTATAACGATAATTACTATCTAATAGATATCCGCATCATATCTTTACATTATTCCTGGTATCATTGTACGGTAACCTCAAGTGAAAGTTTTTGTTAACCATAACGTAACGTAAATGTAAACCGTTACAAAAACATTTTATAATATGTGCGAAGTTCTAGAGCTATAACGTTCACGTTGCACATGTATTAGCCGTTCTCTTCTTTTTTAAATAAAATGCGACATATCATTTATTTAATGAGTATTTAAATAGCTTACCGTTTAAATCCATGTTTAATTTATATCACACCTTTTACAAATTGTTATTAATAATTTATTATTCTTTAAAATCACTATGAATTTCATAAAAAAATAAACAGCACTAGCGACAGGTAACCTGTTCCGCCGGCGCGCGAATACGCACTACTACAATACTGTCGCGCTACTCTGGTCCGTCATTCAATCTATAACATTATTCTGTTTTTTGTACCGTTATAAATACGCACAGCACTGCCTATGCCATATCATTGACATTAACTATGAGAAATTGACAAACAGGTTTCACCGGCTCCTTCAAAACCTTATTAATATTTATTTATGTTATAGTAGTCCTATATAATGTTACCTATATAATGTCACTAGTTAAACACTTGCCGCTTTGTCCGCGTGTAAATAACAATCAATTCAAATGAGGTAATAGGTAAAAATAGAGTAGAAGACATTTTAAATGAGGTAATCAAAAGCCTACCGAACCAAATGCAATACGAAAATTTACCTATACACACTTTCATCTGATGACGTAGTCAAGTGGCACAGGTATGCACAGGTGTTTTAGGCGTCGCCAGCTCTGAGGTCCCGGTTTCTGTTCCCGGATGGTTCAGTGTAGAAAAAAAAACACTTTTCTTTATTGCCTCGGGTCGGTTTATTTATTTATTTTCTCCATTTTAACTCCCCGAGGATTTGCTTTTGAAAATGTTGTTGACAATCATTTGAAGCCAATAGCTTTATACCCTTTGTTCTTTTTGAATTTTACTTAGAAAGTGTTTCTAAAATCTTTATGGGTAAAGTGGTTTCAGAGATTATGGCAAATTTGACACTTTTTGTTCTTACGGGTATTATCTATGAAAATTTAATATGGTGGATTAAGACGCATCATTTTTCATTGCAAAAATAACTTTCATGCTCATGTCATACATGTCCAGAAAAGACGTATGTTCATACACATATATAATATAATACACTGATAATATAATATCTTAGCTGACGACGTCTGCTTAAATCTTTTATTATCTCCATGCGAAATTTCATCTTATGGCGATCTAGTAGTTTCAGAGATTTTATATATTTATATAATATAATTTTATATAATTTACTAACAAGTCGCTTTTTAGTGTATAGTTCATAATACAAGTATGAGCTTTGTAAGTTTTGATATTTCAATTTAATGTTAAATTGTAATTGTAAAATTCAGCACTTGATGATGTATCGTACTGATATTATAAATGTAAAAGTTTGTGGGTTTGAATATTTGCTCCTCAATCATTATATTTGCGACAAGTATACCGCTTGAATTAGAATCTTAACATCTTAAAACATAGGTTTATCTTGGGTTGGATTTTGTTCCCGTGGGATAATTAAAGATGTTTGGTGATTATGTTATTTTTTTGAATAATTAAGCTGCGCGTTACAGAGCTGGGGAGAAATATTATCAAAGCGACTATACTAACTAAAATCGCTAAAGGAGATAAAGTGCTCATTCTCCGTATTCCAATATTACATGTTACATGCACATATATTATATGCACACTTTTTTTGTTATTTTATCTTCTGCATAGATTTTGATAAATTTTATTTTTCAAAAGGCACCACAGAAAAAAATAGTTACACATTTACATATTTTATCTTAACTTTCATCCACCCACCACAATACCACTAAGCTGTGATGCTTTCCTTTTTAGTTGGCTACATCAGTCATTGGTTTTGAAAGAGTATTAAATTTATTTTTCTACCAATAGAGCAATTCCCAGGTGGCAGGCTCGTACCAATAGGTGTTTTCAAAAGTTATGTATGATACAATTGTTGGCTGGAAGATATAGACGGCGACACCTGTCACGTTGTTTCAAAAATGTCTTCCGTGAAAGGTGGGTTGAATAGACTTTATTGGCAAGACCTCTGTCTACCCTAGTATTGGGAATGGGGTGAAGATATTTTTTTACTATTAATTAGGATGCAAAATATAATACTTGTTTTAGTGGTGATTTTTAATTCGACGGGGTGTTAATTAAAAAGTCATCAACAATCAATCAACTATATCTTTCGTCAAAGTGTTGCCTGAAGAAGAAAGAAGGTCAAACCAGCACACTTATTTTATCGTACTATCAGATGTGACGGGTTGTAGTATTTCCCTTTTGAGGTCAATAGAGACAACTTGGTCGATATTTTGCAAGGAAAATGTTGTACATAGTGTGCGAAAAATAAACTGTACTGAATCGAATTGAATTAGGCTTCAATAAAAATGATAGTTTTGGGAATTTTGGTTAGTTTCATATTTTTTCAAAGAAGGTTAGCATCTTTCGGTTGCATTTCAAAGTATTGCAAATGGTAGTGTTGCAAAGATAATTTAAAATCTCTATTTCAACTACAGATAAGGCAATATGTAGAAGTATGAAACGGAAAATTTATTTTCTTTTAAAAAATTGGCTTTGATTTTATTTCATTGTTTTTTAATTTTCGTAAAATTCATTCATGACCAATAATTGGTAAGATTGATAACACAATACACATTTCTCTTGTTTGGCGTGTATTTTATGCCACGGGAAGCAGGCTAGGGACAGTTAGTTTTCTTAATAATATACTTGTAACATCCCTTAATTTTTTATGTATAAATAACTAATGACTTCATCTGTTTACATACATATATTAATAACGGCCCATTAAAGTCCACTGCAGAATATAGGCCTCTCCCATAGGGAGGATTTGCCATGATCGCCACGCTTGGCAAGCGGATTCGCGATCGCAGTAGCAGACCACTCGCATCGCAGAAACTGCTTGACATTTCATGGGTTTAGTACGAATTAATTCAAATGTTCTATCCGTAAATAAAAATTTATACATTATGGAATGTTATTGTAGTGGATTCTTTTAGACATTATAAACCAATTATCTTATCTTGTTTCGTTACACTAGCTAAATATATATAATAAATAAATACACCTTTATTGATACTGCGATCATGAAGTGTGGCGATTATGGGAAATTCTTTCATACGGAAATGGCAGCAGTGGACTTTCACATACCGTTATGATGATGATAATAAAAAAAAGGTTACTTTAGTTTTACTTAACTTTTTTCCGGTTTAATAGGCTGGCTGAATAAAGTAGTATACCATGGTCTCTTTACGCTTTAGTCTTTAATTTGCAGGATGTAATTAACTTTCAACTTATCACTTCCTTTAATTTCTTCTTTAGTCAGTAACTCGAACAATGAAAGGGAAGACGTCACAAGTTATTGATGTGTGTGTGTAAAGAAAATTATTCTTAATAATAATAAATTATAATTAATCTGATAATGAGAGATATGAAAAAGTATGCCATTGATGATCTCATCTGATCTCTCAGGAAAAAAATAGTATTCATATTTTATATAAGTTACATTTTCCATTGCCGTCCCTTGTAAAGTATTCATCAAATCGAATCTTTAAAATTGGCTAAGATAAAATTCTTTACATAATATTTTATATATAACATACACGCATTCATGCTTCAGCTTCGAAGTTGGCGATAGACTGACGTCCTGCAACCTTGTCACAAAAAGGCTTCGCTGAAAGGTAGGTCGAAAAGGCTTAATTGTCTAGACTTCTGTCTAATCCAGTACAAGGGAAAAATGTATGAAATGTAAACACAAGTATCTGAATTAATTTACCGGTGAATTTATTGTTAAGTGGGTGTTGATTAAAACCTCTCCCGAATTAATACCTGCCGTGTTTGCATGTTTGTTACCGTAGCTTGGTCACTTACAACAAACCAAGAAGAACATGGCCGGCCTAAATTTGTGGGAATGGCTGGCCACTCTCAGTGGTGACGGTAGAATATCGGTGGAAAACCGTCATCATCCTGTGAACGCGACCAGATAGGGCGAGGCGATACATCTAAACGTGCCTATAAAAAATTTAGTGTGCAGAGTACTTCATAAAGTTCTCAAGAAAACTCTTCAGTATTCAGTAAATATACATTACTTAAAATTTTATATGTTAGTTTTTATTTTTTAATTTGTATATGGTAGGATTACGCATAAAAAGACTTACGCATAAAAGAAACAAGATCCAATAAAACAGGGTGCGAAATTCTTAGCCCGGTCGAGACTCAAAAAGAAACAAAACAACAACAATACGGTTTGTGAGGCCGTGATTCGGGTTGAGTGTACTGTCTATTGAACGATCAATGTTAATAAGGACAGGTCAATAACATCTACCCATCTACCGCTCAATTGCCATATAAAAGCTACAGTTTGCAAAATTATACATTTTGTAATATTATGTAACCATTTTTATGTAACCAAATTCAGAATCTGGCCTTGAATTTTGAAAATAATTTTTCTTTCAATACTAATAAGTACACATGTGGTAGTAAAGAAAATGTACGTAACTTCTACTATATTTTGAAGTGGCAGACCTACGACCGTTGCCTGTTGTTTTCATTTTAATGTGAATTACCCCAAAAGATAATTCCATATCTAATATTAGAGATTATAAGACCATGGTATAAGCAGTGTCTCAATATTTATCTGGGGAGCTACACGTGTATTATATAAAAATATATTGATGCGATATTTTTCGATTTATTCCGGTTCAAACCCATGACAGATAGTAGCGTGTAAGATGTCCGGGACAGTGATCAACAATTCGCTTGCCAAGGGTGGCGATTATTACGGATTATATACTCATGTACGGGAAAGGCCCATGTGCGGGACATAGTGAACTATTACGGGCCGTTATGAATTAATAAATAAAAAAAAATAAGTTTTTAAAAAGTACAACTTATTTATTATTTTATTATAAAGTATGGCCTTATACATTCTGCCTTATGGAGGCATGCAAAAGTTTAAACTTAAACTTGTAAATTATAAGAATTGCCAATAATACCAACAATTAAATAAAATATATCAAAAAATAACGATTACTATTTATAAATGTATATTATATAGGTATATTATTATTAAGGAAATCGTCAATTGAATAATAACATTTCTCAGTCAAGAGTTTTTTCAGCTTATTTGGAAGTAACCCGCTAGACAACATTCTGAAAGTTTGTGGTAATTTGTTGTAAATATTTGAAGCCATAAAGCATACATTTTTGGGCATTATTGTTGTTTTTGGCTTTTGTACGTAGACTTCATGTTTATATCGTTTATTACTAATAATTATGTCTGACACCTTTCGAAATAATTTAGAATTATTTTTTACATACATTGCACTTTAAAATATATACTGCGATGGGAATGTCAGCAATTTATATTTTTTTAAATATGGCAAAAAAGATTCTTGTGCATTGATCTTATACATGGCTCTAATACATCTTTTTTGCGACTTAAATATAATATTTGCGTCCGTTGAATTACCCCCAAAAGATAATTCTATGTCTAATATTAGATATTATGAGACCATGCAATGTTATAAGCAGTATCTCAATATTTATCTGGGGAGCTATTTTATATAAAGCATAAGCAGCATTATTCATTTCTTTAGTCGAAGGGTCGAAGGGACTTAAATGTCTAGACTAGACCTCTGTCTACCCCTGTATTGGGAATTGCGTGACGATATTTATTTATTATTATTTATAAAACATTAGCAACCTGTCAGTGAAAGTCCTGTTAAAATCGGTCCAGCCGTTTCAGAGATTAGCTAGAACAAACATTCAGACAGACATACAGTATGTACCGTATATATGTAATAATAATAAATATAAATATCTTCACGCAATTCCCAACACAGGGGTAGACAGAGGTCAAGTCTAGACAATTAAGTCCCTTTGACCCACCTTCCACCGAAGATATTTTCGGGACAACGTGACTGGTGGTTAGCCCATCGCCGCCTTTGTGTCCAAGCCAACGATGAAATTCGTACATAAGTTTTTGAAAAACTCATTGGTATTGCCACCTGGGGATCGAACTCGGGTCTCTCGACTCGAAATTTCGACCACCCAACAACTCGGCTATCTTGACTTAATGTATATATATATATATATATATATATATATATATATATATATATATATATATATATACACATATACATGTAGAAAATTGGTTATTTCTATTTTGAAACAGAGACTCCAATTTTTCAAAGCCGCGGGGAGCAGCTAGTAATATATATAATATCCACGGATCGTCAATGTCAGCATGTTGATGTGAACTATACTCATTTGTCCATTTTCTTTAAATGAAAAAAAAAAAAAACTTCCATTGAATGTATTGTCGAGAAGGAAATATAAATTAAACAAGAACCAAATTTTTGTATTTCGTACATATGTTCGTATTCGCACATATATAGTATTCGAGTACACCTCGAGTATCGGGGATATGACGTAACCCTGTTTTATACATATAAATTAAAATTTTTAGAAACTTATTTTTCTTTTGATGCCATGAACTTACTATATATTTTGGTAGTAAATTTTTAAACAATTTTTATCTGTAAACTCCAAAATAATACGTATACAGCCTTCGGCAATAAGTAATTAATTCAGCAGATGAGTCAATTATATGGTTCTCATAAAATAAGTTAGTCATAAATTTCTGGGGTATGTTTCGCCATCTCTTTCAGCAAGATTGACTAATTAATCTGGAATTAGACATCGAATCTTTTTTTTATAGGGAAGGGAGGCAAACGAGCAGGTAGCTCACGTGATGGTAAGTAATTACCGCCGCCCATGAACCTCCGCAATACCAGAGACATAGCAGATGCGTTGCCGGCCTTTGAGAAAGGTATAGGCTCTTTTCTTGAAGGTTCCTAATTCGTATCGGTCCGGATAAACCGCTGACGGCAGCACATTCCATAAAGTCCAAGTGCGTGGCAGAAAATTCCGCGAAAAACGCACTGTGGTGGAATGCCAAGCATCAAGAAGATATTGATGGAACTTTTGACTATGCCGTAAGGTACGATGGTGAAATTCAGCAGCTGGGAATTTCTGATTATGAATCTATGAAGTTAAAATATTTGTACTATCATTATTATTATCATCATGAAGCATTTTATAACTCGAAACATAACCGATATACATATGTAACTCGAAAAGTAACCGATGTATTAACTAGAAATTTTGACAGGTCGAGATTTCTACCCCAGTTTGTTTTTTCATACCTCTTTGTACCTCGAAGTTTCCCCGGGAATGGAAAATATTTTTAAATACTTGTTTATTTATTTATTATAAGTAGGCACATTTATGTATTCTTAAGGGGTAACTGAAAATTAGAGCTGGCAGGTTTGCTGCTGCACCTGCTGAACCAGGATGAACCAATCATCCTGGTTATATCAGATATAGTGGCATTCCTTTTGTGGACAATGGACGACAATGGACTACTATTTAAATCCTAATTTTCGTGGAACTTGTATTATTTTTTGCTACTTCCAAATTAATGTTTCTTTCTTTCTTTCATTAAAGGTTTAAAGGTGTTTTATAGATTGCTGTAGTAATCGTCGGTATTATCTGGTAAATAATATATACAGTATTCTATTAATTGCAATTTTTAAAGATTTATAATTGCTCTCTTTGTGAAATTGCATGTTATTAAAATTCAGGAGCAAAGGGTTGTTGGTTTCGAATCCCGCTAAGGGCATAATTTTGAATTTTTGTTGCTCGCGTCAATGATGTTTATATAAATATTTATCTCTGTAAGTTGTCTATGTAAGTATCTTTTGGCAAGACGGCGTTGAGATCACACCTTTCACGCTGTCTCAAATAAGCTCCGGTAAAAGGTACGTCGAAAGGACTATATTGTCTAGACCTCTGACTACCCCATAATTGAGAAAAGGAAAAAGATAAAAAATAGAGATGATCAGGTTTAGCTGGCACGTTTATAAAATTTTGATAATTATGAAAAAAACTCTTTTTTTTTCTAATTATATTAATGGATTGGTTCATTTACCTTTAAAGAAAGGCTAGTCCTATCCTACTATAATATTATAAATGCGAAAGTTTGTGAGGATGGATTGATGTTCGTTATTCTTTCATGTGAAAACTAATGAACAGATTTTGATAAATCTTAATTTACAGCAAGATAGCTTAATCAGAATAGAAGAACTTCTAAATAAAAGTCTGCGACAGTATACATCTGCCTTTTATGAGAAAGCCAATATATGCCATAAATAAAGTTTGTTTATTGTTTACAATGCACACTTTGAAGTATTTCTTTCTTTTTTTAGCTAATTTTTATCAAAATTTATGTATTTGTCTCTCTCACTAATTAATGTAGATGAACTTTGATTTTTATACTAAGTGATTTGGACGAGTTATTTTATAAAAACATCACCGAAAGATTGGCAAAATAAAAAAGTCTGCACGCCAATTCCATATTTGCGTAGACAAAGGTCTAGACAATCAAGTTCTTTCGACCCACTCTTCCGAAGATATTTTTTGGGACTACGTGACAGGTGGTAAGCCCATCGTCTTTTTAATGTCCAAGTCAACGAACTAAATCGTATGAAAGTTTTTGAAAAAAATCCATTGGTATGAGCCTCGAGAGAATGTTCTGCAGTGGAGTGTTGGAGTTTTAAAAAGTCGTTATGTATAAAAATTGCAATTTGTAAGTACAAAACTACTATTTGCTGGTTTGTTTTTATTTTATTTATAATAATAAGTATAAAACGTATTTGCAATTATTTTCTCCGTATTATTTCAAGAAATCGACCATTAATGGATGATATTACCTCATTTACCAAATATTTGATAGACCAAATATTTGTTACCAAAACGACAAAAGAGTCTTGTACCAGGATTGCGACTGAGGCTTATTATATTCAGAATTAGGTTTTGGTGGAGTTTCATCGATCGGATCTTCCTCGAACATATTCGCGTAGGAATCCTTGATGCCGTATATGAAGAACCCTACGTAAGGGAAGTACTCGGCCATATACAAAGACATGATGCAGAAGAAGTTCAATAACAAACGTCCTACGTATGTACTGTAGAAAGCTATCATCAAGGAAGCGACAGCTAGTTTGTATTTAGAGACAAAGGGAAGTTTCTTGTACTCCGGCGCGGATTCCAATGTGTCGTAGTCTTTGATGTACAACTTGCGAGGAGCTCGCTTAGGCAGGCCTTCTATACTCGATTTTAATATCAGCGACGTTGAATCAACACCTGCAATATAAATGTCTTTACTAACATTTACTTATTTGCGTATTAGAGATGGCATCACTGGTCTGGCATTTTTCAATATGGTTATTGCCTCTTGTCGACAGCTTTTTACATTTTCATGGTGTTTTTATAGTAGCTTTTTTGAAATCTACGTGTAGAAAGGTAGTTACGGTTAGAATATTAATACGGTTAGAATATACCTCATGTTTATGCTTACGCCGTAACGACATGACAAAGTAAGATTATACAGCTCTCATCTCGTCAGTGTCGTAAGCGGCGCTTGAGGAACTAAAAAAAAATAATCCTCTCGTCCCATACAATCTCACAAATATACCGCGCGAAAAATACTTCAGTAAAGTACCACCACAATGATACATAATGGTAAAAACAACAAAAATAATAATGATTTCTTGTGTTTACGCGAATACTAAACATTTTAAATAAAACGATTTTCGGATTTTAAAATCGAAAATCGTTTTATTTAAAACAAATATAATTATGATAAGCACAAACAATAAATTAATTAATCGCCTCTTACGACACCCACAAGAAGAAACGGGGAGGCATATTCATAATCCGATACCACAACGGCGGTCTTGTTGGATACACAATGTAAGTTGGAACATCATCTTATCCATTCATTGTTCAAATATACGAATAAAAATTACCAGTATCTTTGTTTTTTCCATTCAAGTGCTTCTTCAATCGTTCCTGTAATTCTATTCTCTCGGCTTCCGTGAAAATATATCCGGGAACCTCGGCTAAATTTTTAGTAGAATACAATAGACTTCCAGGCTCCATAGCCGAGTTCACCGCCCACAGGCTATCAATCATCACTCGAGACATGTGCTCGAAGTACTCTGGGACGTTCTCGAGACAAGGAGTGTACACACGTTCCAGTACTTGCTTGCATAATTGTCGGGTTTCGACAATATTCTTCCGGCACAAATTGTACCTGTATTTGAAAACTATTTCATTTTAGCTGAAACTATACATTGATGAAAGATAATATCTAAATGCACCATTTTTTTTCACTAATGACACACTTGATTTGCTAATGGAAAAGGTTATGATTGAGGTATAATTCGATTTGAACTCTACCTTGATAACCTGTACCACTACTGTAGGTAAGCGGATTGGTGAGTTCGATGCACATTAGTAAAACAAATCGTGGTTGGGTTATCAGAATTCGAGTCACAAAACCCGAGATCGTCTCAATGGCTTTTTTCAACACTTATGTATGATTAACATCGTTGGCTTGGACAAAAAGACGGCGACTGGCTTACTATCTGTCACGTTGTTTCAAAAAATGTTTTCGGTGGAAAGTGGGTCGAAAAGACTTCATTGTCGAGACCTCTGTATTTGAAATGGCGAGAAGATATGTTTTATATTAATATATTTATTTATTTTACTAGTTACTTTGTTGATCTTTAAAGCTATAATGATGCTACATTTTGATTAGGGTAATCAGCATTAAAAGGCAGAGTTAACGGCTTTTAATTATATTTGGTCGCCGTATATAGCCCGCTGTGCTACTTGAAAGTGTTTTATCCGGCCTTCAACAAAGCCGGACAGTCGTAAATAACAAAACGCATTGGATGAACTCTTTAATATTACAGAAGCCTACATGGCGAGAAATAAATGTAAAAAAAATTTTGAACAACGTGAAAGGTGGTGAGCCCGTCGCCGTCTTTATGTACAAGCCAACGTTATAATTCGTACACAATTTTTTTGACAAACCAATTGGTACGAGCCTACCACCTGGGGAACGAACTTGGGTCTCTCGACTCGAAATTCCGACCACCCAACCACTCGGCTATCGAGACTTGAGAAATAAATATAATCTGCAATTACTCATACTGACAAAAATAAATAAAAAAGGCCAGAAAGCAATGAAGAACGAAGTTACTTATAACGTACCTATCTTCCAGGCCAATCATGTAACCAACGACCTTCCAAAAATAATTGAATGCTTCCCAATCACCGTCCTCTAGCTGCCTTATGCCGAATTTGTCAGGTTTAAGTGCCGCAAAGCCGATGAAGCCAAACAGTGTTAGAGCAATGTCGCGTTGTGACACCGTCCCTTGTTTCTTCAGCCGAGCTGTGCGACCCGCTACTAAGTGACGAGATCGTACAGTATACAGAGACTTCCATGATCTGTAATGTATTTGAATACTGTGTCAGCGACAAATACACACGTTGGTGTGAAACAGAAAATAAATAAATAGGTTCACCACCACATCATAGGTAACCTTCTACCGGAATTCGGTAGAAGGTGGGTCGAAAAGATTTAATTGTCTAGGCCTTTGTCTACCCCAGTATTGGGCATGGCCCAAAGATGGTTTCTAGCCAGAAGAAACATATTGCCAAGTGCGACAATTGATATATTCTTCTTTCGCTTCTTTCAAATTCATAATTTCCATCATACACGCACGTCTAGATATCCGAGTACCTTGATCCTCCCTTCTTTGAGAGAGAACAGGAATGATATTAACGACCCCCTTGGACGACTTTACAAAGTGTCGCTATTTTTGAGGTACCGAACTCAGATTCCAGACGGATCAATGTAAAAAGAATACTTTTTCAACATTTTCTCGGATCTGGGTGTTTGTGGTGCCTTCGCTGTTTTCCGATTCCGAAGAATATTTCCGCTCCCTTTCTTCCCGTGGATATCGTAAGAGGCGACTAAGGGAAACCGCCTTAAATATCATTATGGCACATATCAATTATGGCAACCGATAGACGGCGGGATATCCATCTCTAAAAATATCTGAACAAAATAATCAAACCGAACATGGTAGCAGCGTCTGAGGTACAAGTTTTCTGGTACTGTGATCGCCAATCCGCTTGTCAAGCGTGGCGATTATGTCAAATCTATTTGACAATAGCTATGTTCTGCAGTGGACTTTAATATGCAGTTATGTATGTATGTATGTTATGTAAATAAGATTTTATTGTAATTTGTAAGTATTATTGTTGTTAAAAATATTTAAAACTGTAACAATAATAACATTATTAAAATAAAAACTGTGTCAATATAGGAAATTATGAAGTATAATTTTAGATTTATAAATAATAAGGCTATTATCGCTATATTATATGAGACATTAAAAGTATTTCCCAAAAATATTAACGTGGTTTAAAATAAGAAAAATGACGTGAAATTATAAGGCAGCACTAATGTGTATTTAGTACCCATACCAAACTATAACACCCTGTTGAGTATATGCCACAACTTTGTAAATGTCTCCTTACAGACTAAAACCTATATATTCTACTTAATTAAGATGTATTTACTGTAAGATGAATTTTGGATTAATTAATAAATTTAATAAATTTAATAATTAATATTTCATGTAGCAAAAAAGACTAATCCACCGAGTTAAAAAAATAACTGGATATATTAGCTGTTTGTTAAAGCGAGTAAACACATGATAGTACATTACTTCGAATCGAGGTCCCGGTGGTTGCCAACAAGAATAGTTAGCAGTGAGCATTTAGCATTCACCAGGGACAGCCGTGCTTAAGAAAAAGGGAGAAGCTTGACATATTACTCATCTATACCACCAATGATGATTTAGAATTAGTTATTTGATAAGATTTGAATCTAATTACTGTCTGTGTTGTGAACTAAAACTAACTAACAAACTAATTGTGAACTAAATTGGAGGCATAAATAAATATAAGTTATAAATAATGGACATAAGGGGTCATGCAGCTGACGTAGAAACAGTATTTGTTTATAAAAGAGAAATTTGTTATACAAGCTGTATATTGTCTAAATTCCCGAGTAAAATCCTCTTAGAGAGAAATTTAAAAAAATACATATTTTAACACTGGCCTCTCAATACATATATGAAAATTGAATGTTTTTGCATAAAAACATTAATACTTTTGGCAAGACTTCTGATGTACATAATGTAAATACTAGGAACAAACACAAGCTTGTAACACCGGTTACTAGACATAGAGTAAGTAACTAGTTCTTAGGGCGGTGTATACGCTTCTACAGCAAAGTCCCGGTAAATTTGCAAAGCCTGTCTATTAACAGGTTTAAGAAATTTATTAAAGAAAACGTTATAGGATGGGTTATTATAATATAAATGAATATATTAATGACAGTAACACCTGGGAAGGAGGTGATCGCTCTCAAGCTATTTCTAGAAAATATCATATTATATTTGTATGATGCATTATATAGTTAAAAATATTGCCCCAAAAAGAGGATACTTACGGAGTTTCTTTCGCCTGTTTCTTCTCCGTTAGAGGAACCTCATTACGAAACGGTGGTAGATTAAAAAAGACTATCGATAAACGAATGTATGTTCTTATGTCGATGAATAAATGATTTGATTTGATTTGACACACATGCACTACAAACTGTCAAATATGTAATGAAAAAAATTCAAAAGCATCAGTCACACTTACAGAGTACCGGGCTTCAGTTCGTACTTGAACCAGGTTAATATATGAAGAACTGTCGATAAGTAGCGCTTGTAGGCTGTGTACTTGGTACTGGATCGCCTGGATCCAACCAGCACTTCTAGTATAGTTGGTATGGATAAGACTGTCACAAAACCCGAAAACATAGCTCCTGTTAAACCGAAGCAATATTTCCAATAGAATTGTCGACCTCTAAAAACATTTTTAAAAGTTAATAACAATTTTAAGCTCAAAGTATTTAGGAATCTATTGGGCATTAGTAGTTTTGTCGGCACAACTACGTCATGACGAAGTTAGATGACGAGCAAGGAATGGTGCGCGGAGTCTGGTGCAGTTATCGCCAATTCACTACTCAAGCTTGGCGATAATCGGCAAATCCTCGTTACTGTAAAAGTCTATGCCCTGTAGTGGATTAAACGCAACGTTATGTGTAATAACTACATCAACAAAACCTCTTAAGGTTCGCAGTCTATTGCTGGACTGTTGGATAAATCCAGCACGAAAAGACGGAAAGAGAGTTTGAAAGTTTTCTCACTTATAGAGTAGCTCCCAAGGGCTACATTGAACGCCGATATCAAGATAATTTTTGTACCTATTAAATTTCTTTTCGTCAAACCAATCTGGTAGCTTCATCTCCAAATCTGCCACTTTCCCCGAATCTGATGGGTTTTCGTACGCCTCTTTGCTCAGCAGACCCTCAATACACTCGTCCACTGCAACAAGACAATTGAAAAATTATTGTTAGGGCAGACGGGTGTGAACTGTTAGCTTATATTGTCTATTTGTGGGCGTTTAGAAATTCATAAATCGAGCCGATCGTCCCAATAATTGTATATATGCCAGCTGATTTATCAAAAACCAATTTAAAATACGTTTCGCCTCGTTGTATGCACTTCTTCCTGACATCACATGTTACACTTTACTTACAAATATATTGTGTAAAACACGATAAGTTCTTTGCTACCAACAGTTACGGTCATTGCCACTGAAAGTTATCTTACATATATAACTAACGAGTTTACCCTTTTTACACTTTACATACAAATATATTGTGTAAAACACGATAAGTTCTTTGCTACCAACAGTTACGGTCTTTGTCACTGAAAGTTATCTTACTTATATAACTAACGAGTTTCCCCTTTTTAGGTGAAACTTATATATCATTACAAATAACAATAAAGTATGTAAGAAAGTAAAACATCCTTATTAATAGAAATCACTTACTTCTGGTGTAATCGGAATCAACACTTAGATTTTAAATTCATATTAATAGGACTGTTAATATGAATTACTACTACATTATTAGTCATTGTGTTATTATAAATATCGTAGATAAATATCAAAATGCTACGTTGGATTACATGCGACTTAAAAATTAAGTAAAATCGGTGTTACTTTCCCAATACAGGGGAAGACAGAGGTCTAGTCAAGACAATTACTTTAACCCACCTTCCACCAAGATATTTTCGGGAAAACGTGACAGGTGGTGAGCCCGTCACCGTTTCAATGTCCAAGCCCACGATATAATTCGTACATAAGTTTTTGAAAAAACCCATTGGTACGAGCCTGCCACCTGGGGATCGAACTCGGGCCTCCTGACTCGAAATTCCGACCACCAAACCAATCGGCTATCGTGACCTCGATAAAGGATTGTCGAAGGGACTTAATTGTCTAGACCTTTGTCTACCCCAGTATTGGAAATGGCGTAAATATATTTTTTTATACAAGGAGAATATTGAAGAGTAGAGTAGTATATTGAAAGTATGCCAGTGTCTAGTTGAGGGTTTTATAACTTTACTCTCACTGTTTATTAATGAGGTAGGCTGTGCCTAATTTTCGAAAACCATGTGAGCAAACTGCGAGACGAGGGGAGGGTCAAGACGTGCTTGTATGAAGATAATGATGAATCTGAAAGAAGCGAAAGAGGTACGTAAAGATCGAGACACTTGGCGATCTGTTCTCTCTGGCTAACCCGTAGGGGACTGTGCGTGATGATAAAATAAATAAATAAATAAACTATCACTCTTATCGGATTAGGAGTAATTATATTGATTGTATTTATGCTTAATCATATAGTTGATGTTACAACGAGTAACTTAAGCTACTTTTGTTTTAGAAAAATAATAAGGTTAACTTTTGAACCCGGGCAAAGCCGCGGTGCCCAGCTTGTTAGTTACAAAAAAACGCATAATTCGGCCAACACGCGCATAGATACATTTAGACTGAAACTCACGCGTTTGCCCACATTCGGGTCGCGCACTCTGTGACAACGCATCATTATTTAGCAGTCTAAATAATGATGCGCTATCTCCGAATGCGCCCTCTGCACCTCAACTCTGCTCGCCGATTTGCGCCTAATAGTAGGTTACACTATAAATAGCGCCTAGTGTGAGATAATAGCGCTCCACTCAAGTCAATATTACATTTCTTTTTTTTGTTTATATAATTCACGATAGCCAGCGATTGTGGAATCAAATCCAATTCGACACTGAAGCATTGACGAAAAGACTCGTAGCCGAGAGGATGGGTGATCGGAATTTCGAGTCATGCGACCCGACTTCGTTCCCCAGGTGGCAGGCTCGTACCAATGGGGTTTCAAAAACTTATGTACGAATTATCTATATTGTTGGCTTGGACATAAAGACGGCGACAGGCTCACCACCTGTCCCGAAAATTTCTTCGGCGGAAGGTGTATCGAAGGGACTTAATTGTCTAGACTAGACCTCTGTACTGGGAATTGCGTGAAGGTATTTATTTTATTTTTTTATGTCTTCACGCAATTCCCGTGCCTTAATTTACTCGCGAAGAGTATCAAGAAGCACCTCCTACATACTTAAGAGCCTGAAAATCAATTAAATATGGGGTGTAAGCACACAGGCCAAAAAGTATCATTACAACCAATCCCAAGAGAATTGCCACCATTTTCTGCTTTTATTGACTCCACTAGACTCCCTTTTGATGGATTCGATATCTGAAATCCAACATAGCAGCAATCAATCATATAAAGATGGCTGTATGTTGCTACTGTAATTAATATACTAAAGAAGTCACGATAGTCCAGTGGTTGGGCGATCGGAATTGGAGCTAAGAGACCCGAGTTTGATCCCCAAGGCTTTTTCCAATCTTATGTACGATTTATATCATTGGTTTGGACATACGAGTAAAGACGGCGATGGGCTGACCGCATGTTATGTTGTTCTAAAAATGTCTTCGGTGGAAGGTGGGTCGAAAGGCGTGAAGGTAATTTTTTATTAATAATAATAACCCCTGTGATTGAATTGATCGCTCCCATGCTGTCTGTAATTATTCTATGATCAAAATTGTAATCTTTTTTTTTTTAATAAAAAAGGAGATACCTTCGGAGTTTCTTTAGCCTGTTTCATCTCCGTTAGAGGAACGTCATTAGGAACCGCATTACTATTATTATTAAGAAAATGATAATCGATAAATATAATTGTATATTACTTAAGTGGACGAAAAATTAGTAGAATTTCATTTGAGTTTTAAATTTGAATTATGTCCAAGTCAACGAGATAAATTGTATATAAGTTTTTACAAAGTCATTGGTAGGAGCCTACCACCTGGGGAATGAACTCGGGGCTCTTGACACGAAATCCGTTATCCAACAACTCGGATATCGTGACTTTAGTACTCTTACAATTCGATTTGATTGACTAATGTTACTATACAAGTAACATATACAGAATTTTAAAAGACAACTTTAAGTAAAGGCATATCTAATATAAGGACCTAACCAATAACGTTATACAGAACATTAAAAAGAAAACATCAAAAATAAATCGATTCATCTAATCATCTAGTCATGAGAATCAACTATGTTTCCAGAAGTGATACCATGTGAAGACTCATAAATGGCCTTGGCTACCTTTGACCTTAGTTTTTGTAATCTTAATATGTTTTTCTTATGAATTGTCTAAAAATAAGAGTAAGCAAAATATATAGTCATTTAACTCCAATCTATTGACGCAGGTCGCTGATAAAGAAGACGTTATGACTTTTCTTGACCGTAATAAAGTTCATTTGTATTCAATAAATTTTTATGCAGTGTAAATCAACGTATAAATCACACTAAAACATTGCAAATATTCACTGTGCCCTGATGTTAATGATCGAATGTGGATTTTTGTAAAAGAAAAATATGATTAACACATTCTTTGAATCAGACAAATTTAAAAGATGATCATATAATTATACATAATACATCATATAATCATGTCGGCCTGTAAACGTCAACTACGTAGGCTTCCTCATAGGGACTATTCTATAATCGCCACGCCTAGTAAGCGTATCGGCCGTAGCACTAACAGACACCTTAGATAGACGTTACTTCCCATACTATATGATTAGTTATGGTGTGGTTGATTTTTTGGGGTACTTTTTTTGTGATGGTCATCAGAACTTATTATCCTCAGCCGACTCTTACTACATTCACAGGACATTGTCATTGTCTAGTCCAAAACACGAATATTAATATTTAAATATCTTCACGAAATCCCCAATACAGGGGTAGACAGAGGTCTAGTCTAGACAATTAAGTCCCTTCGACCCACCTTCCACCGAAGATATTTTCGGGACAACGTGATAGGTGGTGAGCCCGTCGCCGCCTTTATGTCCAAGCCAACGATGTAATGCGTACATAAGTTTTTGAAAAACCCATTGATACGAGCCTGCCACCTGGGGATCGAACTCGGGTGTCTCGACTCGAAATTCCGACTACCCAACCACTCGCCTATCGTGACTTTAATATTATTATTAGTTTTATATATTTTTATTATATTTTATTATATTACTAATTTTATATATTAATATTATTATTAATATTAATAATAATATTAATCCCAGCCGCTAAATTTCACCATCGTACCTTACGGCATTACCAAAAATTTCATCAT
Source organism: Sericinus montela (assembly GCA_029286605.1). Lineage (NCBI taxonomy): Eukaryota > Metazoa > Arthropoda > Insecta > Lepidoptera > Papilionidae > Sericinus > Sericinus montela. The sequence goes on from JAGSMR010000038.1 coordinate 2,075,736, forward strand.
TACCATCTTGGTGCTTGGCATTCCACCACAGTGCGTTTTTCGCAGAATTTTCGGACACGTACTTGCACTTTGTGGAGTGAGTTGCCGTCAGCGGTTTTTCCGGACCGATACGACTTAGGGACCTTCAAGAAAAGAGCCTATAACTTTCTCAGAGGCCGGCAACGCATCCGCTATTCCTCCGGTATTGCAGATGTTCATGGGCGGCGGTAATCACTTTCCATCACGTGTGCCACTTGCTCGTTTGCCTCCCTCTTTTATAAACAAAAAGAATAAATTGTGAGTATGTGAAAACAGGTCGTTTAAGAATAAACTAACCCGTTCTTCTCGTGGGTGTCGTAGGGAACCGACTGCGGGAAAAGCCTACCTGTCTTTGGCTACAGTTAGATGGCTGGATAACAATCTCGAAAAATATTAAACAAAAATGTAACATTAAATGGGCATACTAGCCAAATGTGGTTATTATGGCAAACCCTACATTATGGGAGAGATCTATTCACGCAGTGAACATTTACAGGCGATTACGTATGTAAGTGCGTTATTTATATGAAAATCATCTTATAAACAAATTTCAAAACAAAATTTCAAACCTAAATTAAAATAACTTACCGGTCAAGTCCATATTTGTATCGGATTAAGACTTGAATATTTCTAACTACTTTTTAATGATAACAGATAATTAGCAAGTTGACATGATAGCACATGAGACTCACATCTGAACTGCTCACTTCAACTCTGATCAAACTGAACAAACTACACGGCATATAAAGCAATTATTGCAGATAACAAATAAGTTACGGATTGCACTCCGGGAGTGCCGACAGAAGTGAAAACTTATTTTGGCGCATTAGACATTTTATAGATGGAAACAAGGGTTAGTTTGGGTTGGGTTATGAATTGAGTTTTATTTATGAACTAGCTGCCCTCCGCGGCTTTGCGCACAGATTAACATTTAACGCGGAACTCTTATTATGTTTCTGAAATAAAAGTAGCCTATGTTACTCTATATAACATTAGCTGTCAGCAGTGAAAGTCCAGTTAAAATCGGTCCAGTCGTTTCAAAGATTAGCCGGAACAAACAAACGGACAGACAAAAAATTGAATAAAAGTTTTATTTTGGTGTATGTACCATATATATTCATACACATGTAGTAAGAACGATTATTTCAATATAACAGACACTCCAATTTTTTTTTATATGTATAGATTATATTTTATTAATTATTGGAAACTTTCAAATAAATTTAATATTATCTCTCTCGTCGGGTCATGGCTGAGCGTGCAATGTTCCCTGGCTATCTCTCCTACTTGTGGCGATTTGATTTTATATACATGAATTATTTTTAATATATAATCGTGTCTAGTTATTTTGACACTTGGCTCCTGACCAGCGTATAAGATTCCTACGTCAATATAAGTTATCATCTATATGAATAGTCACGATAGCCGAGAGTTTGGGTGAACGGGATTCGGAGTCAAGAGACCTGAGTTCGATCCCCAAGTGAAAGGGTCGTACCAATGGGTTTCTTCAAAAACTTAAGTACGAGTTATATCTTTGGCTTGTACAGGGAGGGCCAAGAATTCGTTATCATTTAAATGTAACTTACCGCGCAAACTGTTGCCGCGCGGGGCGCGGGCGCGGGCGGGGGCACTAGCTCGCTTCTTGGAAATTTAGTTTAAACAGTAGAAAAAATTAAGGTTAAACAGTAGAAACAGTTTTATTTAAACTACTTTTCACTCATTACTGTGAGACGCTTATTTCGCGTTGAATATGGTTTACACGATGTAAGTGAAGAAGTTCGAAGAGACGGGATCTACACTAAATGTGAAACAAACCGGCGGCCCACGGACTTCTCGGAGCGAAGTGAACGTGCAGCAAGTTTCCGCTTCTGTTCGACGTGATCCAGATTTATCGACACGCAAACGTTCGGCTGAATTAGGATTATCCCGCAAATCATTACGCCGTATTTTGAAATTAGATTTGAAATTACATCCAGCATATAAGATCCAGCTAGTGCAAGAACTAAATCCTAATGATTTAAATTTGCGTAAGTCATATGCCGAAACAATGTTAACTCGTTTCAGTAATTTTCACAACATCTTATTTTCTGACGAAGCCCATTTCCACCTAAATGGACATGTAAACAAACAGAATTGCAGGTATTGGAGCAGGGAAAATCCTAAAGCTAAACATGAGAGGCCACTTCACTCTCCTAAGGTAACTGTATGGGCTGCAATTTCAGCAAAAGGAATCATCGGACCTTACTTTTTGAAGATTCTCAAGGCCGTTTAGTTACTGTTAATTCTGCCGAGTATGTGAAAATGGTTACGGGTGTTCTTAGCACCGATGCTATTAGAATTTGCCGGCTATAATCGTAACACATGGTTTCAACAAGATGGAGCCAAGTGTCAAACATCGAACGAGTCCTTGCCGGCGGTCAAAGACATGTTTCTGAAAAAGCTGATATCCAGACTGGGTGACATCCCATGGCCGCCCAGAAGTCCAGATCTATCTCCAGCAGACTTCTTTTTATGGGGTTATTTAAAGAGTCGTGTCTACATTGATAAACCGAATACACTGCGTCAACTTAAAGAAAAAATCATCGAAGAGATGTCGGCGATCTCGCGGTCTCTTTGCAGAAGAGTATTCGAAAACTTCAGGAGTCGCTTAGATGCAGAGTGCAAAAACCGAAACGGTGGTCATTTAGACGAAATAATTTTTAAACAATAAATTACAACTAATTAGCTTTCTCGTAAATAAACGATTTCTAAAATATGTTAAATGGTTTTTTTATACGATTTTTTCAAATGTTAACTAATTCATGGGGTGGGCCATGAATTAGTTAACATCTGAAAAAATCTTATGTACATTAAGACGGAGACAAGCTCGCCACCTGTCACGTTGTCCCAAAAAAATGTCTCAGGTGACGGTGAGGCTTAGGAGAAGGTGGGTCGAAAGGCATTTTTTTCATAGAATGAGCAAATGAGCAGGTGGCTCACGTGATGATAAGTTATTACCGCTGTCCATGAACACCTGCAATAGCAGAGGCTCTTTTCTTGAAGGTCCCTGAGTCGTATCGGTCCGGAAAAACCGATGACGGCAGCACATTCCATAAAGTGCAAGTGCCTGGCAGAAAATTCCGCGAAAAACGCACTGTGATGGAATGTCAAGCATCAAGATAGTGTTGATGGAATTTTTGACTATGCTATAGTCAAAATATGTAAGGTTTGATTGTGAAATTCAGCGGCTGGGATTAGTCCGAACAATTCCTCGGAATACTCCCCGTAGTAAATCTTGTAAAAAATGCAAATAGATGCAACATCTCTTCGCAATGCCAGGGGATCTAGCCTATCAAATAGAACATGGTCGTCGACGATTCGAGCCGCTCTTCGTTGGATACGGTCAGAGGGGAGGAGCTGACACTGGGGTGCCCCCGCCCAGAGATGCGAACAGTACTCCATGTGCGGCCGAACCGAGCGGTGGGCCGGCATGAAGTACTGTCGTGCTCTACTGACCACGCCAAGCTTTTTGGAGGCCAATTTGGACTTCCCTTCCAAGTGACCGCGAAACTGAACGTTGCTTAATATGTTGACCAAAGGATTCCGATGCTGGCTGAGACAACTAGGGGAGTGCTCTGAAAATGAGGTGACACGACGAAAGGTTTCTTTTAGCGGTAAACGCGCAAACTTGTGTCTTTTTAGGATTTAATTGGACTAAATGTTGTCGACCCCAGTCCGAAATTTTGTCTAATAAAATCTCGACTTCAGACACAAGTTTGTTCAGGTACTCGTCGATGTGTTCCCGAGACTTAATTGTCTAGACCTTGTCAACCCCAGTACTGGGAATGGCGTGTACATATTTTTTTCTAAATGAGAGTGGTCCCAGCACACTTCCCTGTTGTACGCCTTGAGATTTTATTTATCCAATGTAGATAGCTGGAGTCGGTATGGTCTTTTTCCTATACACAGCGTGGTTTAAAGCGTTATCAGTATTCCAAATTAAAAAAGAAAGAAATAAAGTATTTAATTTGTTACCACAATACAAAAATAACAATTGAAAAAAATTAAAAATAATAAATAAATAATACAAAGATTTTTGCATTGCGGCCACAAAAAGCCGCAGCGCTGATATTCTGTCGGCACCATTGACAGAATTTCCTACGAGCAGCTGTCAGTAGTAATATTTTTCAGTAAAAAAAAAAAGAAAAAAGTGTAGCATTAAAATAAAAAGTACGGTATATAACAATTATTTAAATAAAAAATTAAGAAAAAAATACCTTTTAAACTAAGCCGACGTGTAATGCAATTAAAAGAATAAATAATTAAAATTAAAAATTAAATATCTTCACGCAATTCCCAATACAGGGGTAGACAGAGGTCAAGTCTAGACAATTAAGTCCAAAGGGACTCACCTTCCACCGAAGATATTTTCGGGACAACGTGACAGGTGGTGAGCCCGTCGCCGCCTTTATGTCCAAGCCAACGATGAAATTCGTACATAAGTTTTTGAAAAACTCATTGGTACTGCCACCTGGGGATCGAACTCGGGTCTCTCGACTCGAAATTCCGACCACCCAACAACTCGGCTATCGTGACTTTAGACTTTATAAATAATTCATTCATAAAATTGGGTACACTTACCCCAGTAACATAACATAATACCAGAGACATAGCAGATGCGTTGTCGGCCTTAGAGTGCCCCCCCCCCAGAATTGGGGGTGGGGTGTGTGGGCCTCCGGTTACCTGCACTAACATAATGAAAAATCAAAAAATCTAAATTTGCGAATTAAAATAAGTCTTATAATGTAAACGTAATATTTACTGACCTTAATAGATGCCACTGTACATTACCCTCGCCATATCAAAGTAATGTTTGACAATTTACACTATGCACACAGAACATATCTACGTCACAGTTGCATCTCAGCAAAGCATAAAATGCATAAAATGCAGTCAATTACTAATACATCTAGGAAAGCTAAAGAATTATTTCACTCTGAATCCATTGTGAATTTAATTTTGGTGTGGATGTAGTTAAGATGGTTTAAAAATGCAGTAAGTTAATCGGAAGGCAACATTGTCAAAGTGTCATCTCCGTATAGCTTGTAGAACCTTGATTGTTCAGGAGCAAGAAGGGCTTTCTCCTCAAAGTCCTTCATGAATATATTGGCGATTCAGGTACAGGTACAAAGATGCAGGTCAACCATTACTACTAGGTTTGTAAGGGCTTATTGTAATTTATCGTATACCCTGACTGATATTTGAAATCAAATTGAGCGAATAAATGACTCAGATTACACTAACTCGAAACACCTGGATCCATTTTGAATACGCGTCAAACAGAACCAAATAATAAATTGAAATACCTAAAAGTGTAAACAAGTCAATATGTGGGCTAGGGCTTTTGTGGCTATTGTGGGGGGGGGGGGCACTCTAAGGCCGACAACGCATCTGCTATGCCTCTGGTATTATGTTATGTTACTGGGGTAAGTGTACCCAATTTTATGAATGAATTATTTATAAAGTCTAAAGTCACGATAGCCGAGTTGTTGGATGGTTGGAATTTCAAGTCAAGAGACCCGAGTTCGATCCTCAAGTGGCCGTACCTATGGGTTTTTCTAAAAACTAATATACGAATTTCATCGTTGGCTTGGACATAAAGGCGGCGACGGGCTCATCACCTGTCACGTTGTCCCGAAAATATCTTCAGTGGAAGGTGGGTCAAAGGGACTTAATTGTCTAGACTAGACCTCTGTCTACCCCTGTATTGGGAATTGCGTATATGGCGGGTGTTTACTTACGAATAAAAGAAACAAGATCCAATAAAACAGGGTAGGTCAATGACATCTACGCATCTTCCAATCAATTGCCATGTGAAAGCTACAGTTAGCAGTTAACTTATTGAGTATGCATATTTTTCAATATTATGTAACCTATTATGTAAATTAAGAATTTTATTGAAAGACTGTCTTGGATTTTGAAAATAATTTTTCTTTTGATACTAAGAAGTATACGTAGTAGTAAAATTAATGTACACCGCTACTAAATTCTGCAGTGACAGTGCTAAATAGACCGACCATCTTACCATCCGCCAATGACCATGCATGGTAATCAGTTTGGCAAACCGGATACCTTGCATATTGGAAGCTACCTGTTACCGGTTTATTTTATTTTGGTCTGATATTTTTCGAGATAGTTATTCCACCAAGAATAGGAAGCCATAGACGGGTTTTCCCTAAGTAACCTCTTACGAGATATTCAGGAATGAAGGCAGTGGCATATCCTTACGTTGTTACCACACGGAGAACTTTAGCTTTTACTTTCTGTCGGTTTATGGTTTATTAAATTAAAAAATAAATAAATATAAATATCTTTACGCAATTTCCAATACAGGGTTAGACTGAGGTCTAGTCTAGACAATTAAGTCCCTTTGACCCATCACCGTAGATATTTTCGGGACAACGTGACAGGTGGTATGCCTGTTGCCGTCTTTATATCCATGCCAACGATATAATTCGTACATAAGTTTTGAAAAACCCATTGGTACGAGCCTCCCATCTGGGGATCGAACTCGGGTCTCTTGACTCGAAATTCCGACTACCCAACCACTCGGCTATCGTAACATTACTTTCTGTCGGTTTATCGTTTATTAAATTACATCTGGTGATTTATTTAGTCCTGGAAAAAATTAAGTAAGAAACAATATGTATTTTTGAAACTTATAACTTATATTTTCGAGGTAAACGAAATACAAATCGTAAGACTTTACTATACCAGGATGAGTTTGAGGTATGCTTGTAAAATGCAGAATTAGGTTTTAGACCCTTATTATCAATAGGATAGTCAAAAAACAATTTAGCAGTGGACACTTTCAAATTAAACATAAAAAAAGATATCTTAGGATAACTTTCCATTATCATTAGACTAAATAAAAACATCCCGTTGAGAAATCTCCGACCAAAATACGTCGTGTACAAAGTTGTGAATAACGAATGGAATACTAATTTACTTCTAGATGCTACAGACAGTTGTTTATATACAGGTATGGATTCAAAAGAGTCGTAGTCACGGATGTAGAGAAGTCTTGTTTGTCCCGGTAAATCTTCGACTACCGGCTTTGATGTGAGAGTGGCTGAGTCTATGCCTGCAAAAATTAAAAGATATTTAAACTTGACAGTTCCGCATTGATAAATGCTTTTATTACACAAATAGAGAAATTTTAATTCTTTCAAATAATTACATAGTGGCACTCATTATTTAGTTAGATATGTTTATTTTAAAGTACACGGATTCTGATATTGATGATTCGAACTATCCTATCTTAGATTGTTTCTATCGTTTATATATTTATTGTAAAATGTTATATCTACCCAAAGTATTACCTGAAGGAAACATAAGTAAGAGCCAGATTTTTTAGTTTATACATATAAGCGAATATTCATTGCTCACTCTCATAGGTTTGTTCTCAATAGCAATCCATATGCCAACTTATAATATATACATACCTGTATCATCAGATCGACCATTTAATTTTTCTTTCAATAATCTCTGAAATTTTATCCTTTCTTCTTCCGTATAAACGTAACCAGGGACCTCGGCTAAATATTTATTCCAGTAGAAAAGCGAAGGTGTATTTACAGTAGGATTAAATGACGACACGCCCTCTAGCATAATATGAGCCATGTATTCGAAATATTCTGGGGTGTCGTTTAAGCAGGGTGTGAAGACACGTTCTAGAACGAGACGGCATACTTGCCGCGTCTCTTCGATCGTTGATCGACAAATGTTATATCTGCAATGTTATACATATGTTTGTTGGCTTTTCCATCCATCTGATGGTAAATAATAATCCAATTTACAAGAAATAAATTTTTTATTAAAATTTTAACTTCAAATGTAATACATTTTTTTATTAATTTTTATTCTTTTCATTAAAATTACGCAGTTCTTATTAAATTACTATTTTTCTAGATCTCGTGCTATGCAATCTTAACTACACACCAATATCAAAGAATTCTTCTGCCACTATACCACCTCCGCTATGCATGGTACGGAGAGAGGTGCAATTGAAAAAATATTCAACATCTAGCGATGAAACGAAAGAGCATAAAATTGTTAATTTTTCTATAATTGGTAATTACACTCTTTTTCTATAAACATTATTATCGAGTTTTTCTTGATCTTTAAGCAACTTCCCATACTGAGGTTGGCAGAAGTCTAGACAAGTTCTTTTCGACCTTCTTTGCATAGAAGTTTGTTAGAGACTATCTTCATATAAGCCTACTCGTATATATATGCTCCAAGCTGCCAAATGGCTAAAATTAAACTATGAAAGAAAAACAGTGTTGATATCTGTCAGATTCTTTTTGGCTTTGCGAATTACATCGCCAACGCAATTATTATTTGATTACGTACAATAATACAAAACATGCCAATCGAAAATAATTACCTGTTTTCAATACCGATCATGAATCCAATAACTCGCCAAAACTGGTTGTAAGCTTCCCAGTCGTCTTCCCTCAATGTTTGAATGCCAAATTTATCGTGCTTCAGAACAGCGAATACCACAAAACCAAATTGGGTCAGAGCAAGATCTCTTTGAGATATTAAGCCTTGTCCCTTTACTTTTGCCGCTTTTGTCATCCGTATGTGTCTATGCCGAACTCTCCATAGAGATTCCCAGGATCTGTAAAGCACAGCAATACACCTTTTTTTTTCAAATTCAAACTTCGTTGACCAAGTCATTTATTCTAGGGTTCCCATAATTTATAGTTCTACTTGCTTTTTATTGTGACTTTAGAGATAACCCCGAATTTCCGTATTGCGTAAGTATTCAGAATCCGATCAATAGAACTAAATAGAAAATATAGTATTTAAGGGAGAGATACATTTTATTTTTATCTTATTCCTTAGGAAAAATCTATTCTATTGACTAGAATTGAAAGATTCTATTGACTGATAAAAAATTTTGCTTGCCTAATTACCTGTTTTTGTACCCGGAGTAAATACCATATATCCATCGCCCGCCAAGGCAAGGCCGTTGTTTTGCTCTTACCAACTAAAACCCTACAGTGTTGTCCACTTACCTTATGACAGAAGGCCCACGAGAAAGCTTTTGTTCACAAATGATTCCAACTGTACTGGTTGCCCAAAGGCAGCAATTTCATGAAAGAGAAGACAGCATTTCTCACTCAAACACAGATACTACTTAACTTCCAAACACATATGAGCAGAAGAAGGTGTTCTGGAAAGCGGGTCCTTGGCCGAACACTAGCCTATCCGGCACTCTGCAGCGGATCTTGATTTGGTTCCGCTGTTAACCACTTTTTGGAAATGGATTACAAGTAGAACGGGGCTTCGTTATATCGATATTCCTCTCCTACTACCGATTTACCGTAGTCACATCTGCGGTACAGCCCCGGGATGTGTCGGGAGTACAGGGAACATAGTGAATCACAATACCAAAACTCTTCTTCCACCGCGATACCGCCTTGTTTGCAGATAACGGTGACATTTTCTGCAGTAAAGGAGTTTACGTAGTAAACTTAAGATAGGTCTTTTTACTTACAGGCTGCCAGGCCTAAGATCTGAACCAAACCAAGAGACTGCATGAAGAAATGTAGACAAATATCGCTTGAAGGACGGATAAACCTCATTCGAGCGTCGAGCACCAACCAAGATCTTGAGTATGGTAGGCACGGCGAGAACATCCACAAGACCCAGCAACATGGTTAGTGTCAAACCGTAGCAATTGTGCCAGTAGAAGTGGCGGGCTCTGAAAATAAATATATTTAGTTATATTAATATTTTATATTAATATTATTGTAATATTGTTTCCTGGAGTTACAAGGAGATGTATGGAAAGAATAAATTGGACGGAGAGAGTGACAAACGAGAAGGTTTTGTATAGAATAATGAGAAGAGAAGTCTGATAGATATAGAAAACCGAAGAGGAAAGCCATCTAATAAGACATTACAAAATCATTAATAACATTATTTAGGAAAGATAGAAAAAAAGCGTGGTAGAGGAAGACCAAGGATAAGCTATCTGTCACAAATTAAAAAAAGATAAATCTTAAATCATATAGGGAGATAAAGGAAACGGCCTTCCAAAGAAAGATGAGAGTTGTACAACTAAACCAATATGGATACTGTACCTACGAGAGCCTAGTCTCTTTAATTAAAAAAGAAGAAAAATTGTTTACCAACTGATTATCATTGATATTCGTATGACATGAGCAGTATTCATATTCTGACTAGGTACGCGTATTGAAATTTCTTTAACAACGATTAAATTTTTCATCAAAATCATCACAACGCTCACAACAGTTGGTAAAAGTTCGTTGAATACAAATTCCACTCTAGTGATGAAAGGTTCGCCAGCTTTGTTATTAGGATTGTCAGTGATCCTGCAGCCAAATACCTTGCTTACAACTTAGATAATGTTGCTCGTCACGTTTGCTGAGTTTTCGTCAGGTTCTTTTCTAGATGATTATCACGCCCTCTAGTATTAATGTTCTTCATCCTAATGTAATTTCCTTAAACGCCTTTTACGACACACACAGGATGAAAGGATGTGGTATATTCTTACGTCGTAAGCACACAGCAAAGCTTGTGATAATCTTTTTATTAATTGTGTTGTTATTGTTGTTGTTTTTATTTTAGTTTCGAAAACTTTTTTGAGGTTTCGTTAAGAAAAGTTTTTGAGGTGTGTTGATGTTTTTGAATGATATTGAAATTTCTCAGCCTCTCTTCAAATAACCTCTATCGACACTTGGAGTGACCTACATACATCGAGAGCACGCAATATAAACTGGAAGATAATGTATGTAAGGAGACGACCTACGCTATGTTTGTTTGTACGATGTCGTTGAGGAGTACCGTTATTCCCCAACGGTTCTCAGACCTATGATGCCTTTGTGGCCGACCTATAGCCACTTTAGCCGTAGAGTTTTTTTTTGGTTCCGTACTAATTTCCATATCACGCTGAATAACGTTAAGCTTCCCCATTAGGTCGAGTAGAGTTTATTTTTTAAACATTGGCACAAATGATGGTCTGGCTTTGAAAATATTTAGTACCTGTCTGATCAAAGTACGTTCTCGTTTATATTTATCTTGTTTATCTTTTTCAATTCGCCGTTTCCTGCGTATTATACGGAGAAAACCAAATGACTGATAAAAATATTTGCTTCTTATCTCATAATCGACAAATAGGTATAAAATTGATTACTGACACCAATTTTCATAAATATATTGGATGATGTTCTATTTATATGAAAAATATCAATGAGGTTTGGTTTATAAAAATTCAATTCACCACTTTATTTATAAAAAGAAGAAACAAAGTTTGTGTCTACGGTCGCGTAATGAAAAGTTTAGAAAAAGTATAAAGAATAAATCCACTTACTGATTATATTTATTTTCATCGAACCATTCTGGAAGTTCTGGCGATAGTTCTGTTATCGTTTTAGTATCTGATGGCATCTCGCTAGCTTCTCTACTTAATAATTGGTTTACAAACTCTTCCGCTGTAATGAAATATTGGAAAATTATTAATTTAATAACTTAAGATAAAAAGTTCGGCTAGAAACTAAAAAACTGCTATTAAAACATAACACTCTAAAAAGTACGAAAATATATAACTAATATTTTTTTGTAAATTATATGTTAATTAAAAGATTATTTATAACTATGTCCTACTCTCATTATTTTTTGGTGCTTAGTCTAGATTATGATTCAAATCGTACATATGTCATGTCACACATACATCTGATCCCGAAGTAAGTAGCTGATGCACTTCTGTTATGAAGTCAGAAACAACGGACGTTTCACAAAAACCCAAACCCAAGAAAATGTAGAAAACCCGGCCTGTAATCGAACCCGGAATCGAACGCGGTGTACGCCACTCGTCCACGGAAGTCTTATAGGAATATAATAAATACATAACAGTAAGTACATATCTGTCCTCTGCAGGACATCTTCTGTATAATTTTTGAGTTTGCCATAATCGCCACGCTTGGCAAGCGGATTGGCGATCGCAGTACCGGAAATCCTGCACATTAAATGTTGCCAGTCACCGATCTGCTAAATTTCGGCCTGTGAATGGAACGGATGGAAACCCATTTTTGAGATGGTTGTGATGGAGATCCCGTCTTTATTGGAAGCCAATTCAACGCAATTCAATTTCAAGGCTTTTCCATCAATGCCGTCTTACAACATCCACTCGATGATGTGGTATATTCTTATGTCGCAACCATACGAGAAATACATAAAAAATATTAATGAATAATAATTTATATTTTATGACAGTGGACCCAGATTTAGGCCCAATTCTAATATTTATGATAAAAATTTTATAAAATGCCTATTTGACGACTGCTGACCAATTTTTTTGCCTATTATTAAAAATATAATATTGTCTACTATTTAAAATAAATATATAACTAATAAAACAACCTAATTCTTCTAGCAGCTCTGAGGTCCCGATTCCGTTTGTAGAAAACACTTTTTTTTACATTTTCTCGGGTCTGGGTATTTGTGGTTCCTTCGTTGTTTCGATTCCATAATACAAGTGCTTAAGCTAACCTATGTGATGTTGTCGATACCTATGTGATTTAGACATATTATATCTATGTATCGGTAGTTGATATATATTTTTTATTTTTATCGTTAATTAAAAATACTATGTATATTATATTATGCATTCCCTTTTGTTGGTATATTAGTTTCTTTTTAAAATGTATATGTATGTGGAGGTATATAGTTAGTATGGTTAGTAGCTCTGGCTCAGTGTGCCCAGCTACTAACCATAGTCGTAGAAAAAAAATCGTTGTACTTGGTTCGCTATTTATCAAATAAAGAAATCGCAAATCTTAGTAGGCCTAGATAAGATTATTGGACAAAACATATTTTTTCCTAGTGATTACATACGTAAATAACGTATAGTACATTGATAATATTTAGAATTACTTAATTTTGTCAGACTTCCGTAGAACAGTGGCTTACACAGCGGTTTTCAATGTGTCGCCATTTCTGAGGTTGCGGGTTCGATTCCTGGTCGGTTCACGGTCACTTTTTCTACATTTTCTCTGGCCTGGGTATTTGTAGTGCCTTCGTTTTATGCGGATTCCATAATACAAGTGGTTAAACTACTTACTTACTTTACTTGGGAGCTAGCTAAGCTACTATCGTGCCTATTTATTTATTTCATCTTAATAAATAAATAATATTCTGGTAGATAGAGAACTAGACAAGTTAGTCCTTTCAACCCACCTTCACCGAAACCAATTTTGGACAACGTGGTGGACAGGTGGTGAGCCTATCGCCGTCTTCGTTGTCTGTAATATCCTCCGGAGATATGATTAAGAGGAGTAAATTGTCTAGAGGTCTGATTACCCCAGTATTGGGAGATGCATGAAGATCTGTATTTTATATTACGACTAGAAAGAAAGATGTAAGGCTTATTCGCAAGAAATAACGACAACAACAACTATAACACTTATTTCAAATTAAAATAATATTCAAAACAAAGTTAAAAAAACAATAGAAAAAAACATAGAGTTTACAAAAAATTTTAACTACATAGTACAGATACCTATCTATACTCATAAGAAAGGTTGAATAAGAAGCAATTATGAGAAAGATGATGAGGATGTGTTCTGAAGAAGCGGAAGAGGAAAAAAAATGGAGAAATAAATAACAAAATTTCAAAACCCATTTTCTAAGCTTTTAGAATTAAGACAAAACCTTAGAAATTTATTTTGCAAATGTGGTGAAGCTTTTCTAATTCTAATAATAAACTGTGTCAAATTTCGACGCATCACTCATCAAATATATTTTCAACTATTTCCTGGCATAGGTAATCCTAGCATTTGGTTTTCCACACGGCCGGGGTGTTTTAATGCACATTAAAAGGATAAACATACCGACATTGTGTTTCTAAAGTCCCATCTATTATAAATATATTAATAATATAATTATAAATTCTAAAGTGTAAAGCCCTTAAAATCAATACCCTGATGATGCCGCAAGGAGAAATCGATCGGCTAATTTATAAATAATTAAATAAAAGTGAAGTGAGTGAAGTTGAGCAGTACGACTTTGATGCATTTAACACAAATGAATTTTATATAATATATATTATATAGATTATAATATATTTAATAATATGAATGAACCTTTAAGAAATATTTGACTAGACAATGGTTGGTTAATACGTTTTAGTTTAAGAATGATTGTAGTATTCTATAAGTTTTAGAACAATACATTACCGTTAACAAAATTCGTTTTATATATATTTAATATCTGAAAACATGTTAATAGCAAAAGGTTACTTTTATTTATTATTTTTACCTAAAATGTTATTTAAAATACAGCTGTATGTTTTCCAAATAAAATAAAATAAAATAAAATAAAATAAAATAAAATAAAATAAAATAAAATAAAATAAAATAAAATAAAATAAAATAAAATAAAATAAAATAAAATAAAATAAAATAAAATAAAATAAAATAAAATAAAATAAAATAAAATAAAATAAAATAAAATAAAATAAAATAAAATAAAATAAAATAAAATAAAATAAAATAAAATAAAATAAAATAAAATAAAATAAAATAAAATAAAATAAAAATAAATAATATTCTGGTAGATAGAGAACTAGACAAGTTAGTCCTTTCAACCCACCTTCACCGAAACCAATTTTGGACAACGTGGTGGACAGGTGGTGAGCCTATCGCCGTCTTCGTTGTCTCTAATATCCTCCGGAGATATGATTAAGAGGAGTAAATTGTCTAGAGGTCTGATTACCCCAGTATTGGGAGATGCATGAAGATCTGTATTTTATATTACGACTAGAAAGAAAGATGTAAGGCTTATTCGCAAGAAATAACGACAACAACAACTATAACACTTATTTCAAATTAAAATAATATTCTGGTAGATAGAGAACTAGACAAGTTAGTCCTTTCAACCCACCTTCACCGAAACCAATTTTGGACAACGTGGTGGACAGGTGGTGAGCCTATCGCCGTCTTCGTTGTCTCTAATATCCTCCGGAGATATGATTAAGAGGAGTAAATTGTCTAGAGGTCTGATTACCCCAGTATTGGGAGATGCATGAAGATCTGTATTTTATATTACGACTAGAAAGAAAGATGTAAGGCTTATTCGCAAGAAATAACGACAACAACAACTATAACACTTATTTCAAATTAAAATAATATTCTGGTAGATAGAGAACTAGACAAGTTAGTCCTTTCAACCCACCTTCACCGAAACCAATTTTGGACAACGTGGTGGACAGGTGGTGAGCCTATCGCCGTCTTCGTTGTCTCTAATATCCTCCGGAGATATGATTAAGAGGAGTAAATTGTCTAGAGGTCTGATTACCCCAGTATTGGGAGATGCATGAAGATCTGTATTTTATATTACGACTAGAAAGAAAGATGTAAGGCTTATTCGCAAGAAATAACGACAACAACAACTATAACACTTATTTCAAATTAAAATAATATTCTGGTAGATAGAGAACTAGACAAGTTAGTCCTTTCAACCCACCTTCACCGAAACCAATTTTGGACAACGTGGTGGACAGGTGGTGAGCCTATCGCCGTCTTCGTTGTCTCTAATATCCTCCGGAGATATGATTAAGAGGAGTAAATTGTCTAGAGGTCTGATTACCCCAGTATTGGGAGATGCATGAAGATCTGTATTTTATATTACGACTAGAAAGAAAGATGTAAGGCTTATTCGCAAGAAATAACGACAACAACAACTATAACACTTATTTCAAATTAAAATAATAATATTCTGGTAGATAGAGAACTAGACAAGTTAGTCCTTTCAACCCACCTTCACCGAAACCAATTTTGGACAACGTGGTGGACAGGTGGTGAGCCTATCGCCGTCTTCGTTGTCTGTAATATCCTCCGGAGATATGATTAAGAGGAGTAAATTGTCTAGAGGTCTGATTACCCCAGTATTGGGAGATGCATGAAGATCTGTATTTTATATTACGACTAGAAAGAAAGATGTAAGGCTTATTCGCAAGAAATAACGACAACAACAACTATAACACTTATTACAAATTAAAATAATATTCAAAACAAAGTTAAAAAAACAATAGAAAAAAACATAGAGTTTACAAACAATTTTAACTACATAGTACAGATACCTATCTATACTCATAAGAAAGGTTGAATAAGAAGCAATTATGAGGAAGATGATGAGGATGTGTTCTGAAGAAGCGGAAGAGGAAAAAAATGGAGAAATAAATAACAAAATTTCAAAACCCATTTACTAAGCCTTTAGAATTAAGACAAAACCTTAGAATTTTTTTTTGCAAATGTGGTGAAGCTTTTCTAATTCTAATAATAAACTGTGTCAAATTTCGACGCATCATTCATCAAATATATTTTCAACTATTTCCTGGCATAGGTACATCTAGCATTTGGTTTTCCACACGGCCGGGGTGTTTTAATGCACATTAAAAGGATAAACATACCGACATTGTGTTTCTAAAGTCCCATCTATTATAAATATATTAATAATATAATTATAAATTCTAAAGTGTAAAGCCCTTAAAATCAATACCCTGATGATGCCGCAAGGCGAAACCGATCGGCTAATTTATAAATAATTAAATAAAAGTGAAGTGTACGACTTTGATGTATTTAACACAAATAAATTTTATATAATATATATTATATACATTACAATATATTTAATAATATGAATGAACCTTTAAGAAATATTTGACTAGACTATGGTTTAATACGTATTAGTTTAAGAATTATTGTTGTATTCTATAAGTTTTAGAACAATACATTACCGTTAACAAAATTCGTTTTATATATATTTAATATCTGAAAACATGTTAATAGAAAAAGGTTACTTTTATTTATTATTTTTACCTAAAATGTTATTTAAAATACAGCTGTATGTTTTCCAAATAAAATAAAATAAAATAAAATAAACAAAAATTTCTGGCAATGGAGCTGATTTTCACTGTGTCCAACCAGTGATTTACGGAAATCAGTACTATAAAATATTAAATAATTAAAGTAACCATTCAATATTTAAGAATCCTAATTTTTTACGTTTTCCATATTTTATTTTATTCCCTGCGCGTTGATGTTCTTTGAGGATGACGACGTTCGCCCACATTTGCAACCGGGAAGAGAGGGAGATGTCACTTATTATCAAAACTCACGTTAACTTCCCAAAGGGGAAACCTATCCAAACTCGAGTCAGAAAAGAGAAAATCAAAAGGTCTAGGCGACTCTATTTTGCATAGTCAAAAAAGTTATTAGCAACATCTACGCATAGAATTAATTATTCGTCAAAACGAACACTAAAACACTTCTAAGTTGGGACAGACAAACATTTGAGTAAATAATTTAAAAAACTTACCTTTCATAGTTATACGATGTCTATCCATGGCTTAAAAAATTTAAATAGCCTATCAGTAACATTTAAATCTAACGTAGATTATAAAATCTTTTCTGGATATAATAAATGAGATATGCTCTATGCACTGGTTACGCTCACACTACATGATTGTATGCGTGGCGATCTAGCGGACTTATCGAATGGATTTTAGCGGCGGATTTCATTAATAATTCAAACAATCTAATAATTTAATAACGTCAAGTTGTCTATGTGTTTTTATTCTACATTTAAGCATATTATGAGAGAACAAAATACGACACAATTGCCTGTAAATAAGGCTTTTTTTGTATTATTGGAAAGCAGAATGGTTTTTTCGCCATCTTTAAATATATTATTGTCTTACGTAATGCACGTTTTCCAAATTGTAAAAATAATTTGTATCGTATGCAAATACCATGTGGTATCACCGTAAGAATATACCATCCACTTTTTTCCTGTAGGTTTCGCCAGAGGCTACTAAAACATCACCTTATATATGCAATTGACCACCGACAGATAGAGGAATAAAAATTTCGAAACATACCAGACCAAAATAAAGTAGACTGGTGACGGTCTACAGTGCGGTGTCTCAGGTACTGCGATTGTCAATCCGCTTGCCAAGCGTGGCGATTAAAACTAACCGTCCCGTGCGGAAGAAGAATATTCTCTTTTACTAGAATCTCTTCCTTACTAGACCTGTAGTGGTATTTTACGGGCCGCTATGATGATTATATAGATTAAAACAAAAATTTTAAAAGACGGCGCCAGGCTCACCGCCTGTCACGCTGTCCAAAAATGTCTTCGATGAAAGCTGGGCCTAAAGGACTTTATTTATTCTACACCTTTGTCTTCCCCTGTATTTGAAACGCCATTAACATATTTTTTTATGCTAAGTCTACCATTAATGCGAGTTTACTCAAGGCAAGTCATAATGTATTAGCACTTTTGATCAAGTCCAAAAAACTGGTACATAATGGCGACAAAGTATTGGGAAGATATTTTTTTTAACAAAAATTGCTGCCGTTGCAAATTTGGATTATTTCTATTACCTACTTCCAAATTTATTTAAAAATTACTAGTTCGCTACTCGAACTATATATATATATATATATATATATATATATATATATATATATATATATATATATATATATATATATATATATATATATATATATATATATATATATATATATATATATATATATATATATATATATATATATATATATATATGTATATATATATATACATATATATATATACATATATATATATATATATATATATATATATATATATATATATGTATATATATATATATATATATACATATATATATATATATATATATATATATATATATATATATATATATATATATATATATATATGTATGTATATATATATATACTGTAATACTGTATTAAATTTTATCAGTATCTTTAAATAAATAAATCAATTATACATACATACAAAAATATGGACACTTTAATGGTTTAATTTATTAACCATTCTTGCTGTTTGTTAGAATTAATTATTTTTTTTACTATTTTGATAATTTGCATATAGGAATTCTGCCGAAGAAATATGTGAAACTTACTTTAAATATAAAACAACCTGTGCCATATTTGTGAACATAAAATATGATTCATTCGTTCATATTTTGTAAAATCAGGATATTTGAATATTTTAAATTTATTTTCTTAACCCTTATTTATTTATTTTATTGAAAATTGCGTTATGGAACAATGTTTTAATGAGCCAACAAATAGTTTCTATTATATGCACATGATAATGTGCATCACCCAAAGGTAGACTGGCAGAGAATGCCGCAGGCATTAAGTCCGCCTATACATTAAAGGTATGAAGTTTAATAAATAAATAAATAAATAATGCCGGTCCGAACCGAGCCATAATGCATAAAACTGCCACATCATCTTGTATCTGTTGCTTATGCGTTTCGCCCTATCGCCTTAATTTCCCTGTTCACTGTAGTACTTTAGTTATGTGTTAAAGGTAGGCAATGCAGCTGCACCTCAGTACAGGTTCCACGTAATAAACAACTGCTTAATCCGGACGTTGACAAAGAGACCTAATACAAAATAACACTTATTATTCATTTATTATCAAAAACGTTACGTACGACGTAAATAATAAGATAAACCTATACCAATTATTTTTAATTTGGACGTGCAAATGATATGATATCGGTTATTACAGGATAAGTCTAATTAAATTATTTAAACTTTCGTGAGACATAATTAATGAAATATTTAAAATTGCAATTATTATATATATATATATATATATATATATATATATATATATATATATATATACATATATATATATATATATATATATATGTATATATATATATATATATATATATATATATATATATATATATATATATATATATATATATATATATATATATATGTATATATACATATATATATATATATATATATATATATATATATATAGATATATATATATATATATATATATGTATATATATATATATATATATATATATATATATATATATATATATATATATATATATATATATATATATATATATATATATATATATATAGATATATATATATATATATATATATATATATATATATATATATATATATATATATATATATATATATATATATATATATATATATATATATATATATATACTGTAATACTGTATTAAATTTTATCAGTATCTTTAAATAAATAAATCAATTATACATACATACAAAAATATGGACAATTTAATGGTTTAATTTATTAACCATTCTTGCTGTTTGTTAGAATTAATTATTTTTTTACTATTTTGATAATTTGCATATAGGAATTCTGCCGAAGAAATATGTGAAACTTACTTTAAATATAAAACAACCTGTGCCATATTTGTGAACATAAAATATGATTCATTCGTTCATATTTTGTAAAATCAGGATATTTGAATATTTTAAATTTATTTTCTTAACCCTTATTTATTTATTTTATTGAAAATTGCGTTATGGAACAATGTTTTAATGAGCCAACAAATAGTTTCAATTATATGCACATGATAATGAGCATCACCCAAAGGTAGACTGGCAGAGAATGCCACAGGCATTAAGTCCGCCTATACATTAAAGGTATGAAGTTTAATAAATAAATAAATAAATAATGCCGGTCCGAACCGAGCCATAATGCATAAAACTGCCACATCATCTTGTATCTGTTGCTTATGCGTTTCGCCCTATCGCCTTAATTTCCCTGTTCACTGTAGTACTTTAGTTATGTGTTAAAGGTAGGCAATGCAGCTGCACCTCAGTACAGGTGCCACGTAATAAACAACTGCTTAATCCGGACGTTGACAAAGAGACCTAATACAAAATAACACTTATTATTCATTTATTATCAAAAACGTTACGTACGACGTAAATAATAAGATAAACCTATACCAATTATTTTTAATTTGGACGTGCAAATGATAAGATACTGGTTATTACAGGATAAGTCTAATTAAATTATTTAAACTTTCGTGAGACATAATTAATGAAATATTTAAAAATTGCAATTATTATGTATATTACTACATACTATTTTAGAATCTTTGATACTTTTAGAAACTTTTTAAAAAACTTGCCATAGTAGTGTCAGTACTTTTTTTATCACACCACGATGAGTGTAATTGGACTGAAAGTTGAAATCATGCAAAATTTTAGGAAAAACCTTAATTTTAATGATTTTTTATGTAAACACTGAACGTATTTTGGTACTATTAGGGATTGCGATAGATAGGAGTGCTACTTAGGTAGCTGTTACAAACAAAAGATCAGAAATATTTGAAAAATTATGGTCACAATAGCAACAAATACCATTACGGGTGTTGATTTTCAAAAACTGTCAAACACTTTTTTTGTAATTTAAAAAAAATCGAAATATTTCTTTTTCTCTATTTTTTCTGGAGTAGTCATGTGCAGGTTCATCCTGTGGTGCATTTTTATCGTTGAATTTTGGGACACGTCGTATATATTTGTGATTGGATGTGTTTCTAATGCAGTTTTGCTCACTGACTAGAAGTTTTTGGTTTTCTCTCTTTTTTCGCCTCAAATTTGACATCCGTGGTAATCATAGGCTCCGGATGAAAACCAGCGTCAGTCTTAGTAGTCTGACAATTCTATCGCTGATCTGGAGACCTGTTGGTCTAGCCATGAGACACACAATGATTTTATATTGTTTTATTAAAGATGTTTATATAAAAATGTTCCCTAAAATATTCGGTTCGGTCGGGGAAAAGTTACTTCGCACTTTTTAAGAAATTTCACAAAATTTTTTAATATACTTTATTTACATTTAACTAAAGTATGCACTTAAAAAAAGCCACGATAGCCGAGTTGTTGGGTGGTCGGAATTTCGAGTCGAGAGACCCGAGTTCGATCCTCAGGTGGCAGTACCAATGAGTTTTTCAAAAACTTATGTACCAATTTCATCGTTGGCCTGGACATAAAGGCGGCGACGGGCTCACCACCTGTCACGTTGTCCCGAAAATATCTTCGGTGGAAGGTGGGTCAAAGGGACTTAATTGTTTAGACTTGACCTCTGTCTACCCCTGTATTGGGAATTGCGTGAAGATATTTATTTTATTTATTATAAAGTATGCACTTTGTTGGATAACTTTTTTCCATCAGGTTTTCCATCTTATAGACCAGAGCGACGTGCATCTTTGACATTTTTCATAGCTTAGAAAACGCTTAAACCAAATTAGTGCTACTCTCACAGACACTGCACTACGCTGCACTCCTGCGTTGTATTTTTACCTTTTTTGTAGTAAAATTTTAAAATGTATAAAATTAGATTAGATTCACTCATCTTGACAGTACGAAAAATAATTAAAAATCACTCATTTTGGATGTTAGACGACTGCTGTGAGAAAACAATGCTGCTACGAGAGCATATGACCGACACAGGTCTGCCAATAATCGAGTCAGGATGCGCCGCCTCCAGAGGGAGGTCAAGGAGCGCTGAACTCAGGAGTAACAGATGGGATAGGTTGATGAAGGATATCTCACCAACACACAGGGCCTATAGGCAACTGGCGAGGGCTCTGAAGTCAGAAACTGTCTCATCGATGCCGCCCCTGATCGGCTCCGACGGTCTCGCCACTGCCTTTGAGGATAAAGAAAAGGCCGAAAGCTTAGCCGACAGCCTAGAACTTCATTGCTCTCCCAGGTCCCAGCCAACAGATTCGGTTCACCAGCCGCCCTGCCGCCGACGGATGATTCGCTGCCACCGACCACCTTGGAGGAGGTTCAAAGGATCGTCCCAAACCTCAAGACCAAAAAACCTCTAGGAGCTGATGGTATCTCCAACAAGCTTCTCAAAGCCCTTATCTTGCTTTTAGTAGGAATTTTCAACGCCCTCCTCTCTAGTAGCTTCTTCTCGGACGCCTGGAAGGAGGCACACGTTATTGGCATCCATAAACCTGGAAAGCCTAAAAACCAGACCTCGAGATATCGACCTCCTCAGTTCTCTGGGGAAAATTTATGAACCCGTCATCATCACTAGAATGAATGACTGCGTTAAATCTCTCAATATTATTCCCTACGGGTAGTTCTTGAGTGTTCAGATTTGGGTTTGGCTTTCGAGCCTTAACCGACCCAAAACTTATAATATCGTGGGGGGAAATATCTTGAAAGAAAATATCCCTGTTCGAAAAAACCATTCCATGGTTTAAGAAGATAAAGTACCAAGGTGTCATTTTAGATCATAGGTTATCCTTCGGAAAACACATCAAGTATGTTAGAGATAATACGGGGTTTATTTCCGGACGACTTTACAAATCGCACAAACCGTTGTAGCAAAATGTCGCAAAAACACAAAATGCTACTATATAAGGCCTGTATTCGGCCGATAATGTCCTAAGCGTGTGTTGCCTTCGCGCACGCACCTAAGACCTATCGGAGGACACTCCAAGCGACACAGAACAGATTCTTGAGGCGTGTTACAAACGCAAGTTAAGTTAATCCTTTAGAGGAACTTCATTACACAACGGTGGTAGGTTAAAATGACTATCGATAAACAAATGTATCGATAAACAAATGTAGATTTCCACAGAGGTCTCGAGATCCCCTCGGTGGCGGCCTTCTTTAAACAAATATAAATAAATAAATAAATATCTTCACGCAATTCCCAATCCAGGGGTAGACAGAGGTCTAGTCTAGATATTTAAGTCCCTTCGACCCACCTTCCACCGAAGATATTTTCGGAACAACGTGACAGGTGGCGAGCCCGTCGCCGTCTTTATGTCCAAGCCAACGATATAATTCTTACATAAGTTTATAGAAAAACCCATTGGTACGGCCACTTGAGGATCGAACTCGGGTCTCTTGAGTAGAAATTGCGACCATCCAACCATCCAACTCGGCTATCGTGACTTATTTAAACAAATATCGTCATGATATTTCGAAAAAATTAAGGATCATCCAAACCCGTTAGTTTAGGAAACTACACCCAATCCAATATGTCCCTTGCTATAAAAGACGGCTTTAGCACCGACGTCATTACATGCGACCCATCCCCACTATGAGTTTATATTATAACCACTCGCTCATATATCCCCAATATGAGTGAGTGGATATTGGTGATAGCTAAATTAGGTGATAACTTAATTATAATAGTTTAATTATAGCCAAATAAAAATAGCTTAATCAAATGATGATATAAAATGCTAAATTCGGCGACTTTCTACTATATACACATTATCATATTATTTATACAATGAAAAAAGCTTCTGTGATAGTGGATTACTTGCGTTAGTTTATATACTTTAATCATACAAATTAAAATTATTTGCCGACTCATTTTCAAAAGGCGCTTAAAACATATTTTCACAAGCTCTTATATTATTTAGGTAACGTGCAATGTCAGTTACATGGTCGAGCTGACGGAGGATAGAAACTGGTTATTAGACACTCAGTAAAACATCTTGTTGTTATATTGGAACGTACATCACTGGCGAAACGTTAAGGGGAAACACTTTAATACATGAACTAAATTGTCTTTTTTGAGATTGAGGTTTTTTGTAGGGAAAAATATTACAATTTTATCCAAAAACGAATTAAGTAATATAATAGGAATTCAGTTAGGAAACTGGTTTTAGCAGGACCTTGTCCACTATTTTTCGTAGTTTAGAATATCCAGCAATTAACTTGAGACATCGTTCACCACCCTGAACGTAGAAATACCGTACACAGGTAGGAAATATACAATTTATTTCTATATACGTATTACAAAATTAATGTAGGATGATTAAATTTCGAATAATTGAGCGGGTCGTTAATACCGAGACGTGGGGGCGATAAATATGTCCACCAGATAAAAATATTACATTAAAAATTCTATCGAATGAGTAATAATGACAGGCAATGTATTAATGTCAATATGTAATAAAATCATGTAGTAGACATTTTGGAGTTCCCGGTATTAATACTAACTTCAAAGTAATTTCCCGTATTTTCTATTGGTACTGGATGAGATCCTTAGGATGTAACGTTTGTTTTCGCGAAGGCTCGATCTTCACGCTCGCAAGTGTCACAATCCTTACCTCTCTTTTATATTAAATTGATAATTTGCTCAAGTGTAGGTATCCGTGTAGTTGCTCACTTAGTCTTCGAAAGCCTTTTTTTTTCTACGTGGGGAAATACCTAACATATACCCGCCCCCGCGGGGGCAAGGACGGTTGATGTCGGGCTCGCACCGACTAAAACCCCACGGTGTTCCGCCTTCGCCGCATGTTAGTGGGGCCACGGGAACGCTTTCGCACACAAACGCGACCCCACTCGCGCTGGCCGCCCAGAGCAGCCCCTCCTCGGGAGTGAAAAAATCTCTCCCACTCCGACCAGGCTAGACGCGGCGGAACATGGACGCGTCTACCTCCTTGGCCTCCAAACCCACGTGGATGACGAGCCCCCCCCCCCCCCCACACACACACACAATATTCATAAAGAACAGTTGTAGGAAAAAATGGTTTAAAGGTACCAACTTTTAGAATTGCACGTTAGGATATTTCAAGTGGCATTAATGTACTTTTATAAATCCCTCCCCACACCGAAATACAATATGTTATCTGTGATATTACAATATGTTATCTGTATATTGACAAAGAGCTGTATAAATTAATAAAGAGCTATATAAATTCTTTAAAAGTTTTGTACCAACAATATGACGAAGCTTTTTAAAAAAGGATATTAAACGACGAATTCTGTTGCAAAGTATCTGTATATAGCGTTTAAAATTTAAATTTGAATCCAAAATTAAACCTAAGTATTTAATGTTGTTAACTTTTTCTATTTGAATACATAAACAAGTATTTATATCAGAAGGGGAACAGAAATGAGGCACTAAGAGGTCAGATCAGATGAAATATGTATATTACGAATATAAAATAACATGTATTTGGTTTTTAGAATATTAAGTGTTAATTTATTTTTACCTAGCCATTCAGTAACATAATTAAGTCCAGATTGTGCTACATCGTAAACTATTTCCCAGTTTTTTGGAGTAAAAATTATAACAGTGTCATCAGCATAAGAGATTATTTTACCATGCTCTATATTTGCTGAACATAAGTCATTTATATAAACAAGAAACAAAGTAGGTACAAGTATGCTGCCTTGTGGGACACCATATGTTATAGGAAGTTAGCAGATACGGTAATTTTGAATTCTAACACTTTGATAACGATTGAGAGGTAGCTTTTGAAAAGTTGTAACTGAGTGCCTCTTACACCAATTAAATTTAATTTACTCAGAAGAATAGGAATAGAAACTGTATCAAAAGCTTTAGCTAGGTCAAGAAAAATACCTAACCTTTTTTTTGTTTTTATCTAAATTTTCAACAATATGGTCAGTCACAGTGTGTACAGCATTAGCTGTTGACATACCACTACGAAAACCAAATTGGTTTTCAGATATAATGTTTTTACTTTCCAAATATTTAACTAGTCTGGAGTTAATAATTTTTTCTATAAGTTTTGAGATAGATGGTAAAATTGAAATTGGTCTATAGCTATTTACATCGTCCCTATCCCAACCTTTATAAATAGGTGATACAAGTAATATTTTAAGGACGTCAGGAAAAACACCTAACTGAAAACATTGATTAAAAATATGTGTTAAAGGAGAAATAATATGTTTTCTATAATCTTTCAAGAATTTGTTAGAAATGTTATCATATCCAGTAGAGCATTCGTTTCTCAGAGAAATTATAAGCCTCTCAACTTCCTCCTCATAGGTGTTTATTAAAACAAACGAGTCATTTTTGGAGGATGGTAGATGGATACGATCTCTGTAAGAAGTTGTAATATTTTCTGCGAGTAATTTTCCTATATTAACAGAGTATTGGTTTACTTTGTTTATAGACTCAGTTGGTGATAGTGCTATAGATAAAAGTTCTTTGGGATAATCTATAATTGTTGATAAAGGCGGCGACGGGCTCACCACCTGTCACGTTGTCCCGAAAACATCTTCGTTGGGAGGTGGGTCGAAGGGACTTAATTGTCTAACTACCTCTGTCTACCCCTATATTGGGAATTGCGTTTATATATATATATATATATATATATATATATATATATATATATATATATATATATATATATATATATATATATATATATATATATATATATATATATATATATATATATATATATATATATATATATATATATATATATACATATATGTATATATATATATATATTTATATTTATAATTGTTGAGGTATGTAAAACGTGGTCCAAGCATGTTCCACTAGCATCTCGAGTTATCAATGAGCGTGTAGGAAAAATACCATAAAAAGCTGTTAGATTTAAGTACCGTTCAACATTTTGGTATCGTTTTTGTAGATTAATGCCTATATTAATATCACCAATTATGATAACATTTAGTCAATTTGAAAGGAGTTGTAATTGTAAGTCTAAAGCAGCGAGAAAAGTGTTAATGTTAATATAGGATGGTGAACGATATATTGCTAAAATAGCTGTGTCTTGTCCTATTTTAAGAATAAGACAACTTCTTTCTTGAAAATCGGGTTCATTTACCGAAAAGGTCAAAACTTTTTTAATATAAGTGACAACACCTTCATTTTGATTTTGATTATTTTTTGTCGAAAAATTGGAACTCAATGGCTGAGTATTGGAAGAACTGGTGTACTAGATAATCGAAATTCTGTTAAAACTAATATATCAAAATCAACTTTTGTACTAATTAGTAAGATTTCTAATTCATTGAAATTACAGTTAATACTGCGTATATTTTGCATAAGAATAGATAAAGAAGAAGCAAGAGGTAAAGCTAGATTATATATATCTTTATCATCGCAATAAGTAAAATATATAAAATATCTATAGAAATATAAAGCATAAAAAGTGATGCACATAGATTAACTATGTGCATAAGGGATAGATAGATTTGAGTCAATATGAGTGTATTAGTAGTTAAGAAATTCCTTGTGGGAATGATATAAATATAGTGGTGAAGTAGTAAAAAGTACTTTAAATAACGTAGCATGGTTGTGTGTAAGTGTATAAATGTATTAACAATAAAAGATGTTTATATAAATAAAATAAAATGAAACAATTAATAAATATAAAAGAATAAATACTACTTTGGCCGAATAATGTGTAAGTAGGTGTTGTCGGTGGCGTACGTAGAGTCGACATCATGAGGATATATATTATAGTTCCAGAAAACAGACAGGATTGAATAATCAAGCAACAATCTCTTTGTTGCAAAATAAATTACAATTATTGAACTGTTGAGTTGTAATTTAATGATCAGTCAGTATTGATTCCCTAAATTTTTGTGTAGAAAAAGTTATTA
Source organism: Sericinus montela (assembly GCA_029286605.1). Classification (NCBI taxonomy): domain Eukaryota; kingdom Metazoa; phylum Arthropoda; class Insecta; order Lepidoptera; family Papilionidae; genus Sericinus; species Sericinus montela. Next base: position 2,104,055 of record JAGSMR010000038.1, read on the forward strand.
GAATCACCATGTAGATGGAAATATTTTGATGTGTTTCTAAATTATAAATGTTAAAGTAGTTACAGTTTCCTTTTATAAGTATTCCATTTAGTAAAATGAAAATTAGTTGACTTCTTGATCTGTATTTTACACACTTCTTTCACTTTTTGTTGTATAAATATATACAACAAAAAGTGTGTACATAGTGTGTATAGTAAAGCTTTTTGAGTATTTTTATCGCCTTTTTAAGGATTTTATTGCTTTAAATTTATTTTATTTGTAAAACCAATGTTTACCGTTGACAGACGTCATAGACTGTAAAATATGGACTTTGGCACCGCCGTAGACCACATTTCGGCCGCGGAGGGCAAGGAGTGCGTCGCCTCGCAATACCGACACTCCAATCCCTCCGCGGCTCCACCTCAGAAGCATCAGCGGTGCGACCCCCGCCAGAGTCGCGGTGGATAGGGAGAATGGCGAAACGCTATACCAAGACTCCTCTTCCACCGCGACTCCACCTCGGCTGTGAAGGCCACGGAGAGCGGTACGAAGGCAACGACGCAAACACTCCCTCCACAACCCACCAACACGTATCCGAATTGGTCTGCACAACCCCTTGGAGCGGCCACCTCGGGCCGGCCATACCCCACTAAGTTAGGCCGGCCATGTGAGTTCCTCTTGGTTCACAATGGATGACCAAGCCACGGTTACTAAGTCCCACCGCCACGACAAGGCGGGAACCCGTTCGTGGGGAAGTAAGTCTCGGCCTACCTCAACCTTTTTTCAATGTTGACTTTCGCGCGAAAAATATATATTTTTTTCACTATTCGGTTATTCGCTTAACGTGTCCGAAGAATCGAAGTACTAATGGCGTACTATCCATCCATCCATCACTATTAAATCATCTTTCAAAGCTGCTATACTACGAATCTCTCCGTTTCGTTTTCGTTCGACGAAGGTAACGCCGCATATTATACGAAGAGATCACATTTCCACTGCCAAATTGAATTAAAAAAGACATAATGCTAAAATCTTGAATAAATGTATATCTTGATTAAAAGTATTCCAGTAATTAATATAATTTACAGCTTTTAAATAACTAGATATAAATTGTAATACGTTCTATCAAAAAATACGTTCTGTAATACGTTCTATCTAAAATGTAATAAATTCTAATTACATTTGTGGTAATTTTTAATTGTTTACCTTCTAAAATTTTTAAGTATAATAATTATCTGAGACTTTAGTATTCATTCTGTTTATTGTTTTACTCTTCCCATTAATTTTATTTTATATTTAAGTGCAAAACCAAAATAAAAATATTTTTAAAATAAGTTATTTCTTTATTATTTACTTTGAATTATTAAAATAAACAATTAAGATAATATCTTCAATCTATTGCCAAAACCGGCGTATTAGAGGTCCTGACAATTAAGTACTTTCGACACCTTTTACTAAAGACTTTCATTTGGGATAACGGGACAGGAGGTGAGCCTGTCTTTATGTTGGACATATGTTGGACATAAAGACAGGCTCACCTCCTTCACTTCACTCACTTGACTCGAATTCCGATCAGACAAGTCACAATAGCCATGACTTTTTTACATTATTTTAAATACAAAATATTATAATTATTCAAGGATATCAATAATTATCTCGTGCATTTCTCTGAAAAGTGATTTTTGCGTGTTCTTATTGAGAAATAAATCATCTTAAAGAGAAACATGAATTGAATTTTCCTTTTATCTAATTCTCCAAATATATTGTACCTAAATTTAAATACATCAAAACGTAAATTAATAGCATAATCTACAAGCTCCTAATAATAAAATTGATAAATTTTTACTTACTTAAACAAAAAAAAAACTGATTAAAAATTAAATGATAAATTACGTTTATTTTTATTGAAGTTGGTGGTGTTATGGGTTGTAATAATCCATAAAAAGCAACTATATTTTAGTCCTATACACCTACAAAAATAATCCCGGTAGGCCAGTAGACTTAATGAACATCCAAGTATAATAATTGCGGATTTGATTCCCTTTATGGGCAAATCGATAATTTATTATTGATATTTAGAAGCGAAAAAGTGTTTTTATAGGCATTGGTTAATGAGTTTAATGATTTCAAGTTTTTTATTGGTAGTGGGATGTCGTTCCAGCAACGAGTGGCCGCATTTTGTAAGGTACCCCGAAATGCGGCAGTTTTATACTTAACAGTAAATAAGGGAAGTTTCGCAGACCGCGAAGTACGGTCTCGATACCTGGATAAGTGATAAGTATATCAACTATATGTCGAATGGAATGAATTGGCTGAAAAAAGCTTTAGTGACTGATAGTATTTATATTTTTGCGCTCTGTTCTTAATACATTTTTAGTAACAGAAACCTGTATCATACAACCTCTTTTGCCAATTGTAAAGGTACTTACCATAAATAAAAATGCGTCGGCTTCTTAACAGAGTATATTTTTAATTATTCAAGCTTCCAACTAAAACTAGTTGCATAACCATACAAACAAGTTGCTTGTTTCCGAAGAATAATCCATTGATTAATTATTTAATATAAAAAAAAGTTACCAAATAACACGCCTATGACAAATACGCGATGTAGTATAACAATCTATAAAAACTTGTTGCAGTATAGTCAGGCCAGTGTATTAGTTGAAACATTGTTTCAGTTTGTTTATAATAACTTCAGCGCATTATTTTTTATACAAATAAAGTATAAGATTACTAGTGTACCTACATTGATTTCTTATTTAACTTACTTACTTATCTTACTGACGGGGTAGCTAGAGAGAACAGATCGCCAAGTGTCATGATCCTTATATACCTCTTATTTAACAATTTTTAAAAGTCCACTGCAAGACATAAATCTCTGCCGCCAGAACTTTAAATGCCCTATCGGCATGTTTCGCAAGAGTACGCTAGACACATCACTCCTTAGATTCAGTTGAATAAATCAAAATGGACCAAATATCTGTGAAAATTTATTAGTTATAATTTGTTATTAAAAATGTATCGTACGTCGATGTATGAAAATGTATCGTATAATATAATACACTCAAAAGTACCACGAAACATAGATCCACACTATATGTAATCGCTGAAAAATATTTTAAGTAAACTGTAATAATGTATAAAATATTTGAAAGCTAACCGTAATAATCACACTCGGACAAAAGTTAAAATATTTAATCACTGTTTGGTGCGATAAATTGGTGTTTTCAAAACTTTAGTTTAGTCAAAAATTGTAAGAAAAAAAATATAGAGAGTATGTTTTGCTACTCGTGCGGAGTCGGGGCTCAATAATTTGATATATACAATTCTCGCCGTTAATAATTTATGAGGACAACATAACCCACATGAATAATTTATAATTGCAATGTGCGTTAATTTATTTTAAAACACAGACACACATATATACACACATACACCCACATGTATATATATACCTAGTCAGGTCATAAATTCTGTCACATGTTTAACCTAAAATAATTAAAACAAGTTTATTCATTGTGTAACTATTTATATACCAAAATGAACTTTACAAAACATAGATTCTTATGACACTAAAGTTTATTCAAAATGACCTCCGTGATTTTGAATACAGGCCTTCAATCTGTGCGGCCAGTCGTCTATGGCAGCACGAACGAGATCCATGTCAATATCGGCGGCTGCCTTAATCAAGGATGTCTTGAGTGACTCCAAATTGGGATGAGGCTTTGAGCACGCCTTTTCCTCCAAGTGTTGCCATATCTTGTAATCTAACGGATTCAAATCTGGACTGGAGGAGGGCCTGTCTTCGTGCCCGATGAAGTTGATTTCACGCGCCGCCAGCCAGTCTTGTGTGCTCTTCGCTCTATGAGCTGGCGCCGAATCTTGTTGGAATACCCAGTGCCTGTTATTGAACATGGTATGAGAAACAGGTTCCACAAGATTCGTCAGGACTGTATTTTGATACACAACTGCATTCGTTTTACACCTTTCTCGCAAAAGTGTACCTCTGTTAAGCCCCAATAAGAAACTCACAACCATACCATGAGCGAGGATGGAAAATGACCTCGTTGGACACGCGGAATACGGTTGCTCGCTTCTTCGCTACTGTGTGCGTACACCTTATCATTTTGTTTGTTGTAGCTCCCTTCTACGGTAAAAAATCTTTCATCCGAAAAAAGAATTTCCCGATATTTTTTTCCGCGTACCGCTTAAACAAAGCGCGGCATCTCTTCAGTCTCAGGTGCATTAGACGAGCATTCAAACAATGTCCTGTTTTTCTTCGATATGCCCGAAGCCCTAAGTCTTCATTTAACACTCTTTTCACCGTGGTTCTGCTTAACCCCATCTGAAGGGCCAACAGTTTCTGCTTACGTTTGGGATTTCTTTGAATTTCCTTTTCATTGATACCTATACATGAGGACATGAAGACGACACATTCAGATGGCGGAGAACCGGCCCTCCGCCACGACCGGCTCACTTTGTAGCATCGGACATCAATTCGAGCCTTCACAGCTTTTATCACTGCTGGAGTCCTAACATACCGAGGGCGACCACTTCTTGACCTGTCATCTACACTACAGTCTTCATTGTATCGTTTGATGGTACGATAAACGAATCTTTTGGTTATATTAAAATTTTTCAGTATGTCAAAAACTTGAATTGGCGCGTAACCGCAACGATGCAACGCAATAACTGCAACACGGTCTTCTTTAAGCGTCCACTCCATATTTAAAAATGAGTAAAATTCTAAAAAGTATGTAGTTTTATTTTCATGAATAATTCGAAATTCGAATTCAATAAAATTTTTTGTGGCCAGCATTCTAAAAGAAAAAATTTTACTGTGTGACAATACTTATGACCTGACTGTGTAAATATACCCGAAGGCGACTCTGGTTTTTAGATGTGGCCACTTTTAAAGCATATAATAAAAAAATAAGTTTAAATTTTGAAAATAGAACTATTGTGTTTCACCTCTATTGCGATGACGTTTAGTTCAAGTTGATGAAAGAAGCCACTGCGCGCCTTAAAGATTAGATGTAAAGTAGTAATGTACGATTTGTTGAGAAATACTGCAAGTTAAGTGGTAGGTATTGGATTATAAAAGACGAGTTGGGCCTTTTTTAGTTTCGAACGACTTATAAGTAGATTTACACATATCCTACTCATTATCATTAAGACCACCGGTTTCACCTACTGCTACGTCCTACCTAAGTTTTTGCCAGGTGTGTAAGGTAGGGCCAAGTCTTATACATTACGCATTTACGTTATTCCGCACCAAAAATGTTATATTTTTTATATATCATTAACCTACTACGTGGGTATTAAAGGTCTAGACAATTTGATAACTTCGACCCGACGCAGGAGCTTATTTGGGACAACGTAACCGGCGGTGAGGTCATGACATCCGTTTTCAAATATAACGAACTTGACTTAAAATTTAACACCGAGGACATGAGAATCGTTACAGATTGGATTCAGATACCTATTTATAATTCAAAATACAAACATATTAAAATTTTACTAAAATACCATGTCCAAAACTATAAATTTAAAACTGACTTATTGGGGTGCTAATTTTTAATTTTCAAGATCCCAAAATGATTCGCACCCTGAGAAATACTAGAAATTATTCGCAAATCGATATTTTAAAAAATTCTAAGTTCAGCACTGAATAGTCACGATAACCGAGTGGCTGTGAGATCGGAATTTGAGCCAAGAGATCCGAGTTCAATCCCCAGATGGCAGGCTCGTACCAATAGGTTTTTTCAAAAACTTATGAACGAATTTATTGTTGGCTTGGACATTAAGACGGCGACAGGCTCACCACTTGTCACGTGGTCGCAAATATGTTTTCGGTGGAAGGTGGGTCGATAAGAACTAAACGAAGGAAGGATGAACCTCTGTCGTCCCGTTTATCGGGAAAGACGTGAAGATATTTTTATATATACTATTCCAATGCGTGTTAGTACATTTCACGTAAGTGGGTCGAAATGACTTAATTGCGACACGGCGAGACCGTGTTGTAACTCCGACCTACTTATTTTTCACTGGAGCTCATTTCAGACAATGTGAAAGACGGTGAATGACAGCAAAGACAACCACTACGTCTCAAGTGAGAGAATATAATTATAATAGAAGCACAAAATTAATAACATGTCCAATTTTATTTTTATTTTGTTTTCAAAAAGTTTACACAACAAGTTTCCGGTTAATCGATCGCGGAAGCAGATAACTAGGTCCTCAGACTGCGCTCCTCGTCTGCGGTCTTATTTTGTGGCAATTATAGAGATGGTATAATGCCATCCATCGGCTGCATAACGATGTTCAAGGCCTCTTCCAACACCAATGTGAAGAAGGACACTCCCAAAGGGGTTGGCAAAATCCTAGTATTCATTAAAAAAATACACATTAAAATTTAAACTTGTTTCTATAATGTCACATTTAGGAATTACGTATGCTTAACTAAACATAGACGTTATTTATGTTCATTTGGTAATTCCACTATCGCACGTTCATCGTGATCATACCCGAATATTAAGTACCATGAACAGGTACGGGGTTAGGAATCCACCACATTTTGTTAAATCTTAACGGCGACACCGGTATCAGAAAGATTAAAATTAATATCATCTATGCCAGCTTTGTATTGCAATTTTTTGTTTTCTTAATATCGTAGAATTCTTCCATAATTTTATTTAATACTTAATAATTTAATACTTCATTTCTCGAAACAGTTCACATTATATTAACAGCAATTATTACTAAAAACAGTAATCAATATTTCACCAGAGATAGTTTCAAAAAGCATATATTATATTTGTAAGAAATCCTTAGAGCTTATACCATAATTTGATACTTTTTGCGCTTACACATTTTTAAAACGAGTTTTTTATTTAAAAACAGGGCCGACGTAATACAAACACTGTATTACGTCGGTGTAGTTTATTAAGAAAATTGACATACCTATGTCATAAAAACTGTATAATTGACTCATAGGAGTGGTTTTACATAAGAAACCGTGCATAAAAAGAGCGTTTATTATTGCAATTAACAATATTTTTCACACCTCATAAAATAAAGTCCAGGCAGCTGCCATATTTCTTCGTCTTTGGTCATATATTATTTGAGAGAGATTACGACAGGGGAATATCTGCCACACTGATCCAATCAAATCAAATCAATTATTTATCGATATAAGTAACATGCATTACATCCATCGATCGTCATTTTAAAACTACCACACCTACAATACGTAGTAATTACGATAGCCGAGTGACTAGGTGATCGGGATTAGGAGTCAAGAGACCGAGTTCGATCCCCAGGTGGCAGGCTTGTGCCAATAATATCACCACCACTTCACGTTGTCGCAAAAAATATCTTCGGTGGAAGGTGAGTCGAAAGGTACCTCAGAAGGTAAAGGTATGTTAATGTGAATCTCTCTTAATATGTAGATATGTATGTATTGGTTCCGTTGGCTTGGACACTAGCTACTACAGTATAAATAAAATTAGTCGTCGTAAAAAATAAAATTCGTGAAAATATAAAAAAATCGAGTTTTATAACGTATCAGTCACTTTGACTTCGCGTGTAATACAAACAAGTCCTATAGGAATCGCGTAATTATATGGGTTTCGTAAGAGGCAGCTTATGGAGTTTTAAGAATGGCCCTTCCCACCGACAGTTAATCTTCAGTTCACCTTCAGATAATCATTTGGAAGAAAACCGGACTAAAAAAACTACATTCTCGGTACGACATGTTTGGTACTACAAATGCCTTATGTTCTAAACGTGGTAAATAAATATCCTCACGCAATTCCCAATACAGGGGTAGACAGAGGTGTAGTCTAGGCAATTAAGTCCCTTGGCCCACCTTCCACCGACGATATTTTCAGGACAGATATATATACATTTTCTAAACGTGGTAATTATGGCAAAACTTTTTATAAAGATAACTGCAGGTTTTGATCCTTATTAAATCCTTAATAATAGTAATCAACAACTACTAAAAATACCATCAGGCACGAAATCTGCTCATTGAAGCCCTTAATTTAAGAAATTAAATTTAAATAAAGATTTAATAAAGAATATATAAATTTATATTTATAATATATATGAATTTATTAAAAAGAAATGCTAGTTAAATTTCAAAATTCGAAAAAGTAGTCAACTGTGTAACATTAAATATAATGGTTGCGCAATAGACCATTTTTTATATTAATGTAACGTATTATAAACAAATCATTGTTTATTATCTATGAACAATCACTTTATAAAGCAGTGTAATTTGTGGACACCGAACAGTGCGATCTGTACAAGCCTCCGGTCATGTGGTGAGGTATTTATATTAAACTTCGAAATATTTTTGTTCAAAAAGTTTCAAAAAACGACGTGCACACACGTCCTTAACATTGATATCGTTAAAAAGTATTCGAAATTTATTTTAATTCGCAACAACTTTTCTGAACCATTATCATGGACTTGACGGGTAAGTTATTATTATTTTCGTTAAGTGTTATCAGAAATTCATCATTATGTGAACTAAATATTTTTTATTACCACTATTTAGATTGAATTCAAACTAATCTTTGGCCTCTTCCATATCGAGATTACTTAATGCAATATAAAAGTAATTCAAGTAACCACGAAAAAATAAATAATAGATTCCGCGACTCGCATATTCCCATTCGACTACCGTGGTACAGGACAGGGAGGTAGAGTGTTTTAAGCTGTTTTCAAATTTAGTTATGACAAAAATCTTATTACTATTGAAAAGTTTAACTTATATAGATACATTTTTCGGTTATACTACTATTTATTTTGGTGTTCTGATTCCAAAACACAAGTGCTTTAGCTTTACTTTGGGATCAGAGCAATGTATGTGAAGTTGTCTCTATCAAAGTATTTATTTATTTATTTCCATAAATTTACATATTAACATCTCAGTAATCTCGAATAAAATCGTTTTAATGCGAAAAAACATTATTATTTCTATAATATTTATTTTTATATGTATTACTCCCTTCCTTCTCTCTGTAAGGAATCGCAATAAAGAGTACATAGATAAGTGAAAAATACCAGCCTCCACCTGTTCTTATCGTAATAATAAGATAATCGTAGAAGAAGCGTAAATTAGTCAATGGATTGGACCAATGGATTCGATTTTATACTCAACATTGCATTTCTACTAGTTTGTTTTTAAATACTTACTTAGCAAACCCGAATACGCTTAATGTGGCTTGATCTCATATACATTATTCGGGTTAGTAAAAATTATCTTTTGAACTAAATATATCTTTAGTTTGTATATATTATCTTTATATTTGAAGTTTCTTGTTCTGTAGAATTATTGGTATAAAAAGTACGCGCAAATTTCAAGTTCATCCACCAATGGAAAACTTTTTCAGTTTTGCAAACATATGAAAGCAAAATTTATAAAGATTATTTCAAAGTTGCATTGAAAATTCAGGATTTGTAACGTTCACGTGCAATAGTATCGAAAAAGAATAGAAGTATATGCGATACTGTTTTGGTAGTGAACGTTGAAATTTTTAAGATGTATTTATCTTTTGTGCTCTAAAATACGTTTTTTTTACTTACATGATCATAATTATCAAAGTGTCACAGTGAAGGGTGGTCCGGTTCAGCTATTTATTTTATTTACATAGTCCCGTAACATGTACTGCCATAGGTTCATAAAAGAGGTCGAAAAGACTTCATTGTCATAGAGGTTTAGAGGTCTAGAGTAGGTCTCTTTACCCAATATGGGAAATTACATGAAAAAAGCTTCCTGTATTTTGTCAGTCCAGCTTATTGCCATGCAGTCGTTATATTTAAAAACATCAAGACAAAATATCTCATGTCATAAAAACTTAACATAACATAAAACTCGAACCGCTAAAAAATAAAGTCAATACTTAATGTTACTTTGATAAGAAATGTTAAGTGAAATGTTAATTTCCTCGTTAAATTTAATAATTGTACGTGGAAATTAACATTTAAACAATATTGTTTTTGAAAATAAAAGCTAACTTACTTTTAAGTATAAAAGGATTTATAAATTGTGGAATTAGTAAGGTTTTACTATTTGAATTTATTTAACGATGAAGTTCCACGAAGAGACCACAATCCTGAGTACACCAAATTTATATTTTTGGGGAAAAACAGTTTCTTACAGAAAACCTTTCTAAATGAAAAACTTGCTTACAAAAAACTATCATAAAGAACTTTCTTAGAAACACTTTTCTTTCATAAACTTAAGAAAATCGCCAGACGTAGAATTGATCAACTCAAGAGAAGTCCTACTACAAAAAAACTTAAAAAGATTAGTGACAAGCGATAAAGGCGGCATTGGTTTAGTGCCCCATTAATCAATCCGCTTGCCAAATACCTATTTAGAGAGTCAACTAAGTTTGTTTAAATGTATACTTCAAAAAGGATGAATAGAAGTGACTTGATGAATTCCGTGAATTTTTTGACGACCTCCGTGAACGAGTGGCGTACACACACCGGTTTTCTTGGTGTCGGCAGCTCTGTGTCTGTCCTTGACAGGTCAATGTAGAAAACATATTTTCCTACATTGTCTTGGGTCTGGATGTTTTGGTATCTTTATTGTTTCCAACTACATAACAAAAGTACTTTAGCAACTTACTTTGGGATCAGAGCACTGAATGTAATGTTGTGCCTATGAATTAGTGTATGTATTTAGTGTATGAAATTGTTGATGAAACTTTGAAGACCTACACTTTGATTTAATACAATATTTTATATGAAGCAGTTCGTTAAAAATCAAACATTTTCCTTATGTTGATCGTATGTACTCGTATTAGTTCCCAGATGTTTGTTCCATGTTAGCGTCACTTTAGGACTATGATGTATAGAGAGTATATACAGAGTATACACTTTAGAAAGGATTCGATTCCTGGCAAATTGATTTTTAAAAAAGTCAGTGATGCAATTTAAATTTTCATCAAAATCGAGCTCGAGACGTTTGCGGAATTTTGTCTATTATTATATTTTTCCGCATGGTTTCGGATTTGTCCATTCACACCCTATTGAAACATTCAATCTGTATATTTAAACCAAATAATAGTCAAGCTCTAACTTACGAATAATTTTTTTACCAACGTTTAATATTTTAAACAAGAGAGGGCAATTTAGAAATTTAAAAGCGCCTCGAGTGAAGTTATTATGTTATTATTCTCGCTAGCGAGTGCATTTACTTTCGAGTATATTTATGCTATTACTTAATTATTAAGTGCTCAAGATATAAACATACTGTTTCATGGGTTCTATTCTTTTCATTCAATTAACAAATAAAATATTTATCTCAGAAACTTGTAAAACCGAAAAATGTGAAACAAAAATAAAGTCACGATAGCCGAATAGTTGGGTGGTCGGATTTTCGAGTCGAGAGACCCGAGTTCGGTCCCCAGGTGGCAGGCTCGTACCAATGGGTTTTTCAAAAACTTATCTACGAATTATATCATTGGCTTGGACATAAAGACGGCGGCGGGCTCACCACCTGTCACGTCGTCCCGAAAATATCTTCGGTGGAAGGTGGGTCGAAGGGACTTAATTGTCTAGACTAGACCTTTGTCTACCCCTGTATTGGGAATTGCGTGAAGATATTTTTTATATATTATTATAAAAAATCATATCTATTTGTTTTGTAGAGAAGCAATGTTGTATAGTGAGTTTGATTTAGAGAATACATACGTGGTATCTAAATATGAACAAATTATATAGGTACTATACTGGCCCCATTATTTAGGATACTGTGTTTGGGTTTGGTTGTCAGTCAAGAATTTCAGATATTTTGTACAACTACAAGGTACGTCTCCATTCCTTACAAGTCATTTTATTAACCATATGGATGTTTTGACTTAGCAACATGGCAAATATTACATTACACTGTAAACTATATTCTGAATATCAAAAGGTCCACCACATTCCTTCAGGGAGGGTTAGCATTAGGTATGAGACTTAAATATTACTTATTAATATTTGTAATTTGTTTCGGTTTTTAGTAAAAACAATATATGTTTATATGTTTTAGTTGGGTTACGTTCTTTGTTAGTTTTTTCACGATCGGGTTCCCGCCTCTAGTACTATTGGAACTTAGTGCCGTGGTTGGACGAGCTAGAGGGAATATCCTTTACATAAAAGAGATCGCAAGCTAGTATGTAAGGTCCGGGTGCACCCAGAGAGACAAGAAAGCGAAAGAGTTTTTTCCACTGAGGACGTGTGAGGAAGCTATTCGTGTTGAATTTTTTGTATGGGAACATCCTGTTTATAAAGTACTGTTTTCCCGTTTGTAGCGAAGACCATATAACCTCACAGAACATGAAAAGCTGCAGATGATGTGTAATTTAAAGAAATGAAGAGAAAGGGAGAGCGGAATTTCGTCGGAATTTCGAGTCAAGAGTCGATCCCCAGGTGGCAGGCTCGTACCAATGGGTTTTTCAAAAACGTATGTACGAATTATGTCATTGGCTTGGACATAAAGACGGCGGCGGGCTCACCACCTGTCACGTCGTCCCGAAAATATCTTCGGTGGAAGGTGGGTCGAAGGGACTTAATTGTCTAGACTAGACCTTTGTCTACCCCTGTATTGGGAATTGCGTGAAGATATTTTTTATATATTATTATAAAAAATCATATCTATTTGCTTTGTAGAGAAGCAATGTTGTATAGTGAGTTTGATTTAGAGAATACATACGTGGTATCTAAATATGAACAAATTATATAGGTACTATACTGGCCCCATTATTTAGGATACTGTGTTTGGGTTTGGTTGTCAGTCAAGAATTTCAGATATTTTGTACAACTACAAGGTACGTCTCCATTCCTTACAAGTCATTTTATTAACCATATGGATGTTTTGACTTAGCAACATGGCAAATATTACATTACACTGTAAACTATATTCTGAATATCAAAAGGTCCACCACATTCCTTCAGGGAGGGTTAGCATTAGGTATGAGACTTAAATATTACTTATTAATATTTTTAATTTGTTTCGGTTTTTAGTAAAAACAATATATGTTTATATGCTTTAGTTGGGTTACGTTCTTTGTTAGTTTTTTCACGATCGGGTTCCCGCCTCTAGTACTATTGGAACTTAGTGCCGTGGTTGGACAAACTAGAGGGAATATCCTTTACATAAAAGAGATCGCAAGCTAGTATGTAAGGTCCGGGTGCACCCAGAGAGACAAGAAAGCGAAAGAGTTTTTTCCACTGAGGACGTGTGAGGAAGCTGTTCGTGTTGAATTTTTTGTATGGGAACATCCTGTTTATAAAGTACTGTTTTCCCGATTGTAGCGAAGACCATATAACCTCACAGAACATGAAAAGCTGCAGATGATGTCTAATTTAAAGAAATGAAGAGAAAGAAAGAGCGGAATTTCGAGTCAAGAGTCGATCCCCAGGTGGCAGGCTCGTATCAATGGGTTTTTCAAAAACGTATGTACGAATTATGTCATTGGCTTGGACATTGAGATGGCGACGGGCTTACCACCTGTCACGTTGTCCCGAAAAAATCTTCGGTGGAAGGTGGGTCGAAGGGACTTAATTGTCTACCCCTGTATTGGGAATTGCGTAAAGATATTTATTTATTTATTCTTTTTAGCATTACTATTCTTTAAGTGGTACAGGACAGCGGTCTTAGAAGACTAACAAAGTAAGAAAAGTTATTTCGAAGACAAAAATCACCAGACCACCTTAGGGCGGCTTAGTCGATTATACACCTGACCTTAAAACATTCAAATGTCTGAGTTGTTCTGATTGACATATAGTCTTACTCTTAAACTAGTTAGACAGACAGTAAAACGACTTTCACATTATTACTTACACAATGCTTGTAAGCGACATTTAATGTTTTTTTCTAACGGCTTCGCTAACCGTGACTTGTTATGCAATGATCAGAAAACTTGCATAATTAGTGGTACAAGTAATAATTTTGCACGCAAAGGATCATAGCTAAATGTAATTACAAAATAGTAAGTTGACGACGAAATACTATTCAGTAGTCGGCCAGTTGCTGTTGAATAATTAAAATATCGAATTTAAAACACAAGCAAGAAATAACACATACATTAATTCTACTTTTGTTTGTCCTGTTGATGGAACTTTTGTCAAAAGGACAAAGGACAAGGACAAATATTTATGTAATGAAACCTTTGTACTTGAGTTACGGATTTTTATGTATGAATATTCATTTGTGTCAATTATGCCTATGTACTGTAAGTATATTTTACTCGACAGTACAATATTATTGCGAACAGGCTTACTATATACTTACTTACTTTCGAACGTAAAGACGGCGACAGGCTCACCATGTCAGTTTGTGCCACATAAGCCTCGATGAAATATGGGTCGAAAGGATTTAATTGTATATTTTACTCACGTTGGCAACCCGATAGCCTATTTGGCACTGACCCTGCCTTCGAGGCTCACATTTGTGTGATAAATATGAATTATCTATCTAAATCTGCTATCGTCACTTTAGTGGTTGGGTGGTCGAAATCTCGAGTCAAGAGACCCGAGTTCGATCGCCAGGTGGCAGGCTCGCATTAATTTTTCAAAAAAACTTATGTTCTAATTATAGCGTTAGCTTGGACATAAAAGACGGCGACGAGCTCACCACCTGTAACTGTAGAAGGTGGGTCAAAGGGGTTTAATTGTCTAGTCTACCCCTGTATTGGGAATTGCGTTGAAATATTTATATCTATCTAAATACATAAGTACCATGTATCATTAAATTGGACACTAAGACGGCGACAGGACCGCCTGTCCCGTTGACCGCGATCCCGTGACCTGTCACGTTGTCTCGCTTCGATAAAAGGTGGGTCGAAAGGACTAAATGTCCAGAACTCAGTCTTCCCCAATATTCGGAAAATGCTTCACCGATTATCCAAAAGTGGGTTTTTGTGTATCCTTGGAAGTTATTATCATATCACACTAAACATATAAAGCCATTAAACGGTAAACAAAATGTAATATAGAATCCTTAGAAAAAGGGAGGCAAACGAGCAGGTGGCTCGCGTGATGGTAATTGATTACCACCGCCCATGAACACCCGCAATACCAGAGGCATAGCAGACGCGTTGCCAGTCTTGGAGTGCCCCCACCAGAATTGGGGGAGGTGGGTGTGTGGGCCTCCGGTTACCTGCACTCACCAGACGAAACGCAGAAGTTTGATAGACTTCTACTTCACGCCGGTATTCTGTGAGGTCGTGGTACTTCCCCGGTCGAGCCGGGCTATTCATGCAACAACAAAGCTGATGCGTGGCTCTACAACTGTACTGATGACAGGACTACTAGTACATTTTTTTAATCTCTAAGCCAGAGCGAAATGAGTACTGCAATTAGTAAATAATTCTAAATTTAAATTTTTAAACATAAACGCAAACTAAATTTAAAGCATTCGAAAATGTAATTGAAAGTCCAAACAATTACTTAAACATTGCATTAGTGTTAAAAAAAGCGTATTTATCTTTATTTCTTTACTATCTATCTTTATTTACTCAAAAAATAAAAAAAAAAACAAAAATTGTAAATGTAGGTATTGATTAGTGAAATTACACCATGCTTGACTTTGACCATGCACTTTTTTTTTAACAAAATGGATTTAAGATATAAATAAGAATATGCACTTAAGTGATTTTTATTCGTTGATTTAAAAAAAGAAACTCATTTTTAGACAATTTATCTTTGTATTTGTACCGTACCGTCGATAACATTCCATAACTGATTTATGATAA
The DNA here is from genome assembly GCA_029286605.1 of Sericinus montela. Classification (NCBI taxonomy): domain Eukaryota; kingdom Metazoa; phylum Arthropoda; class Insecta; order Lepidoptera; family Papilionidae; genus Sericinus; species Sericinus montela. The sequence continues at coordinate 2,119,795 of JAGSMR010000038.1, forward strand.
TTATCTGTAATACACGAGTGTAGTATTGAAACGTAGTTTTTTTATTTAGGATTTATCTCTTGTTTATGTTATCGATACTTTTCTATTTATATTAACATTATTAATCTACGTATCGGTTTGCTTTGTCACAGCAAAACAGCTTCACTTACATTGAATACAGCCGTAGAAAATCTCGATAAAATATAATGAAAAGATGCACACAATTTTTAAGCCCATAGCCTAATATGTTGAGCTTTTTTGAGTAGTCGATTTCTCATAATTGAAACAGCCGTTTGTCGTAAATCACCCTAATAACGTTCTATAATTCTTGGCTTATCCACATGTATCAGCTATGACATGTTACATGGTTGTTACATTATTTTGTAATAACATATCGTTTACAGAATGGGCACGATTCTAACGAACTCACGAAACAACAAACAAACAGCAATTTGTTGCGGAACGATGGACAGACGTGGTCATTATAGCCTAATTCCCTTTTCTCATAAGTCATTATAATTATTAACAGCTATGGTAACGGCGTAAGAATATTGCCACTCCCTTTCTTTCCGTGTGTGTCGTAAGAGGCGACAAAGGGAGTCAACCTTGAATATCGCTATGGAAACCGATAGATGGCGGGATACCATCTCCTAATTAACTAATTATATCAGATCAAAATAATCAGACAGAAGATGGGCAGCAGCGTCTGAGGTGCGAGTGGTCTGGTACTGCGATCGCCAATCCGCTTACCAAGCGTGCGTGGCGGTTATGGCAAATCCTCCCACCCTCCCAATACAACAAATCCCAATCTCCGAGATCTCTTCTATAGAAATCGTGCATTTTCCCGGCACAGAAGTTATCTTACATAGGTATTAATACAGGTGTATAAATTATAGGTGTGTATAATTATTAGTAATTAAAAGTTGAAAGATATTTTTTATTTCAACTGTCATGGGCGGGATTTGAACCCGCCACCTTTGCCGAACCGTGACAACGCTCTTACCTCTGAGTCACCGTGTCTTACACGCATCAGTTGAAATTTTAAATCTCCATTCTCTTTCTCCGTTTTAGGCATCGGTGCCATTTGCTGACACCTTTGCAAATGACAGCATAATATTCATGACTTTTCAGTCAGGAAATATTAATAAGATAAGGCCAACTAATTTATTACAGAATTTTTATTAATTTTAAAGCGTATAAGTTATGCTGAACCCGAACTTGCCACGATTCGGCAAAGGTCGCGGGTTCGAATCCCGCCCGTGTCAGTTAAAATTTTAAAAACATTTTTTCTCTTTAATTTAATAACAAAAAGTTCAGCAGAACTTATATGCTTTAAAATCAATCAAAAATTCAGTAATTAAATTTATTTATTTTTTGGGTAACAAACACAATAATTTTCGCGTAATAATATTAGTAGAATTATAATAATACTAACTCTAGTCAAAATATTGTTTCAGTGGATGAATACATTGACGGTTTGCTGAGCAAGCAGGCACACGAAACTCCATCAGATTCGGTGAAACTAGATAATTTAGAGATGAAGTTGCCGGATTGGTTCGACGAGAAAAAATTTAATAGGTAAAACACAAAATTTAATACGTAAACATACAGACATAAGTATAAGATGTTTAAGACGAGGTTTAATCACGACACACCTGCTAAATGATTACTACATAAACCTACTAACTACAAATGTCTTGAACTCGTGTCGTGAACTTTGGAATTTTTGGTACCTGTTATGTGTAAATTTGTTACATCATAAATTTTTCTACGACAGAAAAGTACCTTTAGAATATATCTCAAATCCATTTTCTCTAGTTGATTGTTATGGTGATAATGTATCGCACCCTGGCAGAAGTCCTTCTGTCAACATTATCTTACCTTAATCCCTGGAAAAATTATACTGACAGATATATGCCTTTTCCATTAGAAGGTTGCTTCTTTCACTTTCCTAAGACTCGTCAGACGAATTCATGGTCACCACATTATATATCAGCATAATGGTGGTGTCTTTATTCGTGAAGATTTAATAGAATTTCTTCTGAAATCCAAGAACGAGAATGTCTCATTATTTTCCCCATGTTAGAATAAAATATTTGTTTATACAAGCGGTTTAGCTACAATACCCAACATTTCAAACCATAGCGCTTGCTGCACGAGATTGGACTGATTTATTACATTTTGCATGCGATTTTTTTTTAAATTATTTTACATAATCTTTTACTTAGGGGTCGAAAGTTTTACTGGGAATTTAGCTTCGCCTTATCAACTGCAACATTTCTGGGACTTGTTGCTGTTTTTTCCGTACCAAGTATATTGCAAGTGCTGGTTGGATCCCGGCGATCTGGTTCCAAGTACACAGCCTATAAACGCTACTTATCGACGTTTCTTCACATTTCAACCTGGTTCAAATACGAACTGAAACCCGGTACTTTGTAAGTATATTTTTTACTAATGATTACTTTTACGACATAGTTTTACCATAACCTGAAGCGACATCTCCCGCCAAAACGCTACATAATATAATTTTAATGGCAATGTACTCGTAATTGAAATCAAAATATTATATAAATTATATCAAAACCTTATGTACGATGTATAAAGTTGGCTAAGACATGAAGATGGTAACAAGCTGTCCACCACCTGTCACGATGTCCCAAAAAATGGTTTCGCTGAATGGTGGGACGAAAAGTCTTAATCGTCCAGACCTCTGTCTACACTAGTACTGAGAATGGCGTGAAAATATATTATGTTTACTTTACGTTGTTTTCACAATAAGCAACAAATAAAAATGATTGTATACAAAGTATTTTAATACTTCACTAACACTAATAGATAGGTACTTAAATTACGAACTTTTTTATTTATAATATAACCAAAGAATAAAAAAATGTAAGTACAATGAAAATTTAATATTTTAGCTGGTGTAAACAAACAACATTAGACACAATAAGTGACAGGTGCAAAGTGTAGCGAATAACGAAAGTTCCCCAAGAGTGTATGTTAATTGTGCGATAGTGGGGATGGGTCGGCGGATTATTACGAGATTATATCTTTGTTTGCTGCTTATTAAATATCCCTTTTGCATTCAAAGTAATAATTTTGAATGCAAAAGGGATATTTTTTTATATTACTAAATTAAATACAGGTCATGGAAGTCTCTTTACACTGTGAGGTCTCGCCATCTAATGGCAGGGCGCGCAGCTCGTCTGAAGAACAAAGGGACCGTGTCTCAACGTGACCTCGCTCTTACACAGTTTGGCTTTATCGGCTTTCTGATGCTTAAGCCGGACAAATTTGGAGTAAGGCAACTAGAGGATGGCGACTGGGAAGGATATAATCATTTTTGGCAGGTTGTAGGTTTTATGCTTGGAATGCAAGACAAGTAAGTACGGCACATTAATTTATATTTATAGTATTATTTACGTTGTCTCAAATGCTTGAGAGAGATTAAATGCAGAGATTAAAATGCAGCAGAGTTGTATGGCTGTCAGGTAAAGAATGCCATGGCGCTGTTGCAGGCAAAGAATAACTCCAACCTGGCCATAGGTAACGTAGAAGTCGAAGATAATCTACCATCCTGTCTCATCCCGTTGGCGTCGTATCAGTTGACAAAGGGAAATATAAATATCGATAGATGGGCATCAGCATCTTTCTATGAAACAACATAAAACAAAATAGAGGTTGAAGCCCGAGAATCTTGTCTGTTCCGCTCCTGTAGCATGTGTTCATGTTGTCGTAACATTTTTTTATTATTTCTCAAAACAAATTTCCTCACGATGATATCATTAAATTAGCTTTCTCGAAAAATTAAGTCATGCCAACCCGATGATCGAACATTGAAAATAGAGCAAGCGCCCTGACTACTAAATTAATAATGATAAATTTTAAATAGGTACAACTTGTGCCGTAAGAACTTTGATGAAACCCGACAAGTATGCAAACTAGTATTGGATCGTGTGTACACTCCTTGTCTCGAGAACGTCCCGGAGTACTTCGAGCACATGTCCCGCGTAATGATTGAAGGCATGTGGGCGGTAAACTCGACTTTAGAGACCGGAAGTATGTTGTATGCAACTAGGAACTTGGCTGACGTTCCCGGATACATTTTCACAGAATCGGAGAGAATCGAATTTCAGGAACGATTGAAGAAACACCTGAAAGGAAACAATGAAGACATTGGTAAGTAGGTGTTTTTATTAAAATTATTTTTATGATATTTCCTCTTGTCCAATGCAAAAACAAAGGCATATAAAAAAGATAAATTGTAATCGCTAAACCCAGCTAACATGTATCCTTGCTACATAAATTAAACAATTCTCGTAAATGAGCTGAGCGCATCTGTAGTATTGGATAGGATTCCTGATTTTTGACGGTCTCATGAATCGAAATGTATCAAGCAATTTAAGGTAGATCCAGGAAAAAAACACGAACCAAAAGGAAGATTTTTCAAAAAAAATTCAACCATACTTATCAAACTATAAATATTATCTGTGATTAAATAAATCCTACAATAAAAGCAGACCTAAACGCTTCTTACAGCCATGGTTGAACCCTTTTTATATTTGTTTGTGATAATAGGCCTTTGCCGTAATGTAGACCGAAACTTGAGACTTTTCGTAGTAGATTTTATTTTGCGATTTGGTTTTTGCAGATACTTTTACTTTTATTTTTTGACATTTCTAATCTGAAGTCCCAAATGTAAAATATTAAAAATAAAGGCTTTATATATTGTTATATTAAAATGAAAAATGTACAGCTTGATTTAAGAATCAACATATTTAAATCGATCTTTAAAAATTTTTTTTATCTTCACGCGCAGTCCCTGACGAGGTAGCCAGAGAAAACAGATCGCTATGTGTCACGACCCTTACATACCTCTTTCGCTACTTTCATTTTTTATTTTCTGAAAAAATGGAAAATTATTAAGAAATTTTAGCTCCGAGCTTAAAAAAAATCCTGATATTGAAGCAACTTATTTGTACACAAACTAAAATCTAATCTAAAATTCAAACTATAATAACCTGCTAATGATGACCTTGGCAAAAGTGTACAGTTTTATTTTAAAATTTATTTATGAGGTCAGCTTGATAGAATGTTTTAAACACCTATGTAGTATATATTTGCTTACCTGCTTTTCTTCATCGCAGGAAATGATGAAATTATTCTAATTAAGTTTGATACGTTTCATAAATTCGTGTCGTTTTCAAGTTTTCAATTTATAATATTTTGCAGGTGTTGATTCAACGTCGCTGATATTAAAATCGAGTGTGGAAGGTTTACCAGAGCGAGGTCCTCGCAAGTTGTACATCAAAGACTACGATACATTGGAATCCGCGCCGGAGTACAAGAGACTTCCCTTTGTCTCTAAATACAAACTGGCCGTCGCTTCCTTGATGATAGCTTTCTACAGTACATACGTAGGACGGTTGATATTGAACTTCCTATATGTCGTGTCTTTGTATATGGCTGAATACTTCCCTTACGTAGGGTTCTTCATATACGGCATAAAGGATTCCTACGCGAATATGTTCGGAGAAGACCCGATCGATGAAACGCAGCCAAAACCCAATTCTGAATATTACAAGCCTCAGCCGCAACCTTGGTATAAAACACTTTTGTCGTTTTGGTGAATAATTTTAGTTATATTAGTTAAACCTATAAAACCAAATTCGGAGATAATAATCATCTAACATTGTTATGTACAAATTTTTTACTAATAAAACAAAATAAGTTTTAAGACGAAGGAATTTATTACATATTTTCCTCCTGCAGTCTTCTGCATATTAAAGGCGAAACAATATGTAAAAATCACCGAAATAAATCAAACGTACTATTATATTACATTCTGTAACATGTAACATGGTTTAAAATTTTTTTAAACTTAGCATACAAAGCCAGTCTTGGTTTTGTATGACAAGGTCAAGAGTTCGTCCAGATTATATAATCTTTGCCCGTCGTCGCCGCGGCAGGGGGTGGCTGACGAATGTGGAGCTTCATTGTTACACTAGCGACTTTCAAGAATACAAGTTAACAGTTTTTTTATGATAACGCATACATGCATTCTTAACTACCTGTATGAGTCAGTGGACAAAGGCCGCAGGTCATTGAACTCTCACGAAAACTCTCACGTTGGTTTTCCATAATCGCCTCTATCAGCTGACGAATTGGCGATCGGAGCACCAGACGCTGCTGTCCGTCACCGGGTTGCTGAATGAAAACTTTGGTTGAATAAATAAACATTTTTAAAAATTATTGCATAAATAAACATTGTTATTTGTAAATAACGGCATGTACAAGTTCACTACACAACACTCTTCGATACACCTTGTTCCTAAGACGATGATATCATCGGTCGTTGTTTTGGTTATCACACCATCTGTCAGTAGCCAATGACATTTTCAAGGCTTTCGAAAATAGCTTGCAGATTTCTCCGACGGCACCATACGACAACCACATTTTGATATTTGTCCTTTTCATAATTTCTCTTTATTTTATTAGTATTAAATTACTTTCAATAATGCAGATGAATCATTACTGACAGTTAGACATATAGGCCTACATACGCTGGCAGTTTGTGGGACAGCAATTGGCTAAAATGTTTTGATTTTATTGATAAAAAAGTAAGAAGGGATACTGAAACACATGTTACGTGTCACACATTCTACATTCGTCATCTTTACAGCCTATCAAAGTTTATTGTCGAACAAAAACCTCCTATAAAAATTGCCTGCTGTAGTCAATGGGACTATAATATCATTTCAATGGTCTCTCCATCTAGTAGACACTGTATTTACCTGTGCGAGGCTACCAAACCAACCAACTTTATCTTCAACGGTTTTTAGTTCTACGTGCTATGTGGTTGGGCCTTTGCCACCTCACCATACTATATTATACATATTTTTACGACTATGTCGATTACCCTGTTTCCAGTGCACATTTTTAAAAATATCTAATCATAGTAATATAATTTGCGACAATGTGCCTGTGTCTTTTTAACCGACTAAAAAAACTCTGTCGAAAACCTCATAACTCTGAGAAATATTTACCGATTTCACATTTTCTTCTTTTGTTTAAAAGGATATACTTCCATTTGTGTCCCATTGTCACCAAGTCATGATCTTAGAATACCAAGGAAATCAACGAGATTTCCTTTGTATTTTATCATAAGATTTTATCTATATTATATTATACGATTTTGTAGACATGTTGCCTATGTCAGCTTGTTTAAGGTGTATTTCAGTAGCATTCAGAGGTCATTATGGCTGCTGGTGATCTTGCTGGACTACTTAATCGCTATGAGTAAGACAAGTACTAGTGTATGATTTGTCTACAGAAACAGTCCGCTAAACAAGTATTATATGATAAGATAATTGGGTATTTTATGGATATAATGAGTAGCATAAACTCATTATCTAGAGCTAGATGGATCTGTTGCCAGTGGTTGCGTGGTCGGAATTTCGAGTCAAGAAACCCGGGTTCGATCCCCAGGTGGCAGGCTCGTACCAATGGGTTTTTCAAAAACTTATATACGAATTACATCGTTGGCTTGGTAATAAGGACGGCGACGGGCTCACCACCACGTTGTCCCGAAAATATCTTCTGTGGAAGGTGGTTCGAGGGGACTTAATTGTCTAGACTAGACCTGTGTCTTCCCTCGATTGGGAATTTCGTTAAGATATTTATTTATTTATTATTTATTTATTTTAGATTGATCTATGTAATTAAAAGTTTTTAAAATGTTAAAAGTGAATTAAATGGTTTTTTTATAATACGAGTGCATTCATAATGGTTAAATCACTACGATGATTATCCGTTTGAAAAGAATTGTGCATATTGAATGAAATCTTTTAATAAGTTATGTCAAGTAGGATATCAAATTTTTAACAAAAACAGATAGTTGACAGATAATCAATTTGGATTCAGGGAAAATAGTTCAACAACGTTTGCATGTTTTTCTTTAATAAAACATGACAGAAATCTTAAACAATAAATTGCCCATTCTTATATTATTCTTTGATTTTAACCTTTAACTCCATATGCCATAAGACCTTACTCTATAAAATTGAAAGATACGGTATCTAATTAGATGCACAGAAATATAAAAGTTAGTAAGTTACGTCAAAATAATAAATGCAGCGTAGCCAAAGGAAACATACTCGGTCTTTTGCTATTTTTACTTTATATAAACGATCCACCGAAAGCAGTAAATAGTTACTGTATTTTTATTGCAGATGATACTACAATGTTAATTCAATGTAAAGAAAAAGGTAACATAAAGAAATAGCAAATAAGGAAATGCACAATATCATGAATTGGCTAACATTTAATAAACTAAAAGTAAATGTAAGCAAAACCAATTAAATGTATTTTAATCGAATTACATAACTGACATTAGGATGAATATTGAGATAAGATATAATAATGAATATTGCAGCAAGTGTACAATACAATTTTTTAGGGAATAATATTGATCACACTTAGACTGAAAGCAGAATGTAGACAAAGCTTACACTAAACTATATACATATGATATTATTGTATATGCACTTCGTCGTTTGAAATTAATTTCATCCAAAGAGACCCCATTAACTGCTTCTCATGGACCACCTGCGCATGGCGCCACCACTTGAATAGCTTTCCTATACGGGATAATAGGTAGATACAATAAGAGCAATCTGTGCTCAAAAAATGCGTTAGGGCCTTAGCTTAGGAAAACCAACAACAGGGGTCCTGACAAACTTTTCTTACCTCGCCAAAGAATACAAATGTATTGCAACAATCCTTACTTCATGGCGATAAAAATATATAATACTGCCTAAAGATATGAGACAACTACCTTATATTAATTTTAAATCAAAAATACTTGCTTGTTTGTTAGAGAAATCTTCTTATTCTATCAAGGGCACCTACCTCAGAATCAAAAACTTCTTAGACGCTACACTCCGTTACCCGTCTGCTGAATATGTGTCTGATTTTCGCGTTATCTGTCTGCATCTCATAACATTTTGTAGGCATATTCCTTAACCGTTTTTTTTTTGACATCCACTGGCATTAAGTTCAGTAGTAACGTGTCAAACTATGACAGTCAATGATTATTATAATTATAAGTCACGATAGCCGAGTGGTAGGGTGGTTAGAATTTCGAGACAAGAGATCCGAGTTCGATCCCCAGTTGGGAGACTCCTACCAATTGGTTTTTCAAAAATCTTATGTACGAATTATATCGTTGGCTTGGACATAAAGACGGCGACGGGCTCACCACCTGTCACGTTGTCCCGAAAATATCTTGGGTGGAAGGTGGGTCAAAGGGACTTAATTGTCTAGACTAGACCTCTATCTACCCCTGTATAGGGAATTGCGTGAAGATATTTTATTTTTATTTATTTTAATCTAGGACATAGTGTATATATATTAAAATGTAAGGTATATATATATATATATATATTTATACATATATATATATATATATATATATATATATATATATATATATATATATATATATATATATATATATATATATATATATATATATATATATATACCTTACATTTTAATGACATCTTTAAACGACATGCATGTTACGTTTGAAGTTGACGTATTGTTGAATTAATTAGTAGGTTATATGTATAGAAGGAAATATACAGAGGGCTTAATTCCATCCCATTCCCTATCACAATTCTTCCTCTAACCTTTTCTATATCTCCCCGCTTATCACCCTACAGCTCTGTTACGATGTGATATCTCTATTATAGAAGTTGTTTACCCCTTAATAAATAATATATCTATGCTTTAAGTTTATGTTTTCTAAATAAAACGGATTACATACATACATAACGGCCTATTAAAGTCCAATGCAGGACATGTTTTTAGAGATGGTTATCCCGCCATCTATCGGTTGCCATACCGATATTCAAGGCTTTTTTCCGTTAGTCGCCTCTTACGACACCCACGGAAAAAAAGGGAGTGGCAATATTCTAACACCGTTACCACACGATTAGATAAAACGGATTATTAATTACTTATTTTAAGTTTGGTTTTTGTTACATATTTTTAAATAAAAAAGGATCTTAATTTATTTCTTGTATTTTTATTAATTAAATTTGTAATTTAGTTAAAATATGCACATAAAATTTACATTAGCATAAAATTAGTATACATTTGAAAAAACACTTTAATATTGATTATATTGATATTAAATTTGATTTGATATTTTATTTATTTGCAATTATTTTCCCTGTTTTATGTCAAGAAATCGATCACTGATGTAATGAACCAATATTTGTTACCAAAATGATAAAAGTGTCTTGTACCAGGATTGCGACTGAGGCTTGTAATATTCAAAATTGAGTTTTGGTGGCGTTTCATCAATAGGATCTTCTTCGAACATATTCGCGTAGGAATCCTTAATGCCGTAAATGAAGAACGACACGTAAGGGAAGTACTCAGCCATATACAAAGATATAATGTAAGAAAAGTTTAATATCAAACGTCCTACGTATGTACTGTAGAAAGCTATCATCAAGGAAGCGATGGCCAGTTTGTATTTAGAGACAAAGGGAAGTTTCTTATACTCCGGCGCGGATTCCAATGTGTCGTAGTCTTTGATGTACAACTTGCGAGGAGCTCGCTTCGGCAGGCCTTCTATACTCGATTTTAATATCAGCGACGTCGAATCAACACCTGCAATTTAAAAAAAAATTAAGTGAAGACACTCGTAGCAGAACTAAGGAACCTACTACTAGAGCTATGTTTCTGGTCCATTGGCACATCAACGCGCTGATCTTTTTGGCTATCGTACAACAGCTGGGGAAAAAAGTTTCTCGAGTGGTAGCCCTGTTTAAGTGTTAGCCCTGTTAAACTCAGTGTAGGACGAACCCTTCTAGATGGATTGAGGACTTGAGGAAGTTGATGGATACTTCATGGTGGGTGGCTGAGCTGATCATTTGTTATGGAAAGTTTTGAGGGTGGCCTATGTTCAGCAGTGGACTTTTGATAGGCTGTAAAACATGGAAGCAGAAGTATTTTTGGCAAATTATGGCAAACCTTCCCTTTTAAAGGAAACAGTAAGCAGCTTCATTAGTCTACTGAATTATAGGTATTATTCAACATGGTCACCCCATAACTTGGCGACAGCCATTTACATTTCCTAGGCTTTTTTACAGTTTATTCCAATACAACAAATAAAATTCGTTAACCGAAATGGTCAGATTCATAATAATTTTAGTGGCACAAAAGTTATTATTAACGTAGTAATCTAGGTTACGACATCTAACCGATGTACATACGTATTGTATATCCAAAATTAAATTTCCTATCAGTCGTTTCCAATAAATTGTTAACTTACAATCATATCAAACATGAAAGGGTGGATGAGTTTTATTTTTGAAGTTCTGTCTGTAATGTTATTGGCTAAGTCCATATATTAAGTACGTCTTTATTTAAGTCTTTATTTTATTATATTACTCTTTCTTTATTTAAATTAGTTTTGACGTATGAACCTAAAATAGAAATAAATATGCAAATAGAAATGTTTTTATAACCAATTTAAAAAACGCTTATTTTACCCGCTTTACTTTATTTTTGGAAGATTTATCGACAGCAGACATTTTTACCAAAGTAGATTGAGGATCCTGAAAGGTTAAATGTTGGGTACGAATGAATTTTTTTTTCTGATATCCTTAAACATAAAAAAGTCACGATAGCCGAATGGTTAGGTGATCGGAATTTCGAGTCAAGAGACTCGAGTTCGAACCCCAGATAGCAGGCTCGTACCAATGGGTATTTCAAAAAACTCATGTACGAATTATATCGTTGGTTATAATTATATAGTATAGAAGTCACACAACAACTTATGTACGAATAATATCGTTGGCTTGAACATAAAGACAGTGACGAGCTCTCCACCTGTCACGTTGTCCCGAAAATATCTACGGTGGAAGGCGGGTCAAAGGGACTTAAGTGTCTAGACTAGACCTCGGTCTACCCCTGTATTGGGAATTGTGCAACGATATTTATTCTTAAACATGAAAATGCGCATTTTTTTTTAATCTTATATCATTTAACGATGGAAAAGTTACTTTAAAAGAATTCTAAACATGATCTAATTATATCTCTAAATTTAAAATCAAACGTTTTTAAAGTTACGTGGGTTAATTTTAAAATTAATAATTTAATTTACGCAGGTTGATTTAACGTTTTCATATATCTGATTTACTGTTTGTTAATTGACACTGAAATACCTCTCAAACGTATTATTGAAGATTGGGCATTGGCTTATATATGGAAGCATTGGGCATAAGTATTCGTCTTCTGACTAATAAATAACCTTTCATTCGGAAGCCATATATATCTTATTCATTATAAATTATATGTACGTTAATATTAGATACTTTTTTACAATGATCATTTTACAATACTTTTGTACAATCCATATCATCCAGTGCCATGAGTTGCGATGGGATAAGTCGCAAAATGATCTTGCCTCTGATCGATGATAAACTTCCTTTCTTAACTTCTCTATATCATCTAAGTTCTTTCCTCAATTCTGGAAGAAACAATCCAATCTCCAATCTTATTCCTCTTCCCAAAAAAAGTTATTTATCGTCCAATAATAATCCTATCCATTCTTTCAAAATAACTTTAATGGTAATTACTTCCACAGCTTTTTTTTATCTCGATTACATATTACATTTTTTTATCTCGATCCCTTTCAACAGGGATTTAAAGCCTGTCTGGCAAACTGATATCTGAGGATCAGTTAAACATGTTTGATCATCTCATCAGAAATTTTGTCTTAAGATTCATATTTGGCCTTCGCAAATATAATTATGTTTCTGAGCTAAGCTCAAGTGGCTCCTAAGTGGTTAAGCTCAAATGGCTCTTTCTTTACGTTACTCTGTACTATTTGATCCTTAAGCCCCTTCTTGAAAGACGAGTTTGGTCTTGGGCGCGGTTAAACAAAACTCAAGTGTGAATAATATTCTAATTTTGCGAACACCAGCATGTTATTAAATAATATAATGTAACGATATTTTTATTTACATAATTTCGGGTAGATTAAGATTAATGATAATAAAGTACCTTCGTAGCAATAATATTAGCGTTACAGTTAGTTAGTACATTATGTATATGCATTTATTTTATCTACTTTATATATTTTTGTACCTTGAGATTATTGCAGATTTTTTATACCTGAAATCTATTTTACTCCATGTGTATGCGTGCACTGGTTTTTTGATTAAAAATTAATCTCCTCCATTAAAAGGATTACTTTTAAGAGAACGCTGTTTAGCGATAACGTCGCCTATTTATACATCTAATATTTTTAATATTAAGAATATGATTGGTATCCTTTAACAAAGCGTGCAAAATCTTGAAATAATATGTATTGCCGACCCTCATTAGTGTATGTTTATGCGCTTGTGACTTCCAGGCAATAGTATTTTTTATCTTTAGCTCACGTCATGTTTTTATTACTTTTCAAGGAAGAGTTCACAATCAAATGAATGGAAAGAAAATTGGCGTTTTGTATAGTACATACATCCATACTTACATAACGGCCTATTATATTCCGCTGTTAGGCACACTCTCCCTCGGGAGGGTTTGCATCAATCATCACGCTCAGCGAACAGATTGGCAATCGCAGTGCCAGACATCTTCCACCATAGAAGCTGCTGCCCGTCACGAGATTATTACCCCCATCTATCGATGGCTATTGATCTAGCCAATGCTTTTCTCTTAGTTGCCTCTTACGACACCAACGAAAAGAACGGAGATGGCTATTTTTAAGTCAATACCACAAAAGTTTAATTGGGTCTTAATCTCTTATCAATAAACGACACGAAACAGCGGTAAAAACAATTTTCGGATTTTGATGGATTAGTAATGTAAGTTGGAACATCATCTAATTCGTTCCTCGTCCAAAAATACGAGTGAAATTACCAGTATCTTCGCTTTTCCCATTCAAGTGCTTCTTCAATCGTTCCTGTAATTCTATTCTCTCAGCTTCAGTGAAAATATACCCGGGGACCTCAGCGAAATTTTTAGTTGAATACAATAGACTTCCAGTCTCTAGTGCTGAGTTCACCGCCCACAGGCTATCAATCATCACGCGGGACATGTGCTCGAAGTGCTCCGGGACGTTCTCGAGACAAGGAGTGTACACTCGTTCCAACACCTGCTTACAAACTTGTCGGGTTTCGTCAATATTTTTCCTGCATAAGTTATACCTGAAAAGTATTTCTGTTTAGCCGAATCTATACATTGATAAAAGGTAATGAATGCACTTTTTTCACAAATGATTTACATATTTGAAGTGTTCTATTCGGCTTTCAGGAAACTTTGCTGGAACGATTTCATATTACGTTTTCAAGCCTACATAGCGAGAAATAAATTTACTCTGCGATTACTCAAACTAAAAGAAAGGCCAAAACGTAATAAAGAACTAAGTAACATACCTATCTTCCAGGCCAATCATGTAACCATGAACTCTCCAAAAATAATTGTAAGCTTCCCAATCATCGTCCTCTAGCTGCCTTATGCCGAATTTGTCGGGTTTAAGTACCGCAAAGCCGATGAATGCAAATTGTGCCAGAGCTAGGTCGCGTTGTGACACGGTTCCTTGTTTCTTCAACCGAGCCGCTCGACCCGCCACTAAATGACGAGACCGTACAGTATACAAAGACTTCCATGACCTGTAAAGCATTTGAATACTGTGTCGGCAACGAATAGACACGTTAGTGTGAACTAATAACTAAGAAACTATGTAAAGATAAATACAACTTTTACAAGACTTTAATTTACAAAATCAAACTTTTCTATCATACGTGCAACACGCTATACTTATTCTCCATCATAGCTCTACATCACATACGTTAACTTGGACAAAAAGAGGGCGACGGTCTCACCCCCTGTCACCTTGTCCCAAAAATGTCTTCGGTGTGTCTCTGTATTGGAAATGGCGTGAAGATATTTTTTTATAAATAATTTTTGTCAGTTTGAACTCAACTGAGAATAGATTTCACGAAATTTAGTTATAAAATAAAAAAAACACATTTTCATATATGATCAAAATTAAGAAATTCATGACGGTCGCCAGTGAAAAAAATTACAGGGGCAATAAATTGAATTAAAAAAATGTAAAAAAATCCATTTCTTTAATTAGTAGGTATTACAGCAACTTATATTTATTACATTTAAGTAAATAGACACATATATAGAAGATAAATAAATATCTGCACACAAGTCCCAATACAGGGGTAGACAGAGGTCTAGTCTAGACAATTAAGTCCCTTTGACCCACCTTCCACCGAAGATATTTTGGCACAACGTGAGCCCGTAGCCGTCTTTTATGTACGATATGATTCGTACGTACATAGGTTTTTAAAAAACCCATTGGTACGAGCCTGGGGATCGAACTCGGGTGTCTCGACTCGAATTCCGATCACCCAACCACTCGGCTATCGTGACTTGTTTGTAATACGTTACTAAAATCATGTTTTATGTTCGGTTCACTTTAGAACCAAACAGATTTTCGAGGAATCACGTAAAATGCATCAATTTATCGTAGCATTAATAATCATACAGTTTTAATTTTATTTGTGTAGAATAATGAATTAGATAATGCTGTGCCTTTAGTTTAAGATTCATTTCCACCTTCTAACCAACAAGCATTCGTTTTAGTCTATTTTGTGAATCACCTTGTATTATCGCCTCACTATTTTTGCAACTAACCAAACTCATCTGCCACAGCTCGCTATGCATGTACGGTGCAAACCCGTTTAATTAGGATTGTATAGTGTTTTGTTCCATAGTAAGCGTTTTACGCTGCCGTTACATTTAATGTGGAAATCGATCAAAGGTAGTTCGTGTCAAAACGCCGCGCGAAACTCTCATATATCAATTATCATATCATTAGTAGTAATTTCTCTAAAATAAATTGATAATATAAACTAGGCGTTTATATTATCAAATTAAAATATGAATTATATCAAGTATATAACATGATATAATTTATATTTTAATTGATTTAATTTATATATCACAGTTAGGAACTAGATATCAGTTACGTAATAAAGTGCTCTAATATATCCTGTTATCTATCATTCATATCTTTATATCATCATATCCGGTGCTAGGACCTAGCCCCAACGTCGTTTTATGTTTACTGTAAATAATGTTTTAATGTAATTTTAACATATTATAGTAAAAAAAATATCTTCACGAGGTCAGTCAATCTTCAGAGGTCTAGTCTAGACAATTAAGTCCCTTTAACCCACCTTCCACCGAAGATATTTTCGGGAGAACGTAACAAGTGGTGAGCCCGTCGCCGCCTTTAACATACATATATAACATATTATGGTACTATAATATAACATTACGCTACTATAATATAACATATTATAGTAATTAAAAAAAATATATTTTGAACTCTAAAAATAATAACACTATGTAGGAACGTATCAAAAATAATGGTAAGTAACTGTATCTAAAATATTCCTAGCATATAGTATATATAAATAATATAAGCAAATAATAAAAAAAAAAAATATAAAATATCTTCACGCAATTCCCAATACAGGGGTAGACAGAGGTCAAGTCTAGACAATTAAGTCCCTTTGACCCACCTTCCACCGAAGATATTTTCGGGACAACGTGACAGGTGGTGAGCCTGTCGCCGCCTTTATGTCCAAGCCAACGATGAAATTCGTACATAAGTTTTTGAAAAACTCATTGGTACTGCCACCTGGGGATCGAACTCGGGTCTCTCGACTCGAAATTCCGACCACCCAACAACTCGGCTATCGTGACTTATAAATAATAATATAATAATATAAACAAAACTGTCGTGAAATTATAAGGCAGCTCTGACCAATGGGCATTCCATGCAGCAAAAGCGACTACATCACCTAGTACAAAAAATTAACTAACCATAGCTTATATTAGTTGTTTGGTAAAGCGAGAATTTACAATTAAGAACATTTTTTGGACTCGAAGTCATGGTGTCTTCCAACAACAGTAGTTAAAATCTACTAGAGACAGCCATGTTTAAAATGAAGGGCGAAGCTTGACTTATTAGTTTTGTACATTGTCGATATACATTTCTTTTATAATGTTGATTTAGAATAAGCTATTTGAAAAGATATGAGTCAAATCACTACCTTATACTAAACCTACTGAGGATTCCGAATACAGTACTTCCTGGGTGATTTGGAAAGCTATGTTAGATGAGATTCTAAGTAATATAAAATAAGAAAGAGTAAGAGTCTAATTTCGTAAAATTCATTCATGATAAATAATAATGAAAATTTGAATACATATTCTTACTAACTTTACGCGAAGCGGGTGGGGGCGGACTAGTTATGTTACATACGAAGAAACCCCCGGTTTAAGAATTATAAATTAAATTAGATAACCAATTGTAAACAAATAAATGTTATATAAACTGCACACAATTACTACAAATTGTTGAAAATGTAATGAAAAAAAAATAAAAGCATTAGTTACACTTACAGAGTACCGGGCTTCAGTTCGTATTTGAACCAGGTTAATGTATGAAGAAACGTCGATAGGTAGCGCTTGTAGGCTGTGTACTTGGTACTGGATCGCCTGGATCCAATCAGCACTTCAAGTATAGTTGGTATGGATAAAACTGCCACAAAACCCGAAAACATGGCTCCTGTTAAGCCATAGCAATATTTCCAGTAAAAGTGTCGACCCCTAAAATATATTTTTAAATTTTAATAACAATTTATTATAGAATCAGAAACATTGTTAGGGCCACAAACACCTAGATTTAAAATAAAGTTCAAAATATTGTTTTCTACATTGACCCGTCGAAGAATCGAACCCGGGACGGTCGATTATCGGCAAATCCTCTGTACGGAAGAGGGTATAACCAACAGTGGATTATACAGGCCGTTATTTTTGTTCCGCTACATCTACAGTACCTTTTAAGGTCACAGTCCACTGCTGGCTGGGTAAATCCAGTCCGAATTAGCCCTCGGTACTTATCTGTTTATAATGTTCAAGTTACATATCTATATTATTGTTCACATACTGGTATATTTTTAACACCACAGTGTAGCATAAAATAGTAAGATTTACAAACAAGTGTGTTTCTCGAAACGAATGCTGAATATAAAGGGCCTTTTCATTTCATTGATAAAGTACCTCTGGATAGACTGGAGGCAGAAAAAGTCTCAGTTGTCAGAAGGGAGAAAGAGTAAGAAAGGGAAAGTTATCTCCGTAAGTCTCAGGGACTAGAATGAACGCCATCGACATGAAAATCACTTCAGTATTAAATTCGTGTGTATTTGTACCTATTAAATTTCTTTTCATCAAACCATTCCGGCAGCTTCATCTCCAAATCCTCCACTTTCCCCGAATCCGATGGATATTCGTACGCCTCTTTTCTCAACAGACCATCAATATATTCGTCCACTGAAACAAGATAATAAAAAAATTATTAGAGAGGTACGTACAACACACGTAGTTTGAGATGCAAGCTTATAAATTTATTAATCGAGCCGATCGTTCCGACTATAGTGTCCATTATGCTAAATGATTTACTATAAATGCATTTTAAATACGTTTCGCCCTCGGTGTATGCAATGCAACTCATCCCCTCACCACGTGTCACATTATAAGCACAAAGATATTGTTAAAAACCTTTTTTTTTAATTCCTTATTATTTTACGTTACTTCTATTACTTTTCAAATTTTGTAGCAGTTCACTTTAAAATCAATTTCCAATACCTGCTCTGCATCACATCAATTCATAAGGAATATCCGCAGTAATCTTTGGGGTGGCAGACTTAAATGAACTTTTTTGGGGTGATTTGTCAAGAGATATTATTTATTTATAATTTAATAATTTGATGTATAGTATAATTATTCGTGGTCTTATAGCCTATATACCCTTTTCTAAAGTGTCAGCTCTGAGGTCCCGAGTTTCATTTCCGAACGGGCCATTATTGAAAACCACTCTTTCAGTATTGTCCCTGATTTGTTTGTGGTACCTTAGTTGTTACTGATTCCATAACTTTGGGATGAAAGCAATGTATATGATGATATGAGAATGAATACTAATTAGTTTATCGCTGTCGTAAAATTCCAAAACATTTCTGAAAACAAAATTCACTTTTTATTATAATAAAAACTCCACAACTGGTAGGAATTAACGTATGCGAACATCAATATTGCCAAATACTATGTATACATTTTTGTGATTGTATATTTCATTGTTATTGTGACTGGGGTAACTGAATAAATTTCATTCCTTATTGGATTGTAAGAATTTTCACATGGCGAATAAAAAAAGTAATAAAGTATATAATAAGGCTGTTATAAGAGTTAAGAAGAATTAAAGGTGAGACTCTAAAAAAGGATATATATTAATTTTCGTATATACTATATTACATACGTATATACTGTATATAATAAGCCCCAGCAGAAACGTAACGTGTTTTTCCACTGATTACTGGAGGACTATTACCATCGACAACCTTTGCGTCATACTGGAGCAAAGGTTAAGTAGGTAAAGATAGCATTGGCCAGATTTGGACACACTGTGTGTCCAAATCTGGTGAATGCGGCATACGCGAGCTGCACGCGAGCTGCACGCGAGCCGCACGCGAGCAGCACGCTCGCTGCTCGCGCGCTGCACGCGTGCAATTACAGCAATTGTTTGGTTCACCTCTGTAGTGTCAAGCGTGGTTCAAGCAATTGTGTTCTCTTCCATACTGCATATCTTAACAGTAAATTTTCAAACAATTTTCATCTGTATACTCCATGATTATACGTATTCAGCCTTCGCCAATAAGAAATAATCAGATGGGTAAATCCAGTCAGAATCAGAACGGGTGAGCGAGCGAGAAGAAGTACGCGCGTAGCTGGTATTCGACAGATATATAGATATAGATAAATATGGACGCACTCTTACTAGCAAAAGTGAAAGTTAAAACCGTTTTATTCCTTTTAACCCTTTTTAGCATATTCATCATTAGCTTGGTATTTATTCATCATTATTTTGTAAATTTATATAGTTTTTGTTGATGTTTTATAAATGTATATTACATGTAACTTTTGATAATGCCGACTATATCGTATATGCATATATTTTTCTTTGTACATAGATAAATTTTCTCGAAAATGACTAATATCAAGAAAAACTTAAAATCGAAGATATACGTGAATGTCCACTGCATACCCGCCACGAGTGGTATCGTACTAAACTGTGAAAAAAGAACCTACTAAACTGTAAAAGAAGATCCAGTAAGGACTTACCTTAATCGCCAGGCTCAGCATGCGGATTGGTAATCGCAGTATCAGAAAAATCGCAGCTTAGATGTCTCTGTCCTTCTTAGGTCTGCTTATTTTTGATATTTGCCATTGTTGGTTTAGTGGTGCCATTGCCCAGTTTATAACTTTACTATCACTCTTTTAAAATTATTCCATCCATCGTTCGCTTGGGCATAAAGGCGGCGACGGGCTCACCACCTGTTACGTGTGGGTCGAAGGGACTTAATTGTCTAGACTAGACCTCTGTCTACCCCTGTATTGGGAATTGCGTGAAGATATTCATGTTTATGTTTATTTTATTATTATTTATTTAAAATGTGCATTTTAAAAATATTTAATTAATCTACATCTTAATTTAAATCTACGTATTGCTGATAATTTGGGATGTAGTGGCTTCCACCAATTATTTATATTTATACGGATTCGGAAAAGGTAAAGTCCGAATAAATTTATACAGAACTGTTTAAGACAAACAATCCTATGCCACATTTTCCTCGTGTAACACCAACGGCTTAGGCTCATGTGGAAAATTGATTCTCTCGCTCTCAAAACAGATAGTTGCCTTGCTTGCTCTTGTCTTCTAAGATCTACGGCAGACGGCGGACGGAAAACTTATACATAAAAAAACTAATACATGAACTGTTACAAATAACTGATTTAAAACAGATGATCATATTATCATTGAAATAATAATTCTTATCATCTCAAATCAGGTCTTATTTCAATTTTTGTACGTATATACTATAAAGGTATATAGTAAATTGACTTGAGTCTCAGGGCGGCCAAGCTTCGCTTAATGAGAATAACATAGCACTATAATGCAATTATAATTTATTGTGATTTCTTTTGTACATAACACTGGGTGAGAGACCGCGATTGTTTATTTCGGCAACGAAATATTACAGACTACATAATAATCTTAGTACATTACTTGACATCTAAGGCTTCCTACGCTTCCACGTAATAAGCGAAATGTGTTTGTATGTTTGTTGTGGAATAGAGACAAAGCTCTATAAAAAAAGCATGTGTCCTCAAGTCAAGGCATCTGATTTGGCTCAATATAAGATATCAACCATATTTTCAAACAAAATACATACAAAACCAATATACTCAGAAGACGAACACTTATGCCTAAAGCCGACCTTCAATAAAACGTTAGAGCCGTATCTCAGTGTCACTAACCAAACAATCAATCAGACATGTTTTACGGTACGTGTGTTGATTTAAAATTGAGAGATCACGTCTAGAAATTATTTAAAGTTATTTGGCATCGATAACGACTTTAGAATATTTGCTCATATAATGAATAATGTTGAATAACTACTGACAAAATTCATTCCTACATTACGTACTACGTATCCTACATTAACAATGCAGGATAAATAAAATAAATAAATATCCTCACGCAATTCCCAATACAGAGGTAGACAGAGGTCTAGTTTAGACAATTAAGTCCCTTTGACCCAAACACAATTGTACCCAAATGTGGAAACAATAAGTGTCTAAGAAGACTGAGGTCGGGGTTTAGAACCCACAGTGGGTTAGTCTACTCTCATCAAAAAACTAAAAAAGTCTTATAATAGAAAAAATACACCCAAATAATATTGTGTCTGTACGTTCGCTTATCTGCCTAGCAAACTTAGCAAATTTTCTTTTCGTTTTAATCGATATTCCAATTTTCGTTTAACTATAAAAATTTTACATTAAGTTTAAAATTTCAGTATATTTGTTTAGTCGATGTTTTTCATGTGTTATTTGCTGCCCAAAGCAAATTGTCAAAAAATTATTTTGATTTACTATAATATGAGGAAATAACTCGAAATTTTATGTTTATATGTTCTACATGTCCAATAACATTATACAGAACTTAAAAATGAAACCTGAAAATCGAATTTAATTCGCCCTTCCATTTGTTAATTTTATTTTATAGAAAAGGTAGGCAAACGACCAGGTGGCTCACGTGATGGTAAGTGATTACCGCCGCCCATGAACACCCGCAATACCAGAGGCATTGCAGATGCGCTGCCTCCCTAGGAGTGCCCCCCCCCCAGAATTGGGGGAGGGGGGTGTGTGGGCCCCGGTTACCTGCACTCACCAGACGAAACGCAGAAGTTTGTTAGACTTCTACTTCACGCCGGTATTCTGTAAGGTCGTGGTACTTCCCCGTCGAGCATTCTCTAGACTGGACCTCTGTCTACCCCTGTATTGGGAATGGCGTGAAGATATTTTTATTTACTAAAATAATTCTGAATCTGAACGCTATTTCGCTTATTGAATTTTGATTCTTTGTATTGGAATCTGAAGAAGGACTCGAGAATTTCATTCTTTATTATTTATTATTCGAGAAAATAAAAAAGCTCGCTGGTATTTCCGGACATAAAATCAAAACCGCTAGAAAAAAACTGCTATTAATCTAATTGTTTAAACGTTTATGCTAATACACTGAACGCATTCCAGGTCATGTTAATAACACAGCTAGTAATTCATAATTTGAACAAATTTCATATTAAACAAAATTTTAGAAATGCAGTCTAGTGAAATAAAACAGTATTGGGGATTATTCTTTGTTAAACGTTATTCTATTTAGTAATTACAAATTTTTCCTATGTGTTTACTTCATTTTATTCAAGTCACACCAGTCAGTGTTCAATTATTTTGATTATTTTTAAATATCACTACACAGTATTCATCTCTATAATTATTCTGGTCGCGTTTTGCTGTCTACTTATATGTGTGGGTGTTAATAACAAAAATTGTTCTTCTCTTTTGGAGTCTTCTCATGGAGTCAGTAATGAGAGAGACAAAGAACTAAAAAAAATATATTGGATTAAATTATTTAACAGCCGTTTTTCAGAGTCATTTGTCAATCATTAAACTTTTATTACTCATCAAACTTGAATTACATTAAGATATTAATAAATGAAAATCTTAATGTTATTCAGGAATAGCCACTTCATCATGGAATCACGTTAAATCCTCCGAAGTGACAAGGAATGATTGTCGGTAGCAGGAGAATGTTGACTTCTTCTTCTTCTTTACAGCCTATCAAGAGTCCACAGCTGAACATAGGCCTCCCCTAAACCTTTCCATAGTCAACGGTCCTCAGCCACCTGCATCCATCGACCTCCCGCAACATTTTGCAAGTCGTCGCTACATCTCGAGGGGGCGTTTGCCTGTACGAGCACTGCGTTTGCCTGTACGAGGTTGCCACTCGAGAACCTTTCTTCCTCAACGGTTGTCAGTTCTACGAGCTATGTGGCCGGCCCATTGCCACTTCAACGTGCTGATCCTCACGGCTATGTCGGTTACTCTGGTTCTGCTGCGGATGTCTTCATTACGGATTCTATCACGCAGAGAAACACCGAGCATAGCCCCTTCCATAGCATGCCGAGCAACTTTGAACTTCCTGATAAGGCTTGTAGTGAAAGACCACGTCTCAGATCCATATGTCATCAACGGCAACACGCACTAGTAGTAAACTTTGGTCTTTAGATTTTGAGGTATTTTAGATGAGAAGATGGGGCGTAGTTTCCCGTGCGCTGCCCAGCGGAGTTGGAGTCGTCGATTGACCTCTCGGTCGTAGTTGGACTTACCTAGACTGACAATTTGTTGACTATGGTTTATCATTCAAGTATTTGTTGATCATTCAAGTCTACGACAGATACTCTACAATAATAGCGTAATACCGTACTGTACTGTGGATATCAGGAAAGCACTCAGTCAGTAGTCAAGGTTGATTCGTGGACATTTAAAAAACGTTTAAACGGTTCATACAACAACACTTATCAGCGAACTAAGTAACCAAAGTGCAAGATAATTTCTGGTTACAAAACTAAGATGAAGATAAGAGAGAAGGAATATACATTTTCTGAATTTTGCAAAAATGGATACTTTGGTGATAAATTATGGCCCGTAATTATATATCATAAAAAGCTTGTTGGGGTGAAACTTTTCTTAGTAATTTATCAGTAAAAATGAATAACGCATTAATATAAATTATGCTTGACTGCCTTGTCCTAAGTTTTTGTAATCTTAATATGTTTTTCTTATGTATCATCTAAAAATAACACTAAGCAAATTACATACTCATTTAATTCCCAATATCTTAACGCGTGTCACTGATAAAGATCGTACATTGACTTTTCTTGTTCGTTATAAAATCCATTTCAATTGAAATAATTTTTATTCATTGATAATCAATGTATAATCAACATCAAAATATTTATGTCCCAAAATATCTTCAGTAGAAGGTGGGTCGAAACGACTTTATTGTCTAGACCTCTGTCCACCCCTGTACTGGGAATGGCGTTAAGATATTTATTATTACAATTAAATCCCTTCGACCCATCTTCCAACGAAAATATTTTCGGGACAACGTGACAGGTGGTGAACCCGTCGCCGTCTTTATATCCAAGCCAACGATATAATCGTACATAAGTTTTTTTGTAAACCCAAACAAACACGAGCCGGCCACCTGGGGATCGAACTCGGCTCCCCTGACTCGAAATTCCGATCACCCAACAACTCGGCCGTCGTGACTTATATAAACTACCTAATAGGAACAAAAAATAGAGATATTCCTATTCCACAGTCCTGACGAACCTTGTGGAACCTGTTTCTCATACCATCTTCAATAACAGGCACTGGGTATTCCAACAAGATTCGGCGCCAGCTCATAGAGCGTAGAGCACACAGAACTGGCTAGCGGCGCGTGAAATCGACTTCATCGAGCACGAAGACTGGCCCTCCTCCAGTCCAGATTTGAATCCGTTAGATTACAAGATATGGCAACACTTGGGGGAAAAGGCGTGCTCAAAGCCTCATCCCAATTTGGAATAACTCAAGATATCCTTGATTAAGGCAGCCGCCGATATTGACATGGACCTCGTTCGTGCTGCAATAGACGACTGGCCGCACAGATTGAAGGCCTGTATTCGAAATCACGGAGGTCATTTTGAATAAACATATATATATATATATATATATATATATATATATATATATATATATATATATATATATATATATATATATATATATATATATATATATATATATATATATATATATATATATATATATATATATATATATATATACGTCTTGTCCATGATCATCTTAAGACTAACCCGCCGAGAAACACAATTGAGGTCATTGAGCATAGTGCTAAGCTCCTCAAGCTCCTCAAGCGACCCTGTAGTCAGAACTATATTATCGGCAAACCGAAGGTGATCGTATCCTTTCCAGTTCAGTAGCAAGAAAACATCTTCTAACACAGCGGTGGACAGTTTCGGGGATATGACGTCACCCTGTTTTATCCCTTATCGGAAAAAGCCCACTGACTCAGTTGAAAACCGACAGCGGCGAAGTTATTTCCGTTAGAACTGACATTTTAAGTAAGATCGAGAGATTTTACGGACAGCTGTACACATCGTCGCTAAAACCACACACGAGTGAGAGTGGCGACACAAGAGCCAAGGTTATACGACACTTTTCCGATGACATCCCTGAGACTGACTGTCTAAGCGAGATTAGAATGGCTCTCAAACAACCTCGGGTGAGAATGGAATTACTGCTGAGCTTCTGAAAGCGGGTGGAAAACCGTTACTTGTGGTCCTTCAGAAGCCCTTCAATTCCGTCATCCAAGAAGGTGCTACACCGAACGTGTGGAGTAGGAGCGTGGTTGTCCTGTTTTTCAAGAAAGATAACTGCCTATTGAAGAAGTATAGACCAATAGAGCTACTAAGCCGCGTCTACGAACTGTTTTCGAGAGTCATTACGAATCGTCTGGCAACCTTGACAAGACTTGACAACATCCAGCCTCCCGAACAAGCCGGGTTCCGAAAAGGCTTCAGTACCATAGACCACATATATACTCTTCGCAAGAGATGTGAATCACATGAAATGTATGAAAGACGAAATGGGGAAGATTTTGACGGAAAACGAGAGCATAAAAGAACGTTGGAAGAGCTATTTTAGCAAACTTTTGAATGAGGAAAATCAGTGGAATGGAGTACTAGAGGATGCTAGGAGTAATATGGGCATGGTTAAAGAGGTGACTGAAGACGAAGTTAGGATGGCAGTACAGAGTATGAAAAATGGAAAAGCTGTAGGGCCAGATGGTATACCAGTAGAAGCATGGAAGTATCTGAAAGCAGATGGATGGAAGTGGCTGACTTTGTTCTTCAATAAGTTGTTGCAAGAAGAGGTGATCCCCGATGAATGGTGCAACAGTTCACTGGTACCCGTTTTTAAAAAGAAGGGTGATGTACAAGATTGCAACAGCTATCGGGGAATAAAACTCATATCACACAGCATGAAGATATGGGAAAAAGTGATAGCAAAACGAATGAGAGAGGAGACTGAGGTAACACAGAACCAATTCGGGTTTATGCAGGGCCGGGGAACAACGGATGCCATATTTGCACTTCGGCAACTGATTGAAAAATACAGGCTTGTGCAAAAGAACTTGCATATGGTATTCGTGGACCTGGAGAAGGCATACGATAGGGTACCCCGTAAGGTTCTGTGGTGGTGTATGAGGGAGAAAGAGCTGCCAGAGAAGTATGTGCGGCTTGTTGAGGCGATGTATAATAGAGCCAATACTTGCGTCCGGTCTGAGGCTGGAATCACAGACATGTGCCTGTAGGTTTACACCAAGGTTCGGCTTTAAGTCCTTATTTGTTCCTTCTGATTATGGATGCTCTGTCACCGAACATACAGGAGGAAGCACCCTGGTGTATGCTATTTGCTGATGACATTGTGCTTGTCGGAGAAAATGCACTTGAGGTACAGAGCAAGCTGGGAAAATGGCAAGAAAAACTGGAAAGTGTAGGATTACAAATAAGCAGAACCAAAACTGAACACATGTTCTGTGACTTCAGTAGTCCATCCAGTTTTTCTCATATTGCCTTGGATGGTGTTCTCCTACCAGTCTGCTCCGAATTCCGATACCTTGGGTCAGTGATCTAAAATGACGGCAATGTCGACCGGGACGTAAAGAATAGAATAAATGCGGGATGGATGAAATGGCGACAGGTCTCGGGAATAACTTGCGATCCACGCATGCCTCTTAAATTTAAGGGCAAAGTTTACAAAACGATCGTGAGACCTGTCGTATTATACGGATCAGAGTGCTGGGCAATGAAAGTGACGGATGAAAGAAGAGTGCATGCTGCAGAGATGAGAATGTTGAGATGGATGTGTGGAGTGACTAGAAAAGATCGCATAAAGAATGAGTATATAAGGGGAAGCTTGAAAGTAGCACCAGTGAGAGAGAAAATGAAGAGTGGTAGGTTAGCATGGTTCGGGCATGTAATGAGGAGGGAAGAATGTAATATAGGCAAAAGAATGTTAGAGATGAATGTGGATGGACGAAGAGCTATGGGGAGACCAAAAAAACGATGGATGGATTGTGTGAAAGAAGACATGAGAAAGAAAGGAATGAGTATTGAGATGGCATGAAATAGAGGAGAGTGGAAGAAGAAGACATGTTGTGCCGACCCCACATAGCATGGGATAAGGGCAGGAAGAAGAAGAAGACCACATATATACTCTTCGCCAGATTGTACAGAAGACAGAAGAGTACAATCTACCTCTATATCTGGCGTATGTGGTCTATGAAAAAGCCTTCGATTCTGTCAAAATTTGGGCGGTGCTACAGGCTCTTCAGCGATGTCAGATAGACTATAGGTATATCGAAGTGTTGAAATGCTTATACGATGAGGCTACGATGTGTATCCAAGTACAGAACCAGAGCACGAAACCTATCCAATTGCAGAAACGTGTAAAATTTCTTCACGCAATTCCCAATACAGGGGTAGACAGAAGTCTAGTATAGACAATTAAGTCCCTTAGACCAACCTTCCACCGAAGACATTTTCGGGACAACGTGACAGGTGGTGAACCCGTCGCTATCTTTATGTCCAAGCCAACGATATATTTCGTACATAAGTTTTTGAAAAACTCATTGGTACGAGCCTGCCACCTGGGGATCGAACTCTGGTATCTTCACTTGAAATTCCGACCACCCAACCACTCGGTAATGGTGACTTTTTAAAGATTACATTTATTACATTTTTTTTATAATTTTTTATCTGTTTACGTACTTCTTAATATTGGGGTAATCAGAACTCAAGACAAACTTAGAAATTTCAGCCCACATCAGATTTATTGGCTTATATTGTTAAAATAACTTACCGCTCAAATCCATGTTTATTACAGTTAAACTATAATTAGATTAACACTTGAATATTCCTTTACTTTATAATGATAACAGAAAATCAGAAAATCGTTATATTAGCACCCGAGACTCACTTCTGGACCGCTGGCTCCAGTACTGATCAAAATGAACAAACTACACAGCATATAAAGCAGTTATTATCA
Source organism: Sericinus montela (assembly GCA_029286605.1). Classification (NCBI taxonomy): domain Eukaryota; kingdom Metazoa; phylum Arthropoda; class Insecta; order Lepidoptera; family Papilionidae; genus Sericinus; species Sericinus montela. Next base: position 2,148,466 of record JAGSMR010000038.1, read on the forward strand.
CAAACAATAACAAATATACGTAATCACATTTTTTAATGGGCGACCCCGGCTAATAGACTGTAACTCTCGAAACTGCAGGATCGAAAGAAACAGACAACATATAAAGTTATAAATGTTGTTCATTTTCGTTTTAAGTAATATTTTTACCGGTAAAAATATTACTTCCCCTCCCCCAATTATGGGGGAGGGGGGCACTCTAAGGGAGGCAACGCATCTGCTAAGCTTCTGGTATTGCGGATGTTCATGGGCGGCGGTAATCACTTACCATCACGTGAGCCACCTGCTCGTTTCCTCCCTTTTCCTATAAAAAAAAATTATTATAATTTATCTATGTCATCATCTAGCTTATTATTTGCCTTTTTTGGTTGTCGACACCTGGTACCAGACCAGCCTATGGAGTTCCTACGTTACTATCAATTTCTACAGATTGTTAGAGGCTATGGTTATATGCTTATTCAATTTGACGAATTTTATTGATTTTCTTTGCATTTTATCAGAATGATAAAATACAAAAAATCAATATAATTACAGTTTGGTCCTAATCATGAGATTAGGACCAAACTGTAAATATATCCTATCAGACAAATAGAAATTTCAAGTTCTGTTAACGTATGACAGTTATGAGGTTAAAAACTTGAATTTAAAAAAGAACGTACAATGCATTAAGAAGCTCCTTCTATTTTGAGGTCGATTATAAATATCAGAAGGCCGATTTTTAACCTGATTATGATTTTTCAAATACATTTAAATTAATGAACCCGTCGACTTAAATTCAAATCTTTTTTTAATGAACACATCACTTACAATATGACAATAGGTTGAAAAATAAACTAAACAAAATAACATAAACGAAACAAATAACATAACAAATAACATAACAAAATAAAATGGCTTACGCCTGTAAACCATTTCACAAGAAGAAGGTAAGATGAGCTGTGACACCCGAGGACTATGATAGAACACGGCATAGCCCGCGATTGCACAGGCTTTGTATGCTCTTCAAACCGGAATACAAAATAATGATTTCTTGTATTTACGCGATCATTACACATTTGAAATAAAACGTTAACTATGCAATTTTTATTAATTTTAAAGTATATAAGTTATACTGACCTTTTTTTATTAAATTAAAGTTAGTATTCAAATAAATTTTATGAGTAGAGATGACTTAGTTTAGTTTTTCTTAATGAGTTATTGGTATTATTTTAGCAGTCTGAAGCCTACTTGCCGGGCTTAGGCATGAAGTAGGCAACTTTTTTCATATTGGGTAACGTATCATCATTTTGGGCAATGGTCACTAATGTTACTTTGCAGTTACCTCAATGGTTTGTAGAGTATTACCTCAATGGTTATGTATGGTATTAAATGGCATGCGCAGTGAAGAAGAAAAACCAAGTTGTTCAGTAGTTCTAAAATTCAGTAAAGCATTATGTACTGCAACCTATTTGTTTTTATCGCCTTTTTAAACACGTCTTTAAACAGTTCGAAAACAAACTTAATATTCATCAATGAACAAGAATGGGCTTCTTCCGCTCTGCTTAATATTCTAACCGTAAATTTTGGACAAATTGCACTGGAAAAACTGTAATTTTTTAAATCCATTTTGTGTTTATGCTTTTAATATTTCAAATGGTACTTAATCTGACAAACTTAATCTACAAAGTTTTATTAAAATGTCGCCAAAGCTCCTTAGAAGCGTACGGAAGAAAGATTTGAAATTACAACTGCTGGTGGGATACGGTGGCTAGGATGTAACAGCGTCGCCACTGTTTGACGGTCGAAATAGGTATGAGTTTAGTACTGTACTGATGCACTGAAGGCTCTTTCTCTATTAAGAATATCTTTTAGAAACCAACCATGTTAGCAAACTGCTCGAAGAGGGGAAGGTCATAAGTACTCGAATACCTAGACGTGCATGTATGTAGAAAATGGTACGTAAGGATCGTGACACTTGGCGATCTGTTCTCTCTGGCTACTCCGTCAGGAACTGTGCGTGAAGATGAAATAAATTAAAAAAAATTTAAAATTTATAAAATTAAGGTAAAAAAATCTACTCATAAGTTAGCATAGCACAGTCGTGCATTTAGTAAACCTGTATAACAATAACAACAATCTACTTACTAGTTAAAGTTTGTCGTCGATTAGTTATCGTTTTAAAATTTAAACTTAAATATTTTTTGCTGACGAAAACCATAATTAATATCTGTTCACACCAACCCTTGTGCTGTTCTTATTGTTTAGAGTCTGTTCAGAAGTCAACTGCTGAACACAGGCCTCCTCCAATGTTTGCCCCAAAGAAGGAACCCCAGTCCACCTGCATCTATGTACTGTCGATTAAATTTATTCTATTAACTGGAAAACTATTCAGTGGAAAACTTTTTTATACTTATGTTTAACTTTAGATATATTTTGTTTATATTACCCGAGTTCTATCCCCAGGTGGTAGACTCGTACCAATGACTTTTTTCAAAACTTTAGCACGATTTATATTAATGACTTGGACATAAAGACGGCGTCAGACTCACCATACGTCACGAAGTCCCTGCGATGGAATACATTTCTGTTCAATCTTTTTCTTTTCGAAGCGTTATTTAGTATTCAAATAAATTTTAGCAGTGGGTTCAATACAAGACTAAACTTTCTTACATAATAAAGGATACAAGATATAACTCTTAATACAAGAATTCCTCTGGTTATCCACTGTTAAAATTATTTAATTCTTGGATATTAACGATTTTTTTATGTTCTGTGCAACGAGCGATTAATATTATTATTAACGTTAATTGTTTTTAAGAAGTCACGATAGCCGAGTGATGGTAGGTAGGTTGACGGAATTTCGAGTCGAGAGACCCGAGTTCGATCCCCAGGTGGCAGGCTCGTGCCAATGGGTTTCTCAAAAACTTATGTACGAATTATATCGTTGGCTTGGACATAAAGACGGCGACGGGCTCACCACCTGTCACGTTGTCCCGAAAATATCTTTGGTGGAAGGTGGGTCGAAGGGACTTAATTGTCTAGACTAGACCTCTGTCTACCCCTTATTGGGAATTGCGTGAAAATTGCGTTAATTGTTTTGTAATCTCTAGCATTAAAAAGTGATCAGTAAATAATTGAAAAGTGCTTAACTTTGTTTTGATTTCTATTATAGATTTACAAAAGAAAAAACAATACATTCAAAAATATCTAGATTCGTTGGAAGCAGTCTGAATTAAAAAAAGGTTGGCTTAAACAAGTGGGTGATTATTTAAGCACTAATGTGTTTTTATATAATGCTGTGTTTTATTATCTATTGACACAGGTAAAATTCGAAATTGTGACTCCGTCGCGGCTGCACACCATGTTCCGTTTAAAACAAAACGATTATTTACGGATTGTATCGCGTTTTATTTGTTTTTTCTTTAACTTTTTTAAATTTCCAACATTTCGGGTGCTTTACAGCATCCTTAGTTACTAATGTCTAACAAGGAAGATCCGTGAGGCTATTAAATTAAAAAAATATCCCAACTTCAATAGAGATGTTTGGGTGCTACCCAAACTTGTGCCAGAAAGCCGATCACGAAGAACATTGTTTTAAAAACCAAATAACAATGCGATAAAATCCATAAATAATCGTTTCTAAATTTAAGGGAGAAAAAATATTTAAAGTTGACTCGGGCGGGATCAGTTGAAATTTTAAACATTAAGCTAGCTTAATCAAACTGACCGTTATCCTGAATCATGAAAACAAAAATGAATCGATATTACTACTTAAAATATACGAAGTAAATAATAATTATATCTACTGTACTTAGTAATAAATCGCGTCGAATGGAATATGCGGTGAACACCGCCATATATCAGGGGCTTAATGGCGCTATCCTCAGTTCAATCTCATCGTGATGTTTTTTAAAACATTTTATCCTAATTATTTAATGTAATCGACAAAGTTTATTAACATTAAATAGTGAGAGCAACAAACGCATAAATGTTGATAAGAATGAACTAAATACTTGGTGTATGTTGTGAAAAAGTATACAATATAAATGTAATTATGGTTTTATCTGCAACTGCAAAGCTGATTTGCGTACATAAACTTATCTATTTTATTAAACTCGTATTTTTCTGTTACATAATTTTCCGTCTTTATAAATTCTCCTCTTCTTTATAAATATATATTAAGAAGTTTACGAGCCGTAATGATCATAACATACTCGTATATGTAACAAAGTGATGCCATTATGTAATATGTAATACGAGTATCTTTAAAATTGCTTATCGGATATTTCTATAAATTAAACGAAACCTAAAATCAAACCTATAGTCACGATAGCCGAGTGGTTGGGTGGTCGGAATTTCGAGTCGAGAGACCCGAGTTCGATCCCCAGGTGGCAGGCTCGTGCCAATGGGTTTTTCAAAAGCTTATGTACGAATTATATCGTTGGCTTGGACATAAAGACGGCGACGGGCTCACCACCTGTCACGTTGTCCCGAAAATATCTTTGGTGGAAGGTGGGTCGAAGGGACTTAATTGTCTAGACTAGACCTCTGTCTACCCCTGTATTGGGAATTGCGTGAAAATTGCGTTAATTGTTTTGTAATCTCTAGCATTAAAAAGTGATCAGTAAATAATTGAAAAGTGCTTAACTTTGTTTTGATTTCTATTATAGATTTACAAAAGAAAAACAATACATTCAAAAATATCTAGATTCGTTGGAAGCAGTCTGAATTAAAAAAGGTTGGCTTAAACAAGTGGGTGATTATTTAAGCACTAATGTGTTTTATATAATGCTGTGTTTATTATCTATTGACACAGGTAAAATTCGAAATTGTGACTCCGTCGCGGCTGCACACCATGTTCCGTTTAAAACAAAACGATTATTTACGGATTGTATCGCGTTTATTTGTTTTTCTTTAACTTTTAAATTTCCAACATTTCGGGTGCTTTACAGCATCCTTAGTTACTAATGTCTAACAAGGAAGATCCGTGAGGCTATTAAATTAAAAAAAATCTACTCATAAGTTAGCATAGCACAGTCGTGCATTTAGTAAACCTGTATAACAATAACAACAATCTACTTACTAGTTAAAGTTTGTCGTCGATTAGTTATCGTTTTAAAATTTAAACTTAAATATTTTTGCTGACGAAAACCATAATTAATATCTGTTCACACCAACCCTTGTGCTGTTCTTATTGTTTAGAGTCTGTTCAGAAGTCAACTGCTGAACACAGGCCTCCTCCAATGTTTGCCCCAAAGAAGGAACCCCAGTCCACCTGCATCTATGTACTGTCGATTAAATTTATTCTATTAACTGGAAAACTATTCAGTGGAAAACTTTTTATACTTATGTTTAACTTTAGATATATTTTGTTTATATTACCCGAGTTCTATCCCCAGGTGGCAGGCTCGTGCCAATGGGTTTCTCAAAAACTTATGTACGAATTATATCGTTGGCTTGGACATAAAGACGGCGTCAGACTCACCATACGTCACGATGTCCTGCGATGGAATACATTTCTGTTCAATCTTTTTCTTTTCGAAGCGTTATTTAGTATTCAAATAAATTTTAGCAGTGGGTTCAATACAAGACTAAACTTTCTTACATAATAAAGGATACAAGATATAACTCTCAATACAAGAATTCCTCTGGTTATCCACTGTTAAAATTATTTAATTCTTGGATATTAACGATTTTTATGTTCTGTGCAACGAGCGATTAATATTATTATTAACGTTAATTGTTTTGTAATCTCTAGCATTAAAAAGTGATCAGTAAATAATTGAAAAGTGCTTAACTTTGTTTTGATTTCTATTATAGATTTACAAAAGAAAAACAATACATTCAAAAATATCTAGATTCGTTGGAAGCAGTCTGAATTAAAAAAGGTTGGCTTAAACAAGTGGGTGATTATTTAAGCACTAATGTGTTTTATATAATGCTGTGTTTTATTATCTATTGACACAGGTAAAATTCGAAATTGTGACTCCGTCGCGGCTGCACCATGTTCCGTTTAAAACAAAACGATTATTTACGGATTGTATCGCGTTTTATTTGTTTTTCTTTAACTTTTAAATTTCCAACATTTCGGGTGCTTTACAGCATCCTTAGTTACTAATGTCTAACAAGGAAGATCCGTGAGGCTATTAAATTAAAAAAATTTAAAATTTATAAAATTAAGGTAAAAAAATCTACTCATAAGTTAGCATAGCACAGTCGTGCATTTAGTAAACCTGTATAACAATAACAACAATCTACTTACTAGTTAAAGTTTGTCGTCGATTAGTTATCGTTTTAAAATTTAAACTTAAATATTTTTTGCTGACGAAAACCATAATTAATATCTGTTCACACCAACCCTTGTGCTGTTCTTATTGTTTAGAGTCTGTTCAGAAGTCAACTGCTGAACACAGGCCTCCTCCAATGTTTGCCCCAAAGAAGGAACCCCAGTCCACCTGCATCTATGTACTGTCGATTAAATTTATTCTATTAACTGGAAAACTATTCAGTGGAAAACTTTTTATACTTATGTTTAACTTTAGATATATTTTGTTTATATTACCCGAGTTCTATCCCCAGGTGGCAGGCTCGTGCCAATGGGTTTCTCAAAAACTTATGTACGAATTATATCGTTGGCTTGGACATAAAGACGGCGTCAGACTCACCATACGTCACGATGTCCCTGCGATGGAATACATTTCTGTTCAATCTTTTTCTTTTCGAAGCGTTATTTAGTATTCAAATAAATTTTAGCAGTGGGTTCAATACAAGACTAAACTTTCTTACATAATAAAGGATACAAGATATAACTCTCAATACAAGAATTCCTCTGGTTATCCACTGTTAAAAATTATTTAATTCTTGGATATTAACGATTTTTTTATGTTCTGTGCAACGAGCGATTAATATTATTATTAACGTTAATTGTTTTTAAGAAGTCACGATAGCCGAGTGATGGTAGGTAGGTTGACGGAATTTCGAGTCGAGAGACCCGAGTTCGATCCCCAGGTGGCAGGCTCGTGCCAATGGGTTTCTCAAAAACTTATGTACGAATTATATCGTTGGCTTGGACATAAAGACGGCGACGGGCTCACCACCTGTCACGTTGTCCCGAAAATATCTTTGGTGGAAGGTGGGTCGAAGGGACTTAATTGTCTAGACTAGACCTCTGTCTACCCCTGTATTGGGAATTGCGTGAAGATATTTATTTATATTTATTATTATTATTTTATTTAAAACAAACTTTAAAACTTTTGTTAATAACTAAATTTACTCAATGCAATTTATAAAACTTTATGTTTTATGCCTTTACTTTACTGTAGTTGTTATTTCTTCTGTTCAACGTTAGCAACATTAAATGTTTGCTAACGTTTGAGCTGTTGATTCTTATTCGGAAAGCAGGTTCCTCTTTAACATGCATATTTACTTTGTTTATATAAATATTATTATTTTGATTTAATTAACTTTTGGTCTTATAGTCTCAAAACTGGCATTCAATGGTTAGTTAATGCTGTCGTATTAAATACAGCTGGCGGAGCTAATTGTGTGTCTTACAATAAAATAATATAGACTACTAAGTAACCTCACACCCAGCAAGAGTATATATTCTATATTTTGTAAAGAATATATATAGTTACCAGTTCATAAAAATTACTACTTGCGTAGAGTTAGCTGATGCTTAGCACGTTTCCCACATATTTTCAATACTGATAGCATTCTTAGTTTATAATATTCTAGTTTAGTTTAGGTATCTTTTCCTGAACTTTTATCCTTTCATTGCTCTTGAATATAAGAAGTTGTTAAAAAATCATCTGGAATAATACTACACGAAAATTCTACTGAATGATGATAAGCACCAGCGTTTAAGGTGCAGTATCTGGATGCGTCGGCCAATCCACTTACCAAGCATGCCGGTTAAGACAAATCTTCCCCTATCGGAGACCTATTTTTCTACGGTGAACTTTTACAGACTATTATTGTATGTCTGAAGTGATAAAAAACTACTACGCAATAAAATAAACATATTTTACTTTACAACAAAAACTCAAACTTACACGAAAAATCTAGTTATGAGAATGTTTTCTTTTTATTTTTTCTTTAACTTTTTAAATTTCCAACATTTCGGGTGCTTTACAGCATCCTTAGTTACTAATGTCTAACAAGGAAGATCCGTGAGGCTATTAAATTAAAAAAATATCCCAACTTCAATAGAGATGTTTGGGTGCTACCCAAACTTGTGCCAGAAAGCCGATCACGAAGAACATTGTTTTAAAAACCAAATAACAACGCGATAAAATCCATAAATAATCGTTTCTAAATTTAAGGGAGAAAAAATATTTAAAGTTGACTCGGGCGGGATCAGTTGAAATTTTAAACATTAAGCTAGCTTAATCAAACTGACCGTTATCCTGAATCATGAAAACAAAAATGAATCGATATTACTACTTAAAATATACGAAGTAAATAATAATTATATCTACTGTACTTAGTAATAAATCGCGTCGAATGGAATATGCGGTGAACACCGCACCATATATCAGGGGCTTAATGGCGCTATCCTCAGTTCAATCTCATCGTGATGTTTTTTAAAACATTTTATCCAAATAATTTAATGTAATCGACAAAGTTTATTAACATTAAATAGTGAGAGCAACAAACGCATAAATGTTGATAAGAATGAACTAAATACTTGGTGTATGTTGTGAAAAAGTATACAATATAAATGTAATTATGGTTTTATCTGCAACTGCAAAGCTGATTTGCGTACATAAACTTATCTATTTTATTAAACTCGTATTTTTCTGTTACATAATTTTCCATCTTTATAAATTCTCCTCTTCTTTATAAATATATATTAAGAAGTTTACGAGCCGTAATGATCATAACATACTCGTATATGTAACAAAGTGATGCCATTATGTAATATGTAATACGAGTATCTTTAAAATTGCTTATCGGATATTTCTATAAATTAAACGAAACCTAAAATCAAACCTATAGTCACGATAGCCGAGTTGTTGGGTGGTCGGAATTTCGAGTCGAGAGACCCGAGTTCGATCCCCAGGTGGCAGTACCAATGAGTTTTTCAAAAACTTATGTACGAATTTCATCGTTGGCTTGGACATAAAGGCGGGGACGGGCTCACCACCTGTCACGTTGTCCCGAAAATATCTTCGGTGGAAGGTGGGTCAAAGGGACTTAATTGTCTAGACTTGACCTCTGTCTACCCCTGTATTGGGAATTGCGTGAAGATATTTATTTATATTTATTATTATTATTTTATTTAAAAACAAACTTTAAAACTTTTGTTAATAACTAAATTTACTCAATGCAATTTATAAAACTTTATGTTTTATGCCTTTACTTTACTGTAGTTGTTATTTCTTCTGTTCAACGTTAGCAACATTAAATGTTGCTAACGTTTGAGCTGTTTGATTCTTATTCGGAAAGCAGGTTCCTCTTTAACATGCATATTTACTTTGTTTAAATAAATATTATTATTTTGATTTAATTAACTTTTGGTCTTATAGTCTCAAAACTGGCATTCAATGGTTAGTTAATGCTGTCGTATTAAATACAGCTGGCGGAGCCCGAGTGTGTGTCTTACAATAAAATAATATAGACTACTAAGTAACCTCACACCCAGCAAGAGTATATATTCTATATTTTGTAAAAGAATATATATAGTTACCAGTTCCTTAAAAATTACTAGTTGCGTAGAGTTAGCTGATGCTTAGCACGTTTCCCCGCATATTTTCAATACTGATAGCATTCTTAGTTTATAATATTCTAGTTTAGTTTAGGTATCTTTTCCTGAACTTTTTATCCTTTCATTGCTCTTGAATATAAGAGAAGTTGTTAAAAAAATCATCTGGAATAATACTACACGAAAATTCTACTGAATGATGATAAGCACCAGCGTTTAAGGTGCAGTATCTGGATGCGTCGGCCAATCCACTTACCAAGCATGCCGGTTAAAACAAATCTTCCCCTATCGGAGAGACCTATTTTCTACGGTGAACTTTTACAGACTATTATTGTATGTCTGAAGTGATAAAAAACTACTACGCTTTGTAATAAAAAATAAACATATTTTACTTTACAACAAAAACTCAAACTTACACGAAAAAATCTAGTTATGAGAATGTTTTCTTTTTATTTTTTATTACTTACAATTAATATGATAAGTATTATTAATATACAATTAATAGACAATCTAATGACCCAATATTTGTAACGACAACTACAGGCTATAATTTAATCATAGGTTTGATTGACCATTTTTACATTTCTATTCATCTTCAATGGTGAAAGGTTGCTGATGGAAAAAGGTAGTTTTAAATGAGTTTTCCATTAAATTCTTATTTTGTTTTATGTGTAAAAGTCTGTACATACAAATTTTAGCTAATTCACCATGAATTTTCTTCACCAAAACGATAAAAGAGTCTTGTACCAGGGTTGCGACTGAGGCTTCTCATATTCAGAATTGGGTTTTGGAGGCGTTTCATCAATCGGGTCTTCTCCGAACATGTTCGCGTACGAATCCTTAACGCCGTAAATGAAGAATGCCACGTACGGGAAGTACTCAGCCATATACAAAGACACAATGTATATGAGGTTCAATATCAAACGTCCTACGTATGTACTGTAGAAAGCTATCATCAAGGAAGCGACGGCCAGTTTGTATTTAGAGACTAAGGGAAGTTTCTTGTACTCCGGCGCCGATTCCAATGTGTCGTAGTCTTTGATGTACAACTTGCGAGGAGCTCGCTTCGGCAGGCCTTCTATACTCGATTTTAATATCAGCGACGTGGAATCAACACCTGCAATTTTATAAAATATTAGTGGCTTTACTCTTATTATTTTACTACCTGAAAACTATCTTATTTTATTATCTACTGGACAACGGCCACTCCTGCATGGGAGTGTTGCAACACCAAACACTCCTTGGCGCTCGCTTGGGCATCACAAGCAGATTAACGACAGCACAGCTGTAACTAAAGCTGCACTGTACTAATCACGGTCTGCAATTTTTTAAGTAAATTATCGATGGTGATGGTCCTTTTTTACATTGTTGTATATACATTTATTAATAAAATCAGCAACAAAATTCTCCAGCGCGTGTTTTTTCACAATTTTATACTTCAGGACAATTAAACTTACTATTTTAAAAAGTATTCAAATGAAGCTATGGAAACTAGTTAATTTAAATAGTTTAAATTTTACATATATTTATTTTTATTTATTTATCTTCACGCACAATCCCTGACGGGGTAGCCAGAGAGAACAGATCGCCAAGTGTCACGATCCCTACATACTTCTTTCGCTTCTTTCAGATACATCATCTTCTTCATACATGCACGTCTAGGTATCCGAGTACTCTTGACCCTCTAGTTAAAATTTGCTACATAAATACCAGTACCATCTATAGAACCATAAGTAATGAAAATTAACTATCTCTATTTCTAACAACGGAGTTCGATCAGCTTTATAACATTATGATAATGTTTATATTAAGTTATAGTTTTTAAATTATTGATTATAAAATGTTTGCAGTAATTATTTAAATTCGGTCATTGACCAGAAAATGCATGTAAATTGCGGTAAGAACAACACTTGGAACTTTATAAACCTTTCAACAGTAAATAAATGTTATAATTAGACATTATTATATATTATATATGTCTTGGTGATTTGTAAACACTAAACAAACAATACAATATCGTAGGTATCCCGAGCATGAATTAAATATGTACAGATTTACCGATAAATTTGTTTACCAAAAAATATTTTCGTCTATTGTATAAATAATAACAAGAAATTTTTTCTTTACTTAGTTTTACATATTTTTACTTTACTTAATTTATCTATTACATATTCAATTATTTATTCACATTTTCATAAGTATGGATACTTACAAATTAAAATTATCCTTACTTATAAAAATAATATATGATTATGTACTTGATTAGTTCGTGTTTGTGTGATACATCATATATCATGATTTTATAAATATATAGTTAATACAAATAAATAAATAAATATCTTCACGCAATTCCCAACACAGGGGTAGACAGACATCTAGTCTAGGCATTAAAGTCCCTTCGACCCACCTTCCACCGAAGATATTTTCGGGACAACGTGACAGGTGATGAGCCCGGCGCCGTCTTTATGTCCAAGCCAACGATATGATTCGTACATAAGTTTTAGAAAAACCCATTGGTACGGCCACTTGAGGATCGAAATCTTTGGGGGAGGCCAATGTTCAGCAGTGGACTTGAGATAGGCTGATATTATGATAATGATGATGATATAATAAACGAAATTTTGTAGAGAAATAATGAGAATGAAAGTAACAATATATCATTCCGTCTCTTCTAATTGGAGTCGAAAAATGCAACTATAGAAAAAGCCATAAGTACAATTGATTGATTATAAAATTCAGACGACGGGGTTCGGACAATATTCTTCGGTGAACTTTTACGGGCCAGTATGTAAGATTGTGTATCTAATGTATATTCTTTATATGATATTTTCTTTACAATTATGATTTTAAAGCCACCAAAATTGTAAAATTTTTAGTGTTTTGTTGTGTTATATAGGTGTTTAAGATAATCACAATTACATCTGATGTACAAAAATAAAAATAAAATCACCTATATCTTCGTTTTTGCCTTCCAGGTGCTTCTTCAGCTGTTCTTGAAATTCTATTCTCTCCCCTTCCGTTAAAACATACCCGGGAACATTGGCTAAATTTTTTGTTGTATACAATAGACTATCAACCTCTAAGGTGGAGATCACCGCCCACAAGCCATCAATCATCACTCGAGACATGTGCTCGAAGTACTCCGGAACGTTCTCGAGACAAGGAGTATACACTCGTTCCAACACTTGCTGGCATACTTGTCGGGTTTCGTCAATATTCTTCCGACATATATTATACCTGAAAACTATTATGTATTTAGACGAACCTAAACATTCATTAAACATACATTGATTGCGAACATACAAATTTTTCAATGGACTGGAAATGGTTATGACTTATGGTTATGGAAATGGTTATGACTATGATGAAGTTTTGATTCGATTCTATAGATTGGTAAGTTTGACGTAAATAAGTATGGAAACAAAAAAAACTTTTAGACCAAACTTTTATCAATACTGCATGGTCTTTAAAACTAAACTTATTACTATAAAGTCATCATTAGAAAAACCCGTTAGATAAACAGATCCACAATATAATTCTCAACTAATGACGAGGTATAGATATAATCTATAATTACTCAAGGTGAAGAAAAAAGAGGTCAGAACGTAATAAAAAACTAACTATCATACCTATCTTCCAGGCCAATCATATAACCATGAACTCTCCAAAAATAATTGTATGCTTCCCAATCACCGTCCTCTTGCTGCCTTACGCCGAATTTATCGGGTTTAAGTACCGCAAAGCCGATGAAGCCAAACTGTGTTAAAGCAAGGTCACGTTGTGACACCGTCCCTTGTTTCTTCAGCCGAGCTGCTCGACCCGCTATTAAGTGACGAGATCGTACAGTATACAGAGACTTCCAAGATCTGTAAAACGTTTGAATACTATGTCAGCGATGAATTGATGCGCACAGATGTTGGATTTATAATGTAATATAGCACCAATTTAGTGTTGGTATAATAAAAATTAAAACTAAAAGCCGAAAATTAAAATATTGTGCTCTAAAAAGTGTGGAAATATATAAAAAAAATATAATTATAAAGTAATTACAATGACTGTATGAATGAATATAGGAATAGAATAGATATAGATTTTTTTTAGAAACAGCAAAGGTACCACAAACAACCAGACCCGAGACCGAATGATTGTATACATTGAACCCTCCGAGAATCGAACCCGGGACCTCCGAACAGGTAGTATCTTGAAAACCGGTACGCCACTCGTCCAATGAAGTCTTCGTTCTTTATTATTATAATTAATTTTAACCGACTTGAAAAAGAGCTGCAGATTAATTGTATTAATAGATTAAGTGTAATTATTAATTGTATTGTATTAACAGTGGTAGAGCCACGCATCAACTTTTGTTGTTGCATGAATGGGCCGGCTCGACCGGGGAAGTACCATGACCTCACAGAATATCGGCGTAAAGTAGAAGTCTAACAAACTTCTGCGTTTCGTCTGGTGAGTGTAGGTAACCGGTGGCCCACACACCCTCCTCCCCCAATTATAGGGGAGGGGGGCACTCTAAGGGAGGCAACGCATCTGCTAAGCCTCTGGTATTGCGGATGTTCATGGGCGGTGGTAATCACTTACCATCACGTGAGCCACCTGCTCGTTTGCTTCCCTTTTTCTATAAAAAAAAAAAAAAACTTACAAAGTACCGGGCTTCAGTTCGTATTTGAACCAGGTCGATATATGAAGAAACGTCGACAAGTAACGCTTATAGGCGGTGTACTTGGTACTGGATCGCCTGGATCCAACCAGCACTTCAAGTATAGTTGGTATGGCGAAGACCGCCACAAGACCCGCAAACATAGAAGCTGTTAAGCCGAAGCTGTATTTCCAATAAAAGGCTCGACCCCTAAAAACATTACTTTTAAACATTAATAATAATTCTAAGATTACTGTCTTTAGTATCTGTTGGGCATGAGTTATTTTGTCTGGAAAACTGTCCGTATCAGACTCAGTGGCATTATGCTTATTACGGACACGGCTTAGCCGTGCGAAGAGTCTGATGCTGTTCCGCCAATTGTGTATTGCCAATCCGCTAGCCAAGCTTGGCAATCATCGACAAATTCCAAGGCTGATGTCCTGCCGTGGACTTTACCAACCGCCATTTATATATCCCTAAGCACAGCAGAAAATTTTTACATTAATAGAACCTCTTCTGGTTCACATTCTACTGCTAGATAAATAAATAAATGAATATATTCACGCAATTCCCAATACAGGAGTAGACAGAGGTCTAGTCTAAACAATTAAGTCCCTCCGACCCACCTTCCACCGAAGATATTTTCGGGATAACGTGACAGGTGGTGAGCCCGTCTCCGTCTTTATGTCCAAGCCTACGATATTTTAGTTTATTTACCTTGCAGATATTTTATTTTTATATCTTTATAAAATAGTACTTTTTATTACTCTTTGTGTTTCTGTCAAGTGGTTAGCAATGATGTCAGGAGAAAGAAAGAGAGAGAGAGAGAGAGAGAATGAGAAAGATTTCGCTCATTAAGGAACTGCCAAGGGCTACTGTGAACGCCGGTGATAACAAAATCAAATTCCTTTACTACTAAATTCCTGTGAATTTACCTATTAAATTTCTTTTCATCAAACCAATCCGGCAGCTTCATCTCCAAATCTTCCACTGCCACCGAATCTGATGGACGTTCGTACGCCTCTTTGCTTAGCAGACCATCGACATACTCGTCCACTGAAACAAGACAATTTAAAAATTATCTACGAGGTATTCGGGTGAACACATATCTGCACTTAGCGTCTTTAAATACAGTATCACTTATGTTATAGAATCGGAAACAACGAAGGTATCACAAACACCCAAGACCCGAGACAATGCAGAAAAGTTGGTTTTATCCGTCCGCGAATCGAATTCGACACCTCAGAGTTAGCCACGCCATCCAAACCGGTATGCACGTCACTCGTCCTCGGAGGTAATCTAATTTATAAAACATCTCTATAGAAGTGTACATAATCCTATCTGATTTTTAATAAATGCATTTTAAATACATTTCCCGTCTCGTGTGCATCTCATTCTCGCCCTACGCAATTGGCGATTCTCATGTATCTACAAATGTCAAATTTTATTTACACATACTGATACTGAGAAATTGATTTATTATTTATATTATTTATTTATTGCAAATTCTGTACACAAAGATAGCAAAAGGCGGCCTTAATGCCTGGTGGTATTTTCTACCAGACATCAATGGTGTGGGGAAATTTTGTAGTAAAACAAAGAAAAATACTCTAAAAATTTATAAACTAAAAAAAACCTAAAAAATGTCATCAACCCTTAAGGAATTATCATCATCATCAGGTAATTTTGTATTTTATAAAAATAAATAAAAAAAATATCTTCACGCAATTCCCAATACAGGGGTAGCGGAGGTCTATTCTAGAAAATTAAGTCCCTTCGACTCGCCTTCCAAGAGATATTTTCGGGACAACGTGACAGGTAGTGAGCCCGTCTCCGTCTTTATGTCCAAGCCAACGAAATAATTCGTACATAAGTTTTTTTTTTAAACCCATTGGTACGAGCCTGCTACCTGGGGATCGAACTCGGGTCGATATTCCGACCACCCACACCACACTCAGCTATCGTGACTATAATTTTTATTTTGTATTTTTATTTTACTGTATTATATCTTTATTATTATATTTATAATATAAGTCACGATAGCCGAGTTGTTGGGTCGGAATTTCGAGTCGAGAGACCCGAGTTCGATCCCCAGGTGGCAGTACCAATGAGTTTTTCAAAAACTTATGTACTAATTTCATCGTTAGCTTGGACATAAAGGCGGCGACGGGCTCACCACCTGTCACGTTGTCCCGAAAATATCTTCGGTGGAAGGTGGGTCAAAGGGACTTAATTGTCTAGACTTGACCTCTGTCTACCCCTGTATTGGAAATTGCGTGAAGATATTAATATTTATTATATCTTTATTTGAGCCTTGGTAAAGAAAGGTTTGCCATAATCGCATTAACAAACCCTTTGTATCTTAGACGCTCGGTCTGCCGAATTTTGATCTGATATTTTTGAGGTAATCTTGTCATCTGTAGGTGGCCAACACTTTACTGTAAACATACGGCATAACCATATCAACATGCATACCATAATCTGAGCATTAATCTGCTAGGAAGCAGTTTGAAACAAACTTTTCACCATGATCTCTCAAGAGATATAAGCAATTGTAATTTAATAACATAAATAATTATCTTCTGGCCATTCCCAATACAGGGGTTGACAATAAAGTCCTTTTGACCTTCTTTCCGCCGAAGACTTTTTTTTTGGGACATCGTGACAGGTGATGAGTCCGTTTCTGTTTTTATATCCAAGCAAACGATATAAATCGTACGTAATTTTTTGAAAAAACTCGTTGGTAATACGATGGATTGATGAAATAATTATAAAAAGCATGAGTAACTTTCGTTTTATTTCGTATACATACATACATACATATCGGTCTGTAAAGTCCACTGCAGGACATAGGCTTCTCCCACAGAGAGGATTTGTTATAATCGCCACGCTTGGCAAGCGGATGGCGATCGCAGAACCAGACCACTCGCACCTCAGACGCTGCTGCCCATCCTCGGGTTTTGGTCTGATATTTTTAGAGATGACTATCGCGCCTTCTATCGGTTGCTATAACGATATTCAAGGCTATTTCCCTTAGTCGCCACTTACGACATCCACGGGAAGAAAAGGAGTGGCAATATTCTTACGTCGTTACCACACGGAAATTATTTCGTATAGTTTCAAGGAAATTAACTATCTGTAAATCGAATTGTTCCTTACAGACCGCTTATTTTAAATCTATCTCCACCTGTTTAGGTGAAGTTTGTTTTTTATCGCTAATCTCACTAAACGTGGAAAACAATAGAGCTGAACAATGAATATTAGTTTATAGTTCTAGTATAATTTCAAAACATTTCTGAAAGCGAGAACCCATTTTCAGTATAGGCAAAGAACTCTTTACAGCTGGTAGAAATTAAAGTATATTATTAAGAAATACTATGAATAAGTTTGTATTTGTTTGTGTGTTTCATTTGTGTTATTGTGACTGGGTAAGTGAATATTTTTCGTTTATTATTTTATTGTAAAAATGTTCACATGGCGAGTAAACAAGTAATTATGTATTTTAGAATTCATGTAATTAGGTTCAAATAGTTAGGATTAAGAATAGTTAAAGGTGATATTGTTAAAACAGTGTAATAAATTATATGCAATTATAATTATGCATAGTATTCTCCGTATATAATATGCACATATATAGTATATATATAATACCCCAGAAGAAACGAAATTAAAATTATTTTCGTATTTTTTGTATTTTTTCAACGATTATATATTCGATCTTTGTACTGGTGGTCTTTTTGTAAGACAGTTTTTTTATATTTTTCATTGTATGTAGTAAAATTTTTGTTACCTTAATTTTCTATGAAAATACACCACACCACGCATGGCACGCGGATTAACGATCGCAATACATCTCGTCTTAGGTACATATCTTAGGTACTGCTTCCCGTCACCGGTCCGCAATTTTTGGTTTGCAATTTTTGAAAAATGGTTATGCCGTAAAAAAAATATTTAATTTACTATAAATACTTTTTTTATGAAAATATACCCAGTTACTTGTTTTTTGACTGTACATGAACCCTATGAATTTAATTCCAACGTTTAAAGTGCAAAAAAAATTTTATTCAAATACAATCCCAATCCCAAAGTAGGTATCCCTCTGTCTTGTCAACTGAATAGTGATAAAATAGACATACATACGTCCACAAGTCCACGTGTTTCGATAACTAACATTCACATTTATCACACAAATATTTACTCCTATCAGGATTCCAACACACAAACTTTATTTGAAGGCTGGGGTCACTACCAGCCTAGTCTATAGGTCTAACAGTGTTCATCATAATGTATAAGAAGAAAAGCCATAAAAATGGCACCGTGTACCGTAAAAAGGCGAGTATGCAATATTTTGTACTGGTGTGTTTTGAGACAGCCGTCAAAACACACCAGTACAAAATATTACATATGTGTACAAATAACAGAATAAATCAAACCAATAGCAGCGTATTGGCTCGATTCAATCATTCGAAACCCTTTTTTGGCAAGAAAAAAACTAAAGCTTAGAAAACGCTATTTTTCAAGAAAATAACATGTATTTTTTAATTGACAGGTTTCCGAATGGCTCACTCCGATTCGTGATCAATAGTAAGTATAAGATATTATTTTTTTACACTTTAAAAATTTCTAAAAGAATATACCGACCCGATAGCCAAGTTGGTAATGCTGGACATTCATATTTATCACACAAATGTTAACCACATGTGGCGATAGACTCATCACTTTCACATAGGACTTACTCTCTTGACTTCTCTCCACGCTACTAGTGGGAAACATCATAAACATCTTAAAAAATATTGTAATTTTATAGTAGAGATACGTCAGCAAGAAGAATCAATAAACTGGACTTGAAAGTAATAGACAACGACAATTTGAAAATGATCCCAGTCGCCCCTGAACCACCAGAAAGAATAGTGGACGTACCAAAAATAGTCTACTGTTTCGCTCAACACCTAACGTCACTTTAACGCCATCGTCAAGTCTTAAGGTTAAGCTGGAGACTACACTTCAGAACGCAAGGCAGCTAGAAGCCAGGTTAAAATCACAAATCATGGTTATTCAACAACGGGAAATAGCGCTAAAAGAAGCCATTGTTAACGGCAGGTAAATATTTTATTATGCACCTTAATCATAAGTTATATTTTAAATTCAAAAGCGCAACATATAGACGCAACATTACAACAAACACGAGAAGAAAGGGTGAGGATAAATTATTAGGCAATACCACCGCGGATTGCCACGATTCTTAAAAAAATTGCTAGAGTGGAATTAAATTGATTTATACATTTAACCATTGACATGACATTAAACAATCTAATAGAATAGAACAATGGTATGGATCTGAACAATGGACAATAAGTGTTATCTTCCAAAAAATCACTTATTGAAATAAGTTTTCAACACTTTTCCATATTACAACAATACATACGCTAACATAACGTCCTCTTAACACCCACTGCAAAAAATAGGCCCACCCAGTAAAGAAGGACTTGGAACTTGCTTAATCGCCAACGCTCAACAAGCGTATTGGCGATCGTAGTACCAGACACTTCGTAACTTAAACCGTACAGACACTTCGTAACTTAAACCGTACAGACACTTCGTAACTTAAACCGTACAGACACTTCGTAACTTATCCGTAGTAGGTCTTCTTATTTTTGATCAGGTATTTTTCAATATTGTTTTCCGACTTGTTCCAGTCGCTACTACGATATTCAAGACATTTTGTTACTTCTTACGACACCCAGGAGCAAACGGGTTTTTGCTTACTTACACCGTAATCAATTTAATAAGGACCATAAGAAAACCTTAAATAAATAAATATCTTCACGCAATCCCCAATACAGGGTAGACAGAGGTCTAGTCTAGACAATTAAATCTCTTTGACCCACCTTCCACCGAAGATATTTTCGGGACAACGAGACAGGTGGTGAGCCCGTCGCCGTATTAGAAAACATTGATTAGAAAAAGATTATCACAACATTCATATCAATAATAGGACGCAGAACATAACCACATAATGCACAGGAAGTAAATTATCGCGCATAACGGAGGTTTTGTTATTAGTAAAATTACTTAAATACAGACTTGCCTAGACCATAGGTAGTCGTTATTATAATTCTTATCAATTCGATGTACTTGTACTTAACATATGCCGACTTCATACCGTAATTGGGTCCATATCTTTTACTCATCAATACCGAATCTTATAAAATGGTAGTTTTCTCAAATAATAAATCTAATCTAATAATAAATCTTCACGATATATATTTGTCTAGAATAGACCTCTGTCTACCCCTAAACAGAGGTCTAGTCTAGACAATTAAGTCCCTTCGACCCACCTTCCACCGAAGATATTTTCGGGACAACGTGACAAGTGGTGAGCCCGTCGCCGTCTTTATGTCCAAGTCAACGATATAATTCGTACATAAGCTTTTGAAAAACTCATTGGTACGAGCCTGCCACCTGGGGATCGAACTCGGGTCTCTTGACCCGAAAGTCTGACCACCCAAGCTCTCGGCTATCGTTTCAACTTTTTTAAGTTGAAATAAAGCAAAGAAATTAAAAAGTGATAACAGCATGATTGAGAATTTTAGAAATATGCTTGACAAAAAATGCACACTATTTTGTTATTAAATTAAAGAGAACTTTTCAACTGATGCGTGTAAGACACGGTGGCTCGGAGGTAAGAGCGTCGCCACGGATCGGCGAAGGTCGCGGATTCGAATCCCGCCAGTGTCAGTTGAAATTTTAACTAATTTAATGACATAAAAGTTCAGCATAAATATGCTTTAAAAATGAATAAAACTGCATAATAAAAATAAAAGTTGGCGTTATCGTATTGATAATTCCTAACTGAAAAGTCAGGATTATCAGATTGTCACTTGCAAAAGGGATAATAGATAGCGCTTATGCCAATAAACAAGGCATAAGTAATATAAGAGAATACAGATTTAAAATTTCAACTGATGCGTGTAAGACACGGTGGCTCGGAGGTAAGAGCGTCGCCACGGATCGGCGAAGGTCGCAGGTTCGAATCCCGCCCGTGTCTGTTGAAATTTTAACTTTTTTCTCTTTAATTTAATAAAATAATAGTTCAGCATAAATATGCTTTAAAAATCAATAAAACTGCATAATAAAAATGCACACTTTGGTAAGATACATATTGGTACCAATTTTTTATTATATTTTTTTTTAACTAGCTAAGTCCGATCAAGTTATACCGTGCGGCTATATTGTGCTTGGTTCATCATCACCATAACGGCCTGTCCCATGGGAACTTCAAAATACAAAAAAAAATTACAAAAATGCAAGGATCTGTCAAATTTCAAATAAATCCATTGGCGAAGGTTATTTGGTCACGATAGCCGAGTGGTTGGATGATCGAAATTTAAGTCAAGAGACCCGAGTTCGATTCCCAAATGATAGGCTCGTACCAATAACTTCCTTTTCAATATTGTAATGTATTGTTGTCCCAAAAAAGGAATTCAGTGAGAGTTGGGTTGAAAGGATTTAATTTTCTTGACCTCTGTGTACCCCAGTATTAGCCTATTTTACAAATTTTGCGGCCATTTCAGATTAGGAGTGACTACATTGATTGTATCTACACTTAAACATTTGCCTCGCAAGTACATCATAAGAGACGGATTTTGGACTCTCTGCAATGGCGTTATACAGCATCCGTCAACCCCGCCAGACGTAACAGCTTCAATCTTCAACGAACTTTACTCTGCACCGAGATGCATTGGTCAAGAGGTAAGTAAATTATTTAACAGGATTTGGACTAATTGTCATATCAGGTGTCTCAAAAGGTTAACGAATAATGATTATGTGTGTGACTGAAGCTGTGCGGTATCTACATAAGCATATACCATACTCTTGCTTCCCATGGATGTCGTAAATAGCGACTTAGGAAAGTTCTTCGAAATACTAGGCTACAGTTTGAAAAATACTAGCCCAAAATTAAGAAGACCGTTGAAATCCAGCAGCGTCTAAGGTGAGACGCGTCTCATATCACCAATCTGCTTGCCATGCATGGCGATTGTGGAAAATCCTCCCGTATGGGAGAGGCCTGTGTCGTGCAGTGGACCTTGATCTAGATTGGAGTACGGAAACTTCTATCTAGTGACCATGCTAATCCAGTGCAAACCGACCGATTTTATACATCCTTTGACATTACATTTTTTTATTATTATTTTTAAATGGACATGGACTCCTCTCGGTATTTTCTTTCACCACCAAGTTTGGAATAATTTCAAAACCTTAAATTGCTCTAATTACAATGCTGGCCAAGGAATGGAACCACACTCGCGTATAAAGCATGTATCATAGCTTTTGAGCTACCACCTTATATAAAAGCCTTATATAAAAAGCTTCATAAAAAGGAATTTTTAAATATTCGATGATCGGATAGCTTAGCTGGTAATGACCCTGTCTTCTAATGTTTGTACTTGCACCTATATATCTATGCAAGTATATTGTACCGTTTTCTTGAACACTCAAAAGGCAAGGGTCTGATTGTCCCAACAAAATTCCGTTGAAAAATAGGTAAAAAAAAACACCAAATTGTGTCGACCTCTGTTTACCAGATTATTAATGAACAAAACAAAAAAAAATTACTGCCGTGAAGGTGAGACTCAACGATATAAATGGATATAATAATGATACATCACTACTACATTTATAACTATAAACGAGTATATTAAAAAATGAGTTTATTAACTATAACCAAGAGAACCATTCAAATGTTACCATTATTAATTACATAACTAGTCTACGTTTAGTAGTTTAGAGAACTCTTTGAGGAGACAAGATAATAAGTAAGCCACGATAGCCGAGTGGTTGTGTGGTTGGGATTTCGAGTCGTGAGACCCGAGTGTGATTGCAGCCGGAGGCAGGCTCGTACCAATGGGTTTTTCAAAAACTTATTTACGAATTATATCGTTGGCCATAAAGACGGCGACGGACCTGTGGTGGTGGTGGTGTGGTGGACCGGTGGTTACCTGTCACGTTGTCCCGCAAATATCTTCGGTGGAAGGTAGGTCGAAGGGACTTAATTGTATAGACTAGACCTCTGTCCACCCCTGTATTGGGAATTGCGTGAAAGATATTTATTTATTTATTATTTATATATAGATAATAAGTAAAAAAAACGTGACGAATTTAATAAAGTCGTTACGTATCAATTTACCAATACACTCGTATTAATAATATACTTTTAGTAACATAAATTAATAAAATGGTAGAAAGTCATCATCTATCAGCAAGCATGGAATGTAATATCGAAATTAATATACCCAGTAAAGATTAAGCAGTGTAGACGGGTACAGTGATTATACATGTACAGTAGGAGTGTTTACTAGAGAAAATGAATGAATTCAAAACATAATCTAAAATAAAATCTAAAATGAAAAATATTTACGTAACATAACAAATAATTGTGTAACCAAAAATGGTTTCAATGCAGATAATTCATTTTGTTATTGAAATTATCATTGAAAAAATTAATTCTTATCATTATCATAAATTACATCCAGTACTTATGTATTATCAGATTGATTGCATTTTAGATCATTAATATAAGTCTTTAACAAACAAGCGAAGCTTGATCACTCAGTGACTTGCATGTTGTGTTTATACTTGACTTGCAGGGAAGAAACGCGAGGCAAAAGAGATGATAATAAATTATGTTTCGTCAACCGAACATACAACAACTCCGCTACTTCATTTATGTACGATAGATGTACTCACATAGATGTATAGTTTCATGAATATTCATATAAATACATGAATATTCATATGACTAGATACAAACATTCATATTCGTCACATAAATTAATGTCTCTAGCGGGTTTCGATCACGCAAACCCTAGCTTCCTAGGCAGAGTTATTACCAACGAGGCTATCGGCTCGACATGATTAATTTATTATTTTGAATTGTATCATATTTTCGTTCTTTTCACAGATTTCATCGAAACCCGACCCATGCGTATTTAACTCTGTTATTAAATACGATACGATACCAACCCAGAGAAAACCAGAATACTCAGAAGATGAATACTTATGCTTAAAGCCGACCTTCAATAATACATTGGAGCAGTATTTCAGTGTCACTAAACAAACAGTCAATCAGACATGTAAAAACGGTACGTGTGTTGTTTTTAAATTCAGAGATATGACTAATTCACGTCTGGAAACTATTTAGAATTATTTTCCATCATTAATGTTAAAGTTTTTAAAATATTTGCGCATATTCCTGTTCAAGGACTTTTGATAAAGTTCATTCGTATGCTACATAAGTTCATTACCAGTATTTGTTGGGGTTATTTGATGAGACCTAAGTCGGGAGTTCTAATCGCACTAAAAACTAGAATATATATAATATATGATCTACCGGATCTGATAAACACTACCTTACCTGCTAGCGAATTTAGCCAACGTTTTATTTGATATGGTTTTGTTTAACTATAATTAACTTTATAAATTTGGCATAAAGATAAAAATTTCAATCTTTTGTTTTGTAACTGTGTATCATTTGTCGCCATTTGCTGCTAAAAGCAAAGCATCAATATCATAAAAGTCTATCTGAAGTCCACTGTTGAAAATACTCTCTCCAGAGGTCCCTCCCCTATTCTCCCCCAGAGATAACCACAAGAAATATAACACATAGAACCTAAGTAAAAAATCACATAGATAATTTAGGGGCTAAGTTGAAATTTAGGGTTTATATAATGTTTTTGTATTTATAATTAATTTAAAATAACTATGGATATTTACTACAGAATTAAAATGACAACGCAAGTAATATATAATTTGCACAAATTTTATCATAATAACATAACAAACGCAGTCAAGTGTAACAAAACCGTTTCGGGTATTATACTTTGTAAATCTACTTAATTAATGCAAATAGTCTTTTTGTGTTTACCTAATTTCAAATTATTACAATATAAAAACATTAAAGATAACATTATAATTGTATGTGCTAACAATAACTAACAATTATAATGAAAAGGAGAAAACTAAATTTACTTCTATGTCCAAGTCTTGTCTAATTACGGTACCTTGAGGTACGACAATATTTAAAAATCGCATTTACACAATCTATACCACTCTCTTTTGACTGTGTTTTTGTGTTATTTGTATTGGTACATGGATAATTAGTGGCAACATCACATACATTGCTCTGAACCCAAAATAATTAAGTTAAGCTCTTGTATTATCGAATCGGAAACAACGAAGGTACCACAGACATCCAGACCGGATAAAATGTAGAGAAAGGGTTTTCTAGATTGACCCGTCGAGTAATCGAACCCGGGACATTAGAGCTGGTGACACCACGAACACCGATGTGTACGCTACTCGTCTAAACTAAAATAATTAGTATAGGCAAAATGCATAGTCACTAATCTTGATGCGGACCGCTGATAAAAAACTGTAATGTTTTTGACCTTGACAAAAGCTATTTTTGTTCATTTGATTTTTATATCAGTATCAATCAATGATTTAGACATTACAAATAAAAGTCACGATAGCCGAGTTGTTGGGTTGTCGGAATTTCAAGTCGAGAGACCCGAGTTCGATCCCCAGGTGGCAGTACCAATGAGTTTTTCAAAAACTTATGTACGAATTTCATCGTTGGCTTGGACATAAGGGCGGCGACAGGTTTACCACCTGTCACGTTGTCCCGAAAATATCTTCGGTGGAAGGTGGGTCAAAGGGACTTAATTGTCTAGACTTGACCTCTGTCTACCCCTGTATTGGGAATTGCGTGAAGATATTTAAATACGTGTTATGCCCTGATGTTAATAATCGAATTTGGATATCATACTTTTAATCAGACATAACGCTATAGCCCGTTACCAGTCTATTAATTATGGTCTGGTTAGTTTTTCGTTGTAGTTATCCCTTCATCTGAACGGTGTGATCAGACATTGAATCTTAACGAACTTTTTTATTTTTTTAGGTATCATAAGGAGCTACGTAGATAACATCTCGGAATGTGGCCTAAGAGTAATGTCTGAGTATACTTATTTTCCACATAAGAATTTAGTGGGTTCGTATCTGCCACTTGAATATTGTGAAGGAATCCTCGGCTCCTGTAAATTGATCGTTGCGTGGCACGTCTCCAACACAAGTATTGAGAATTTCGAGTTTATAAAAGACGACCAAAATTTCAAGAACTACTTCATTAAATCAGGACAATACATTAATAATGCTATGTACTAATTACTAGTACTATTATAAATTTCTTCAATACTACTATTGTTTCAAAGTTTCTTTTTTCTTTTGTGGCTGTTTTTAAATAAGTTAGATTTAATAAATGCTATTTTATCTATTGTAGAATTGTCATACTTAAGTTCTCGATAATTTCTTACGTTTCTAATGTATTTAAAAGACTAATACAAAAGTATTGAAATAAAATAATGACTATAGTGTTTATTTTATTTAGTAATGTATAGTCCCTAACGGCAGTTTACATTATAAGGTTATATGTTTGCATCACATCTAAGATACGTTCAATACAAGTATAATATCATTAGGTGCTTAGTAGTCTTAAATTTGCACTACTATTAGGCGTTTAAATTATATGTCTATACTAATACACGCACGTACACATTGGACGACACTATACGTACTTTTACGAGGATGTAGGATCTATACATTCAAATCTAAGCGAGTATCTCAACAATTGCCGATAGTATAATGATGTAAAACTATGGTAGAAATGAGCCCAAAGGGCATCAGTTTATATAACGCCCAAAGATTTTTTTTTCGTGATTGCAACTTAAATAATACTTTTTGTTGGCGAATTATAAAACCATGTGACCAAAATTGTAGTAAACCACATTTATACGGGGTATAACACCAATAGGATTAGGAAAAAAAAAAAAACTCAAAACATATCCGTGATATTGACCCATTAGCAACGCCAACTTCGTCTATAATTAAATGCTACCTAATACAAACAAATTAATATACAGAATATCCGCCACCATAAGTTTTGTAGGCGCTTATTTTCGTCACACATTGTAGAAGTGAAAATTCAAAACATTTTTATTATGGCTCAAATCTTTATCGCCATTTACTGTGCAGTCAAGCACAAGAAAAATTTGATCTAAAGATACTTATTCCAGTGTAGGATTCTTTTCAAGTGCAAATTTATAATTTCCCGTAGTGCAAGTGACAAGGGGCTAGTTGTAAATATTATTTTTAATATAATTTAAACAATAATTTAAATTTGTTTTGAAGAAATGTTTTAATTAATTTTAACTAAAGGTCCCGTTATTCCTTGCCTTTCAAAAGTCTAGTTAATATTCACACCTTGCGTTCCTCTAACTGAACCAATTGAGTAAATTGGACCTTTGAAAGTCACGATAGCCGAGAGACCCGAGTTCGATCCTCAGGTGGCAGGCTCGTACCAATGGGTTTTTCAAATACTTATGTACAAATTACATCGTTGGCTTGGACATAAAGACGGCGACGAGCTCACCACCTGTCACGTTGTCCCGAAAATATCTTCGTGGAAAGTGGGTCGAAGGGACTTAATTGTCTATACTAGACCTCTGTCTACCCCTGTATTGGGAATTGCGTGAATTGGGACCTTTGGCAATTATCAAATGAATCCTGCGAGTTACTCCAAAACGAACCGCATACAGCGAATCAATTATTATAACATAGGGCTAGAAAGCTTAGAAATATATGGAAAGAAATCGCGTTAGAGTATAACTTGAGAAGGATGAATATTTGGTGATTTCCATAATCTATAAAAAAAACATATTGAAATATTAACCATGTAAGTTACGAACCATGTAAGTATGAAAAAATTTTTTGCCAATTAACGAACTTCTCATACTGGTACAATCAGAGCTCTAGGCAAGTTAGAAATTTCGACAATTAAAAACGAATTTAATTTTATGTTTGAAGGATCAAACTTAAAATTAAATTCGTTTTTAATTATAATAGAAAAGCCCAGGAAGCCTCTTACCGTACTTGGTAGTGACTAAAACAATCTACGTGTTTAAAATAACCTAAATTGTCAATAAAATTACTTACCGGTTAAATCCATATTTTTGATAATTAAATTAAAATCAGATTAACAGTTGAATTAACCGCTTTCTTATGTGATAACAAAATAATGAAATCGACGTGATTACACACGAGACACTACTAAATCGCTGGCTTCCGTACTGATCCAACTGACTGCATATGAAGCAATTATTACCGATAAAAACGATACGTAATGAGATTATTTTTAGATTGACGGCTCCGTCTAATAGGTAGGATACTGCCTTCGAAACTGTAGGTTCAAATCCTGCTAGGAACAAACAAATAACGCTTGTGCAAAGTTATACATGAATAAGATCGTTTGATGTAATAATCATTATTTATGTACGTAGTTGTTAGCCACCACCTAGCTTATTAATTGCTGTTTTAGCAAGAGCTAAACACGGTTAATTTTATTACACTAAGAAGTGTAATAAAATTAACCGTAATTTTATGATAATTTTTCCTTTCTGGTACAGAAAAACGTAATTTCGTAGCCAGTTTTATAATACTTGAAGACACAAACTTTGAGTGGGCCTTACCTAACAGAAGCTGAAGTCAGTGATCTGGATGATGCTAATTATGATTTTTTTAAGGAAAACTAGTAATACCAAATAACATTACTAGTATTCCCGTTAACCATTCAACTAAGCAATGCTTGTGTCTGCAGTAGTTCACGGCAATATTCGAATGACGGACCCGAACCTGCGACGATATGTTTCGCAGTCCAAACCCTAAACCTTATTTTCAGTCTCGCGTCTATATCTAAGCGAGTAGCACGCGTTCACTCGTATTGCTAGTTTGTCCGTACAGATTTTACCGTCTATTATATACTGACGTACGTCGGTAGAGCCGGCCGCGGCCTGCGTCCACGCAGTTAGTGCCCAGTAATACCTGCGGGTGAAAATTAAAATGACTATTAAGTGAAAAATGATAATGCCGATGAAAGTAATAATATTATATTATGTGAAGAGATGGCAGAAGATATTATTTTACATGAAGAAGAAAACATTACAGGTTTAGATATGGATGAAGATGAAAGTATTGCTATGAATACACCTAAGAGTGGCAAAAGAATTGGGGAGACGGAAGAGAGTAACGAGGAATGGAAAGTAGTTAGAGGAAAGGAAAAGAAAACTAGATTATATGAGGATATTGAGGTGTATATTACGTGTAAAGAAAAATTACCTAAACAATTTGCTTTAGCCCGATTATTCAAGAAAAACGATATAACAGGTATCATTAGAGTGAAATATTTAAATCCTTTTAAGGTAAGGTTACAATTTTCTAGCGAAAGTAATGTACAAAAATTTAGTAACTGTGCGGTATTTGCTACTATGAGATGGAGAATACAAAAAGCAATGGAGGTGAATTATTCGTACGGAATCATAAGATATGTAGAGTTAGAACTATCAGAGAAGGAAATTATGGAGAACATATCTTGTACAATTGCCACGGAATTAATATCTGCCAGAACGCTTAAACGACGAAATAAAATAGATTAGGAGGAGTGGAGTTAATGTGCAACTATACGACTATGCTTCAAAGGTCTTTCTTTACCTTCCCATGTCTTCATTTTTGATATGAAGGTTGCTGTCCAACCATATGTTTACCCGGTAACGCAATGCTCACAATGTTGGAGATTGGGTCACAGCCATAAGTTTTGTCCATTTAAGAAACGAGTTTGTCTTAAATGCGGAGGAGAGTACGAGAACTGTGATACTAAAGCTTTTAAATGTGTCAATTGTTCTGGCAGTCATATGGCGTTATCTAGGTCCTGTCCTACCTATCAAAAAGAAAGGAAGTTACGTAAACTCATGGCTGAGTTTAACTAACAAGGTGATAAAACTAACAAGGTGAAAAAACTATGTATTGAATGGTTAATTTTAGTGAATGTTGACAATATTTCTGAATGGCCGTTACTTAAAATGTTATTAAGTTTATTTAATGGCTAAGAAACCTAACTCCAATTCTGTAAAATTAAACATCCTGCAGTGGAATGCTCAAAGTAATAAGCCTAAATTATTGTCCATAGAGCCATTATTAACACAGGACAAAATACATATAGCAGCAGTAAGCGAAACCTGGTTGAAACCAGAGACGAACATTAAAATTAAAGACTAACACATTTATCGTAAAGACAGAAATGACTCCTACGGAGGTGTTGCAATTCTAACACACAAATTTCTTAAGACGCAACTAGGATATTTACAAATAGACAACTCAGGTTTTGAGGCTATTTATGTTAAATGTTTTAACTGTTGGGATTTAGAAAATATTCTTTCGATCTATTGCCCACCCTCGATACGTACTAGCCAAAGAGATTGGGATCGACTATTTTCTATGTTTAGTCGAAAAACGCTAGTAATGGGTGATTTTAATGCTCATCGCTCTAATTGGTCATTTAAAAGTAATAATAGAGGTTCATAAATATTTGATGCACTTTTAGACTCCAACTTCCTTGTTTTAAATAATGGAGAAATCTGTCGCATGAAAATTAGGAATTGAATTCTCTTAACTTCGTCGCCTGATTTAACACTGACTACAACCGATATTGTTTTTAAATTTAATTGGAAAGTTTTGCAGGAGAGTTTAGGTAGTGATTTAATCGTATATTATTGCCTAATTCATAACCGTAAGGAGTGCAATGTCTTCCACCATCCGCTAAGCAGCCACAATGACCCCTCGACGTAAACTATTAGAAAAGAGCTGAAATACTCAAAATACTTTTAGAATTTGAATAATTTCCATGGCATTGTGTCATAAGATCCTGACTTGATGTAACCTGGAGTTTTGAACATCGGAGTCACGATAGCAGAGTGGTTGGGTGATCGGAATTCGAGTTAAGTGTAGTGTAAGTTAAGAGTGTAAGTAAGATTTAACAGTGGTAGGTTCGTACCAATCAGGATTTTTAAAATTTATGTACGATTTATATCATTGGCTTCGGCATAAAGACGGCGACAGGCTACCCACCTGTTACGTTGTCCCAAAAATTTCTTCGGCGAAAAGTGAATCGAAAGAACTTAATTGTCTAGGCCTCTGTATATCCCGGTTTTGGGAATAGCGTGAAGATATTTAATATTATTTACTATTTTTACATATTATTTATTATAGATATATAAAATTTCTAGTAAAAACTTTCTAGGCTAGACTTGGCTGAAGCCAGTACTTTACTTATCCCGTTGAAAAAAGTTTTCTCATAATAATAAAAAAGCGTTTATTCACTCTCACAAAGGGATCTATAAATAAGGAATTAATGCATTTAAAATTTTTAAAGCTTACTGCGTGTGTCTGGTGCCTGATGTAGATTTAAGTAAGCCAGAGTTACAGGTCACCAGGGCTTCCCTGCAGACAGTTTCTTGAATATCGCAGCATATATTGTGAATAAACTGTAAGAGATTGCACATAATAATTTTATATCAGAGTTGTGTGTGGGTGTGTGTGCGTAAATGTACTGAGTAGGAGAGTGTGAGTCTGTATGTGTATTAGAGAAGTGCAATTTAGTATAAAATTAAGATCGCCTTCATAGGCTTATCGGGACAAATCAAAAACAAAAGTATTAAGGACTAAAGGGTCAAGTGTTTGTCATAGATTAGCGGTTTACAGTAATTTGATACTTTTTACTATCTTTGGAAACTACTGTGGTTTATTAAATTATACAGATAACAGCCTAGGTAACAAAAAAAATACGTGGAAATATTGTTTTAAATATTTTTGGATGAGCATGTTGTACCTCTTTTCTGCGCTTATCCTATATTAGCTCAGGAGCATATGTTATTTGAGAACTTTTTTTAAGGATGATTTTAGAATGAATGTTTGTCGCATAACTAAGCCTCCTTGCTTAAGTTGAGTTTAAGGGTGGGAAAGCGGTATGGGAGACCATCACCGACTTGTAGTATGGAACGTTGAGCTCTTTCCATTTTCATATGTTTGGAATTTGCTGCACCACCCCAAGAAATAATGCAAAAGTCTATGAATGACTGACATATGGCGTAGTATACCATCTTTATCAATGGTTGTTCAGTGACTTGCCTATCGAAGAATTGAGAATAGATAGGCGTTCGCAATCTAGTTATAAGCAATTCTGTATGCGGTTTAAAAATGAGGGTATGGTCTATTATTTACCTTGTCTTGTTCGTCCTTAACAATTGAAGACAGGAGTCATTGATGTTGAGGCCGCAGTTGTGAGCTGAGTCATGAATAAGTAGGGCAGTGTCATCTGTGAACGTCAGTAATTTTCCACTGCAGAGTTTAAGCTGAAAGACGTTATTTGTATAAACCAAAAACAGCGGTGGACCGACAATGACATACGCCATACATAGTGTTAGAGGAATACCATACTGTGTGGTAAACTCTTCACTAAACTGAAGATCTATTGCAACTTATTGATCCCTACCACTTAAGTAACCATGAAGGAGTTTCAATGAGACACTTCAATACGCTTTAAATCAAATCCTCTTTTGTTTCACTGATAATTTTTTTAGATTATAAAAATTTTATCAGTAGAGCAACGCTTGGACATAAAGACGGCGACGGGCTCACCACCTGTCACGTTGTCCCGAAAATAACTTCGGTGGAAGGTGAGTCGAAGGGACTTAATTGTCTAGACTCGACCTCTGTCTACCCCTGTATTGGGAATTGCGTGAAGATATTTAAATATTTATATTTTTTAACTCTAGTGTCTTAACTTGCCCAATAATTTGTACATATACACGTAGAATATATGAAAAAAGTTAGCCCCTTCCGCTGATTCTGTTAAGTTCTTCATTCTATTCTTTAATATTCCTGTTAAGTTCAACTATGCTACTTTTAACTTAATAAATCTTTCAATCATTAATTAAGAAAAAAATACAGCAGAAAAATAAAAGATCCTAATTTTATTTCCGTTAGTTACTCGACGACGGCGACGGGCTCACCACCTATCACGTTGCCCCGAAAATATATTCGGTGGGAGGTGGGTCGTAGGGACTTAAATGTTTAGACTAGACCTCTGTCTACCTCTGTATTGGGAATTGCGTAAAGATATTTTTTTTTAGTTTTATTTCCAAATTACCTATTCGTCAAATAAAACAAAATTTGGCATTTTTCTTTTACTTTCTAACAGCCCTTAATGCCAATGCAATTTTCCAAACTGACGACATAATAAAACAAAAATAATAAATATGTCAATGTCAAATGTCAATTAGGCGGTATGTCTTAGTTCCCTTGCCTGCTCTCCGGAGCCAATAATAAAAACAACAAATGTCAATTTTTATTTTGGTAACATTTTATATCAACAATATCAAAAGCCAGAAAAAAGAAAAGAAACGTTTTATACAGAAATAAACTAGTATTTCAAGCGAAATTAGGAACCACAAAACCATATAAACAATATGAAATGTCATGTTCCAGGTCCCAATGTTAAAGGTGACTATAATTTAATGATCAAGTCATTAAAAATCTCTTTAACATGATCTCATGCATGACCATCGAATATTACATTGAAAATTTCAGTTTTAGGAAGAACTGTCCACGCTTTAGCCAGATTCGGTGATGAATTATATTTGGAATCTCTGGCAGAATGTATTCTGCTACGAACACTTAACGCTGCAGAGTCGGCATATGCCATGGTTAAATTCAATAAGAATTTTTTTTCATACTTTAACTATAACTACTACTCGACTGAAGATAATGAAGGGCTGAAGTGCAAAATTTCTATGAAATCTGCTTTAAGTTCTTTTAAGTCCCCTGCTCATATGGATAAACAAGTAGAAAATCTAGAAATAAAGTTGGAACCTGAACAGTGTAAACTAATTTTTCAATTTAAATGCAAGCATGGAATTGTCAAAACACATTTTGTTTCCATCTTGGACTGTAAAGCTATGCAAGCAGTTTATACCAAAGACTTAGTTCCAAACCGGTAAGTTATTGTTTAAAAAGAGCTATTGTCTGTAATGAGCTTATAATGTTAGTCGATTTTTTTTTTTTTCAGAATAACATCATCACAACGAATACTTTCCGAAGCACTGGGTAACTTTCAAAGTTCTGATGATCAGGTAACATTAGAAGCATTGTCACATTCAATATGCCTCCGTAATTACATTGACTCAAATGTAGACTTGTCTAAAATTATAAGGACACAAATTAGTATTAAGTCAGCAGAGTTTGACAGCTATATAATAGGTTCTGAAACAACAAT
The DNA here is from genome assembly GCA_029286605.1 of Sericinus montela. Classification (NCBI taxonomy): domain Eukaryota; kingdom Metazoa; phylum Arthropoda; class Insecta; order Lepidoptera; family Papilionidae; genus Sericinus; species Sericinus montela. The sequence continues at coordinate 2,183,020 of JAGSMR010000038.1, forward strand.
AACATTTACAACAAAAGAATTTAAAGCATTGTTAGCATTTGCTGAAGCCTTGAGCTTACCTCTTCAGTTACAATTTGAAACTACTGGTAAACCTGTAGTCTTTATCATCCATAATGGTTCAACATTTGAGGCACATTTTGTACTAGCAACTTCTAAACCTGACAGTGCAACACAAGGTACATCCACTCAGTGCAGTTCACATATTGAAAGAGCAAAAAGAAAAAATTGTAGTGGTATACCAGGTTCTACAAGTAAAAGACCACATTTAGATACAGATATATCTAAATGCCTTGATGAAGATTCACATCTTTTTAATTTTATAGATATTCCTAACAATGAATACATAGTCGAAAAAAACATCTGTGATATTATTCTTAATGTGGAAAATGCTAACAATAATTTAATAGAGGCACCTATAGACTATGACAATATACCAGCGTCACCTACATCAAGAACAACAATAAAATCAGTATTCAAAAGGTGCTTTGAAAGCACATTTGATCCAAGGAGTATACAAAGAGTAGTGTTGGCAGAAAACTCTGATAGTGAATAAAATTATAATAATCCTCATAGTTTATTATTTAATCAGACATCCCATTACCTTCTTTAGTATTTTATGTCAATATCACATTATTATTAAAGTCACAATAGCCAAGTTGTTGGGTGGTCGGAATTTCGAGTCGAGAGACCCGAGTTCGATCCCAAGGTGGCAGTACCAATGAGTTTTTCAAAAAAACTTATGTACGAATTTCATCGTTGGCTTGGACATAAAGGCGGCGACGGGCTCACCACCTGTCACGTTGTCCCGAAAGTATCTTCGATGGAAGGTGGGTCAAAGGGACTTAATTGTCTAGACTTGACCTCTGTCTACCCCTGTATTGGGAATTGCGTGAAGATATTTATTTATTTATTATTTATTAAAGTCATGATAGCCCAGTGGTTGGGTAGTCGCAATTTAGAGTCGAGAGACCCGAGTTCGATCCCCAGGTGGCAGGCTCGTACCAATGGGTTTTTAAAAACTTATGTACGAATTATATCCTTGGCTTGGACACAAAGACGGCGACGGGCTTACCACCTGTCACATTGTCCCGAAAATATCTTCAGTGGAAGGTGGGTCGAAGGGACTTAACTGTCTAGACAAGACCTCTGTCTACCCCTATATTGGGAATTGCGTGAAGATATTATTATGTTTCCGGGGTATTTGTTATATTTTCTCGTCTGGTTGGGTTTTTATACACATAAAAATACGTAAAATAAAATAAATAAAGTATAAAATATATACGTAATAAATCCATAAAAATAATAAATAAATATTAAGACCCAACCAGACGGAAGCCCTCGAAAGGAGAGACCAGACGGCCGAGGGTTAGGGCGACGGAGAGAAACCGGCGGACGATGCGGGCTGTATCGAGGAGCACCGCCTTCTGCATTTGAGCTCGGAGCGGTCCGTCACGGAGTCCCAATCGCCTCATATGTTCAGCGAGGCTGAATGGGATTAACCCATTCGCAGAAACAACTATAGGAATAATTTTAGCGGGCACCCCACCCCACATGTCGGTCACCTCGTGAGCCAAGTCCAGATATTTCGTCTTTTTGTCAGTTTCGGCTTACACGAGGTTCTCGTCATACGGGATGGTAATGTCCACCAAAAATATCCTTGACTGTGCCCGGTCCATCAACACGGTATCAGGCTTATTTGCCAGAATCGTCCTGTCCGTGATGATGGGCCGGTCCCATTAGAGCCTGGTGCGGTCATTTTCGAGCACGGCCTCCAGAAAGTACTTATAGTAAGACAGTTTCCGTCCGACGAAATCGTATTAAAGGGCGAGCTCCTGATGTAAAATCCTGGCTACTAGGTTGTGTCTATACTCAGAGTTAGAAAGCATGGAACAACCGGAGATGACATGCCGAAGCGACTCCCCAGGATGGCGACAAGCTCGACAGATGTCGACGGTGTCATCCTTTAAGATGTATCTCCGATAGTTGTTCGTCTTAATAACCTGATCCTGTATCGCACAGACAAAGGCCGGCAACGCATCTGCTATTCCTCCGGTATTGCAGATGTTCATGGGCGGCGGTAATCACTTACCATCACGTGTGCCACCTGCTCGTTTGCCTATAGAAGAGGGCTTCTATAAAAAAAATATATATATTTATTTTTTATTTATCTTCACGCACAATCCCTGACGGGGTAGCCAGAAAGAACAGATCGCCAAGTGTCACGATCCCTACATACTTCTTTCGCTTCTTTCAGATTCATCATCTTCATACATGCACGTCTAGGTATCCGAGTACTCTTGACCCTCCCCTCTTCGAGCAATTTGCTCACATGGTCTTCGAAAGTTAGTCTCGGTCTACCTCGACACCTTTTAATATTAACTTTCGCGCTATATATTTTCTTCACCATTCGGTCTTCACTCATTTTTCACAACGCCTTGCCTTTTGATTAACACAGTCAGGGCACCATTGACTTTGTTCCCGGCAGCGACACGCCTGTCCACATCTAAATCACATCTTCCATCCCGGCTAAACGCACTCCCCTAGTATACAATTTCATTCACCTGTTCTAGACATTCCTGGTTTTACCCAAATTTCGCACTTCCTTCTTTCTTCGTCCCTTTCAAATACCAGAACCTTAGTTTTATTAGCATTCAAACGGAGACCATTAATTTCACATTCTTCTTTCATACACGTGACTAATGCCTGCAGTTCTGCCTCTGATGGTGCAATAAGCACTGCATCAATAGCATATAGCAGACAATTTACTTTTATGTCACCCAATTTCACACCCAAACAGGTATCTTTCAGCTACTGTAAACAGCTGTCGAGATACAGTATGAACAGCCAGGAAGACATGACACAACCCTATTTTACGTCCGTTTGAACGCTAAACATGGGTGACAGGTCATGCCCTACCCGCACACAGGCTTTACAGTTACAGTAAAGTGCACAGCCCTTAGCAATCGACCATCCACACCATACCCCGGCAACAGTTCCCACATTTTCTTCCTTACAACCTTATCAAATGCTTTTTCAAGATCCACAAAAGCGCAGAAAATCTTCTGGTTAGCAGCCAGAAGCTTCTCCTGCCTTCTGATCATGCGGAGAGAAAACATTTGATCCGTGCATCCTCTTCCAGGTCTAAATCCGCATTGTGGCTCCCATAGAAATCTTTCCGATTTCTCTTGCATCCTACGTGTCAAAACCTTCGAGTAAGCTTTACTTGCTAAACTGGTCAAGCTGATCGCCCGATAGCACCCGCAGTCATAATGTGAACCTTTACCTTTATATAAAGGCACAATGACCGCGGATCGCCAATCATCCATAACAGCCCCCGATCGCCAACACAAATTGCACAGCAGATGAAAGCTGTCCCAGACGCGTGGCCCACCATACTTAACCATTTCAGCAGTAACTCTGTCTAATCCCGCAGCCTTACCACATTTCAAACTTCTAATCGCACATTCAATCTCTTTCATACTGATGACCTCAGTGTCATCGAGGTCCGAGTCTGGCGTACCAATCACGGCGTCACCCCCGGATCCCTCACTAAGATCATCACACGCATACATCTCTCTATAAAATTCGCTCCATCGCTGCATGACGTCCGATTTTTCTGAGAGGACGTCATTGGTTCCCGAAAGCACTTTATTCATTCTTAAGGCTGTCGCACAACTCCGGGTCCTTCCAACCTCTTTCCAGAAGAGTTTGGAATTCTCCTTGAAGTTGTGCGACAACCTTTTGTCCGCTTCCATTCTACTCCTTTCACGCACTTCCTCAATCAATGCTTTCGTGTGAACTTTCTGGAGCTTGTATCTTTCTTTCCTCTTCTCTCTCATATCCTTATCATTACTAGATGCCAAGTAGTCTAACCATGCTTTCTTCTTCTTATTTACTGCTTCTTTCACTTCGTCATTCCACCATGCATCACCCTTTTTACTACTACCTCTTTTCACAGTTCCACACACGTCTTCCGCTGCACTAACCATTCCATCTCTAAGGCTCTGCCATATTTCTTCCACACATTCTTTCCTGACATCGATGATCTCCAGCTTTTCGGCTACCCTTGCTTGATATTCATCCCTAGTGTACGGTTCCTGAAGCTTCCAGCTTCGGATGTTACCGACCGACTGTGGTTCTGGTATCGCCGTCCGGTTGCGCCAACCCGCGAACAGACCCATAAATCTAGTAATCACTAGATAGTGATCCGTTCCCAGGTCAGCACCCCGGAACACTCGCGTATCTATCACCTGTTTTCGCAGTCGGTCATCCACCAGGAATAAATCGATCATACTTCTCTCATTCTCTCTTGTTCTAGTATACATATGGATTTTCTTGTGACTAAACATAGTGTTTGTCACAAGAAGACCCTTTTCCTTGCATACAGCCAGTATAAGCTTGCCAGCATCGTTAACCATTTTATCACCAAACATTCCAAGCACCGACTGGCCCTGCCCTGGCCGAGCGGTACCAACCCATCCATTCAAATCACCCCATACAACAATTCTTTCGTTTCCTCTAACCAAGTCTAGAACTTCTCTTACATTCTCCCAAAACTCCTCCAGCCTGGATCTCTAGACGACGACGCTACCGGCGCATAAACAGCCAAAAGGAATAAATTCGTCAGTCCCAATTTAAAGCGAACCCAGAGAAGTCTCGAGTTCACAAGCTTATATTCAGTCATAACATCGACCAACCGAGACGACAGCAGCACCGCCACTCCCTGGCAGGCGCTCTCGCTCTCCATACTCCGGACCATAGAGCTAACGCCCCGCCAGGGAGCTCTTCAGTACCGCTGCCCTTCCGCTTGGTCTCCGAAAACACACGACATCTAATTCTCTTTCTTTCATTATTTCAATCAACTCATTCGTCTTATCTCTCATGCCTCCTCTAAAATTCCACGCGCCAACTCAGCACTCCGTCCTCCAGCTTCCACCTTGTCGGGCTGTGCGTGACGGGTGGCGGTCCCCATCGCCGCTTTGCGCGCTGCATTCCACACCAATGGGGACAAACTGGTGTGCGTCGCCCTGGGGGGAAGCCCTAACCCTCGTTGGCATGGGTGCGCAGCTGTGTAGAATTGCAGCCCTGAAAAGGGCTGGCAGGGGTCGCGACGAGCACGCTTCTACAATGTCCCCCAAAAAAAAATAAAAAAAACCCTCGGTTTCTCCAAATAGGTCACCGAAACGTAACCACTTATGGGAGGCGACAGCATCTACGAACGGCTCATGTAGAGCCTTGTGAACCTCCCACGGAGCTTTTTCTCCTTCGATACGGTCTCCCGGTCGGAAACGCTCTGTACTCCTGGGTCCTTTTGCCATTGCCCCAAGGATAGAGGGGTAAGTCCTTTATCACTCATAACGACGTCTGCGTAGAACGAATCATCCGATTTCGCCAGAAAGTAATTACGGAGGCTGCACACCTCGCGATTATGCATGGTGAGGGCGCTTAAAAAGCCCCGCCCTCCAATCCTGTGAGATGTCAAAGTGGTTCGGACTTTTCTGTCCAGGGCGTTAAGGTCGGTTTGAGTCCATCTGAGTATGCCGAAGGTATACATGAGAACTGGCATGACCCAGCCGTTAAATGCGCGCGCCCTGTTCACGCCCGACAAAAAGCTGTTTAGCACTTTTGTCAGGCGTGCAAAGAACACTTCGCCAACCGACTGTTTCATGCCAGCCTCATCGACACCCAAGTTTTGTGACATACCCAGGTATCGGTATGTATCAGACTCGGAAAGGGTTCGTATGTTGACGGGCACAGGCAAGTCTATGTTCTCGTTATTAATGACCTTGCCCCTTTCGACATGGAGGACCGCACATTTGTCCGTCCCGAGCTCCATCCTGATGGAATTGCTGAAATCACAAGTGATTCCAAGCAATTCCACCAAACGGGAGCGGTTGGAGGCGAACAACTTGAGGTCATCCATGTAGAAGAGGTGAGTCAATTTTGTCCCTCCTCTCCGAATCTTAAATCCTCTCCCTGATCCTTCCAGCAGTGTACTGAGAGGATTCAGGGAGAGGCAAAACCATATTGGGCTTAAACAGTCGCACTGGAAAATATCCCGTCGTATCCTTATCTGGTATTCCACTGCCGTCATCCGCTCGCCGAGATAACACAGGATCGTACTCCATTGCCACATACAGTGCCCGAGAAAGTCTTTAACTGTACAGCTCGAGGACCCTCTTTAGCCACGTATGGGGCACCGAGTCGAATGCCTTTCTGTAATCTATCCAGGCGGCGGAAAAGCTCCGACGGTTGCGTTTAACCAGTTTGCCGATGACCGAGTCGATGAGGAGTGGTTCCTTCCTTATTATTGTTATTAGTACATTATTATGGGGTATTTGTTATATTTTCTCGTCTGGTTGGGTTTTTATATACAAAATAATAAAAATACATAAAATAAAATAAATAAAGTACTATAAAATATATACGTTATAAACCCATATTTTTATAAAAATACATAAAAATAATAAATAAATATTAAGACCCAAACAGACGGAAGCCCTCGACAGGGGAGACCAGACGGCCGAGGGTTAGGGCGACGGAGAGAAACCGGCGGACGATGCGGGCTGTATCGAGGAGCACCGCCTTCTGCATTTGAGCTCGGAGCGGTCCGTCACGGAGTCCCAATCGCCTCATATGTTCAGCAAGGCTGAATGGGATTAACCCATTCGCAGAAACAACTATAGGAATAATTTTAGCGGGCACCCCACCCCACATGTCGGTCACCTCGTGAGCCAAGTCCAGATATTTCGCCTTTTTGTCAATTTCGGCTTACACGAGGTTCTCGTCATACGGGATGGTAATGTCCACCAAAAATATCCTTGACTGTGCCCGGTCCATCAACACGGTATCAGGCTTATTTGCCAGAATCGTCCTGTCCGTGATGATGGGCCGGTCCCATTAGAGCCTGGTGCGGTCATTTTCGAGCACGGCCTCCGGAGAGTACTTATAGTAAGACAGTTTCCGTCCGACGAGATCGTATTTAAAGGCGAGCTCCTGATGTAAAATCCTGGCTACTAGGTTGTGTCTATACTCAGAGTTAGAAAGCATGGAACAACCGGAGATGACATGCCGAAGCGACTCCCCAGGATGGCGACAAGCTCGACAGATGTCGACGGTGTCATCCTTTAAGATGTATTTCCGATAGTTGTTCGTCTTAATAACCTGATCCTGTATCGCACAGACAAAACCCTTGGTTTCCCCAAAGAGGTCACCGAAACGTAACCAGTTGAGAGGGGCGACAGTATCTACGAACGGCTCATGTAGAGCCTTGTAGAACCTCCCATGGAGCTCTTTCTCCTTCCATACGGTCTCCCGGTCGGAAACGCTCTGTACTCCCGGGCCTGGCCATTGCTCGTCGGCCAAAGATAGAGCGGTATGTTCTTTATCACTTATAACGACGTCTGCGTAGAACGAATCATCCGATTTCGCCAGAAAGTAATTACGGAGGCTGCACACCTCGCGATTGTGCATGGTGAGAGCGCTTAAAAAGCCCCTCCCGCTATGCTTCCGCGGTAAGTACAGCCTCATTACTGACGACCTTGGATGATGCATCCTGTGAGACGTCATAGTGGTGCGGACTTTTCGGTCCAGAGCGTTAAGGTCGGTTTGAGTCCACCTGAGTATGCCGAAGGTATAAATCAGGACTGGCATGACCCAGCCGTTAAATGCGCGCGCCTTATTCACGCCCGACAAATAGCTGTTATGCACTTTTGTCAGGCGTGCAAAAAACACATCGCTAACCGACTGTTTCATGCCGGCCTCATCGACACCCAGGTTTTGTGAAATACCCAGGTATCGGTATGTATCAGACTCGGAAAGGGTCCGTATGTTGACGGGCATAGCCAAGTCGGTATGCCCTCGGTGTTAGTGACCTTGCCCCTTTCAACATGGATAACCGCACACTTATCCGTCGCGAGCTCCATCCTGATAGAATTGCTAAAATCACAGGTGATTCTAAGCAATTCCACCAAAAGGGAGCGGCTGGAGGCGAATAGCTTGAGGTCATCCATGTAGAAAAGGTGGGTCACCCTTGTCCCTCCCTTCCGAAGCTGAAATCCCCTCCACGATCCCTCCAGTAGCGTGCTGAGAGGATTCAGGGAGAGGCAAAACCATATTGGGCTCAAACAGTCGCACTGGAAAATACCCCGTCGTATCCTTATCTGGTATTCCACTGCCGTCATCCGCTCGCCGAGATAACACAGGATCGTACTCCATTGCCACATACAGTGCCCGAGAAAGTCTCTTACTGTATCGTCCACTTCAGTTCAAGGACCCTCATAAGCCACGTATGGGGCACCGAGTCGAACGCCTTTCTGTAGTCTATCCAGGCAGCAGAGAAGTTCCGACGGTTGCGTTTAACCACCTTGCCGATGACCGCGTCGATGAGGAGCGGTTCCTTGGTCCCACGACCACCGCCTCGACATCCATTCTGAGCACGCGACATGATCCTATTCAAATTAATGTGCCGGGTGATTCTCGTGCTCAGAATAGATGTCAGTGTCTTATAAATGGTGGGCAGACACGTGATGGGGCAGTACTTACTCGGGTCTGTGGTAACCTGATCTTTTGGAACCAAATGTGTGACCCCACTACTGGGGTCACACATTTGGTTCTTGTTGCTGTTCTTGTAGTTGTCGAGGCCTACTTTTTAACTTAATATTTTTTTATTTATTTACAACACACATAATCGATTATGCGGATGCAAGCTATCTTGACTTAACCGAGGATCAATTAAATAATCTTAGCTATTAGATTCATTTTGGTCTTCGCAAGTATGACCATGTCTCTGAATTTCGTTTTAAGCTCAAGTGGTTACCCATTCGCTTTCGTCGGAATCTTCATACTGTTTCTCTTCTGTACTGTGTATTGTTCAATTCTACGTCCCTAGTTATTTGAAGGATAACTTTAAGTTTAGGTCACGACGCACGTTTGGTTCCACTCTTTACTACTAAAGAGACTCGGGAGCGATTTCTGTTCGAGAGCTTCTTGAAACTGTCTGGCGAGCACAGCGTGGCACACCACGAACCCCTTTAGCCAGTAGTGATGCAGCCCGTCGAGCCCCGGACTTTTCCAGTTCGGGGCTCTACGGACCGCCTCAGCTACGTCTACAGGTGTTATGACGATGGGGTCCATGGGTGTAATATCTGCACTCTGTCTCGCCACGATTTCCATCCAGGAGCCCTCGCTGTGGTTTGCGGGCTCTGACCACAGGCGACGCCAGAAGGTGAACATGTCAGCCTGATCAGGTCCTTGGTCCGCCCCTCCAGTTTCTGAGCGCTCCAACGATTTATAGAGTCACTTTTGGTCACTTTAAAAGAGACGATTCTGGTTATACCGCTTTGAACTCTCGGTATACCGCCTACTCCGTTTCCCCCAAGCTGCAATTTTTTGCTTCAGGTCGTCTTTGCGCTCCGTCAGCTTTTGCGTTATACCTGGCTGGGACAGGTTAATATTAGTCCCAGCGAACGCCATCCTTACGAAGCGCACAATCCTCGGCCTAATATTGACTGACCTGAAGCTTATCAGCCTGCCAATGAGGGTCCTTGCCTCTGCGATACGTTCCTCGATTCTCCGTCTCCACGCTGGGATAGCACTACTCTGCTTAGTAGCGCGTCCAGCTGTGGGAAGTTTGACGCCGATAATACGGCAGACTGCCAATGCAGCGCCAAAAAGAATGGAGTCCGTATCGCAGAGGTCCCGGCTGGTTTCCAAAAAGGTACTCAGGATCGGGTTCAGGGCCCTCATGACAGAGCAATTGCGCTTGCTTAAAATTATACGGGGGAGTCGTGGTCGGCTTTCGAGAGGCATTTCGCGAATTTCCTTAACCGCCTCTTCCAATATGCTCCTCATTTGCTCTGCATCCTGGGCGACTGTTCCCCCCTCGTCTGAATCTACGGTAACAAGAAGGTCCATGGCAGCATCCACACCTGCTTATGCTTAGTACATTATTATTATAGTATTATGTAGTATTAACAGTGGTAGAGCCACGCATCAGCTTTTGTTGTTGCATGAATGGGCCGGCTCGATCGGGGAAATATCACAACCTCACAGAATACCGGCGTGAAGTAGAAGTCTAACAAACTTCTGCGTTTCGTCTGGTGACTTCAGGTAACCGGAGGCCCACACACCCCTCTCTCCCTATAGAGGGAATATCTCCTGTATAGGGAATTGCGTGAAGATATTTATTTATTTTATTTTACTATTCTTATAATATAACAAAATTTCATGTTTAGCAAATGACAAAATCTCAAATCATAAAATTATGATGCATTGTGGTCACCATATAACAAGCCCCACCACAATAATTATTATATTTTTGAGCCTAAGTAGACTTTGTACGGCTTCTTCAATATTTTTATGTGCACTAATGAAAAGAAATGGAATAAGTCTAAACCTTGATAACAGCACCTACCAAATTAAAACTAAATTACATAGCTTGTTCAAAGTTCCATAACAAATAAGTGATTAGTATGGAAAAACATTATGCATAATATTCCTTGACACTTGGAATGTACTCCTCGAGATTTGTCATAAAAAAACAATGGAAAAGCCTTAAAAATGCTGGACAGTTGACTAGATAAAATTTTTTAAAAATGTCATACTAAAAAAATTTTGCAAGTCTCCAGTGTCTCAAGTTGTAATGCCTGGTACAACAATCGTCTGGCCTAGATAGGCAACCCAACTTTACAAGAAAGGTTGATCAGTGGATATTACTTTTGAAACCGTTCACATTCTAAATTATCAAAGTTAAATAAATTTGCTAGAATGTGTCATTTCATAACAATTATATGAATCGGGTGGACAGTGATACTTTAAATATTGGTTATGCCATATTATTTATTTATTTTCATGCACAGTCCAACGGGGTAGAGAGAACAGATCATAATCCTTACTCTTTCGCTTCTTTCAGATTCAAATTTTTTTTTATATATGCATGTCTGGGTTTTTTTATAGAAAAGGGAGGCAAACGAGTAGGTGGCACACGTGATGGTAAGTGATTACCGCCGCCCATGAACATCTGCAATACCGGAGGAATAGCAGATGCGTTGCCGGCCTTTGAGAAAGGTATAGGCTCTTTTCTTGAAGGTTAGGGACCTTCAAGAAAAGAGCCCATATGACGGAAGCTTTAAGAGAAGCGCTTTGTGCCATACCCGATCAAAGGCTTTCTCTATATCCAAACTAACTGCCAGGGTTAGCCCTTGCTCTCTACTGCCTCCGCCCATCGATGAGTGAGGTACACAAGAAGATCACCAGCCGAGGACCCCGACGGAAGCCGTACTGGCGGTCACTGGTCAACTGGTGCTCCTCTAAGTACCTGTCTAAGGGTATCCGAGCAATTGGTCTTGCCCTTTTAATATAACTTTCGCGCTATACATTTTCTTTACCATTCGGTTTTCGCTCATTCGCTCATTTGCCCAAACCAATGAAGCACGCCCATATCAATTTTAGTGATAAGGTCATTTTTCAAACCTACCCTATTACGAATCTCTTCGTTCGCTTTGGGTCGGCCAAGGTAACGCCGCACTTTTTACGAAGAGATCGCATCTCCACTGCATTCAACTTGCTTTTATGCTTCTGTTATATTAAGGGTGTAAATTAAAAAACATTAGCACTGCATTATGATTTTATAGTAAAAATATACATACACAAACAAAATTGTACATACATCACAAATATAATGTTTGAGGCATTAAATTTTTGCAACTATGTTTTATCATAAAACAATTTATTCTTTAAAATTTATAAATATGGGCTAGATTAAAGTGTGAACAATTTTTACAACTATATTAATTTAGCATTACAAAAAAGTACATTACACTTTCTGTATTCCTTTAAAATAAATTGGCATGTGTATATTGCGTTTATATATTCAATAGAAGCATTACATATATTCGAAAAGCATTTTCATAAAATAATTAATATTTTATACAAAATTCTCCAAAAGCAAATTTTTCATTACTGAAGAATTGATTTAAAATTATTTTAATTGTTTTGGAAAATCAATTGTAAATTTCTTATCACTACAAAACCAAAGCATTATTGATCTGTGCTCTATATAATCAAGTACTGAATTTGGGCAAGGTGTAATCAATATACAAAGCTAATTTTACAAAATATGCATTAATTCCGAGAAAATTATAATAAATTCACTTCTAAAATGACCATTTTTATAAACATGGCATGGGAAAGCTTTTTAATATAAAATAAATGCTTCGGTAACTAATAATTTACACACAGATTTAATATCATGTAATTGAATTTAATAATATATTGCATAATAGTGCCCATCATATGCAGTTTAAATCTGACTCATTAATAAATAAAAGCTAAATTATTTCAGATTTGGTTTCTATTTTAAAGAGATCAAACTATAAGTATATTGAGAAGGTAAAAGAACAAATGCAGATTTGTTTTTCTATAAAAAATTATCATACACTTTTATTATCATAACAATAGCTAGCTAACATGTCTTAAAAAAGATGAAAAAGACCTTGGATTCTACTTTTAATTTATTATTTATAAAATACGGCAGCGATACCATTTAATTACAATAAGTATTTATTTTAAATCAATTTCAATATTGTCTCTAGCCCAGGTGAATAGGGGCTTGCACTTTTAAGTCACGGTGTGGCCAGCTTGCATAGTCTTAATTGCATCACCAAACACTCACTATTCAAATTAATAAATGAAAAAGGGCACTGTTATTTAGGAACAATCCTCTTGGCTCTTTCTTACACACTGTGCTACTTTTCTTTTAAACTCCGAATATGATTCTCTCCACTCTTTCTGCAAAAAGAAACAGAATGAGCACACAGCTACAACTGTCTAAATGCAGATTGGTGTTTGCAGATTCATTTTGTGTGCACCCTAATGTGAATATAACTATCTCAATGTGTTATTTGCTGTAGTGATGAATAGCCCTTTTTCAATCAATATTTTGTTATATTTATTATCCCTTGGTTCCTAAAAGCAATCTTCTTGACTTTTCCTAACACATCTGGCAACTTTCTTTTTGAAATCCGAATATCGCTCTCTCCATTCTTTCTGTGAATACAAACAATTACAGTTAAAATATATAAATGTATACAACTTATTTTAGTCACTTAATTTACTTAACAGGCTATGAAAATCCTATACATGCCTCTGTTGTAAACAGGCATGCCATAATCTCCATTTCAAAAGCAGATTGGTGATTGCTGAAACTTGATACCTTGTTGGATCTTAGATCATGCTATTTGTAGGTGCAATTATATGTCTAATCTATTTTAGCCTCAAATTTAATGTACAACAATTTAACTGTTAATCCTTTTTTTCATTATTCTCATCTCTTTGTTATGCTAGCATCCACCACTGAATTTTACAGCAAATATAATGTACAGACATTTATCAAAATTATTATAAATATAATTTTCTTATATATTTGGCTAACAGATGTATATGTATACAAAATCAAGTTCAAAGAATTTGTGCAGAAGTCGCCGACATCAAAAATCCAAAAAGGTCTTCATTTTAAGTGGTTTAAAATAATATCTATATCTTACTTGTACAAATTAGATTGTGTATATATTTTTTTTTTGTTTATTCATAATTATTATGCTTTTCCAATTTAATATGACTACTATTACTAACTTTTTTCATATTATCATTAACATACAACATATAAAATTTATTTTGAGATTAGGGCGAACTACAAACTAATAGCTCTCCTAATACTAAATGGCTATGACAGCTCCTGACACTTACAAACCAAGAAATGTTTATTACTGAGGACATGCTGGAATGCTTCATAGTTTGTAATTACACAACAGTTTTAATACTGCTATTTAGGGGCAGGAAAAAAGGTGGTTCTGATCCAGACAACTCCTAGGCAAGGAATATGTTAAAATACAACAGATCAGAAGTTTTTTTTATATAATACAAATATATGTAGACTCGTAGTTAGTATTACTGGAATGACATTCAAAATTATCATAACTATTTAAAATTTTTTAAATTAATTGTTGAACACTTGTACACAATTCACTTTATTGTATAAAGAGAATTATGTACAAGTATTCAACAATGAATTTTAATGCAATACAATTTCATCAAGTGACAACAATTTCAAGTAAAATTACATTAATATTTACATAAAATTAACTCTTGATATCATTTGAGGAACTGAGTTGCCTAGATTAGTACCATACTCTTAACTCTTGTGTAACATGAAGCAGCATTCTATGTAGTACTTTTCTATAGAAGCAATTGGCACAATTATATGAGATGCAGTAGCATGCTATATAAGATGCAGAACAAAGAGGTGAATCAACATATTCATGCCACATCAAATCATTGCAGTTACCAAAAATTTTTGCGTTCACCCTAAAAGAATTATGTTCAAAACAGTTAGAACATATTTTATTTAATTTTTGAGGCTTATACCAAAGTACTGAACTTTATACTTACTTAATTCATTTTTAGTTTAGTAAAAAAAAAATATCTTCACGCAATTCACAATACAGGAGTAGACAGAGTGTGAGGGGTGTCAAGTCTAGACAATTAAGTCCCTTTGACCCACCTTCCACCAATATTTTCGGGACAACGTGACAGGTGGTGAGCCCGTCGCCGTCTTTATGTCCAAGCCAACGACGAAATTCGTATATAAGTTTTTGAAAAACTCATTGGTATTGCCACCTGGGGATCGAACTCGGGTCTCTCAACTCAAAATTCCGACCACCAAACAATTCGGCTATTGTGACTTGTTAGTTAGTTAGTTAGTTTAGTTAGTTTTTTATATTTGATAATTACTAAAGTTTCAAGACTATCAGCATGTAAGGAATCCCCAGTATACAGTGTCATGACTAACATAGGTCCAACTGTTTTTACTGACACAATTGATTATTCACTTGGTTGCCTTCAGGACAAAGTCCATGGCAACATGTTTAAATCTTAATTTAAGTAGATATTATCACTCAATAATCTTTCTGTACCAAAAGTTTCATTGCATTGGTATGGCAAAAATAATTCTTACATTTATATAGAAAAAGATATTATAATACACTTTAACAGTCACAAAATAAATAAAAGAGAACTTACTGCAGCATCAACATTAGCAGGACTCTCATCATTTGGATCAGCCAGCATTGAAATGACACTTATTAGGATTGTTTCAACTGTGTGCACAGGTAACCACCTTTCAGATGCTTTTTCATAACCCCATTTGTCATCTCCTGGCTCATGCAAGATTGATATACACACATCCCCATTTTTCTCAACTGAAATTTGTAATAATAGTAGTTAATTTTGAAACAAATAGAATGTTTCAACAAGACTACAATATACATATGTTATACACAATATCCAGAAAGCACACAATCATTCTGTAAGACTTTTCACTGAATAACAGCAAATAACCATCCAATTCCACTTTTATCTGACTAGCCCACAGCTATTCTTATTTGTTTGGTTTACTTTAAGATATTTTTTTTAATCAAAGTCAAATGAAAAACATTAGAAGCTTATTTATTATTCACACTTAGGCTGACATTTATAGAGCATAATTATACTTAGCTTAGACATTACTTGCAAAAATTTTGACTGATTTTATGATAACTTAATCATTAATTAGGAATTTATAATTATACTAAGATTATGCTAAGCATATTTTAAGATGGCGGTTACTAGATGCATAATTTTTTTTACACAGTGATGTGGAAGGTAGACTGGTCAAGTAAATCTTCAATCATAGGATTTTGATAAGATAATGTTAGATTACTTTTTTATATACATTTTGCTGATCATGCATATAGCATAATGTCAAATTAACTCTATAAATATACTATAATGTCTTAGAACAACATTTAAATCTGAGAAAAATCCAAATACCCTCAATAAATATATCAGTCATTGCAATTCATATTGTATATTGAAAAACCTTTTCAGATTCTTAAGGTCTTAAAGATTTTTAAATTGAATACTTATAAGCTACAACACAACTAAACTAACCAAATCAAATTTCATTTTTATATTACATTTACACAAATTATGACATTAAAAGGAATTACTTACTATTTGGATGCCAAATTTCTGTCACAAATTTCATCCGTGGTGGCCTCAAAGGATACTCTTTGGGAAAGTGCAAGTGTGCTTTGAAAAACCCACCTTCACTGTAAACAGAATGAATGCATAATAAATGCATTTGAAAATCAAAACCATCAAGAATTAGTAAAGAATTGTAGAAATCCCTCAAGTACTAAAGCATTTAATATAACCTCTATAAGTGGAATTAGAGATTATAAATATATAATATATTGATCAGAATATTGAAAATGTGTGGTAGTATTTCACTATTAGTAAATATTATATCATAAGCTTTAAAATTTGAATTTACAATATTAAAGCTTCTAATATAATATTTGCTACATTAAGACTAATTTATACTGTTATAAAGGACATTCAAACTTCAGGCCCACTAAAATAGAATTTACATAACCCTAGGGATGAGAAGAGATGGTATTCTTTTATGTTGTTACCATATTCCAAGGCAAATAAGTATAGTTGTTAAACTTCTAGACAATTAGTCACCTATGATACCCATGGTCTGCCTGACCATGAAACGAAGTTCAGTATATATAATATATTCATTTATTTACTCACTACAATGTGTCTGGAGGTCCAATAATGAGAACTTCCCATCTGTATATGTCATTGTCGTCTATAAGTCCAGCAGAAAAGCCTTCTACTGGATTTTTGTTCAATTCTGAAAATTTAAAAAAGACCTATTTTATACTAATTTATTGACATTTTTACATGTATACACATTCAACCGAAATCTAAATGTAACATGAATCCTTGCCAAGTTAGCGTAAACAGTTCGAAACACCAAGTCATTTCTTTATTTGACTTTGGCAACGAATGCTTGTCATTGCGACGACTATTGATTTTATAAAAGCGATTGAAATACTAAGAAAATAATCTAAGAGCATGAGAAAATTATTAAATCTCTGTCTAATATTACTTATATCATAATGATTCCTGAATTACAGCGCACTAAGGTCAATGATTGCATGGATACTTGATCGCTCGACTGGCACAATGATTTTTCGCAAAAATTATAACCATATGCAACACTTACCTGCTAATTGCTTTTTTAATAAAAGCGAAGACTGTGGCTCTGACATTAATTACAATTATGAAATTTACCCTGACGACACGAAATAAACGATTTTCCCACAAAAGATGGCTGGCCGAATTTTGTGCAGTTTGTGAAACATATGAGTTGTTGCTTGTTTCCGGGGACCTGGTGTTGCTAGCGTAAAATTTGAAACAAAGAGTACTCAAGTAAAGTACAAAGATCAAATTTTTTTTGAAATAACTATTTTTGAAGAAAGTCACGATAGAGTGGTTGGGTGGTCGGAATTTCGAGTCAATAGACCCGAGTTCGATCCCCAGTTGGGAGGCTTGTACCAATGGGTTTTTCAAAAACTTATGTACGAATATCGTTGGCTTGGACATAAAGACGGCGACGGGCTCACCACCTGTCACGTTGTCCCGAAAATATCTTCGGTGGAAGGTGGGTCGAAGGGACTTAATTGTCTCGACTCGACCTCTGTCTACCCCTGTATTGGGAAGTGCGTGAAGATATTTTATTTTATTTATTTATTTTTGAATATGTTATTAAATTTATAGTTAAAAAGTTATGGATTTCTACCATATGCATATAGGTTTCTGGAGGTTGTAGGAGCTGTTATTATTATTTGAATGTTAAATTTGTATTTTTTACAGAGGCTCCAAATAGTTATAACCACTACAAGTGTTGGACAGGTTCATAAAAATTTATAGATAAAAAAAGTATATCTGTATGTATGTGTGTATGTTTGTTTTTATTAAATACTTTACAATGATTGGTTAATATAAACGGATTTTGAAAAAAAAAACAGTTACACTAATAAAATGATTTTATTGTAATAATTTTTTTATTAAGGAGGTGAATGGGCCTATCAGTGCTATGCTACTTGTAGTTGTGTGTGTGAGTGATATTATATCTTTCCGTCATCTTGTCTTATACTCTTATCATTACAAGATGCCAAGTAATCTAAAAGCACGTCACCTAAAGTCACACAAAGTCATAATTTAAAGTCACGATAGCCGAGTGGTTGGGTGGTCGGAATTTCGAGTCAATAGACCCGAGTTCGATCCCCAGTTGGGAGGCTTGTACCAATGGGTTTTGTAAAACTTATGTACGAATAATATCATTAGCTCGGACATTGAGACGGCGACGGGCTCACCACCTGTCACGTTGTCCCAAAAATATCTTCGGTGGAAGGTGGGTCGAAGGGACTTAATTGTCTCGACTCGACCTCTGTCTACCCTGTATTGGGAAGTGCGTGAAGATATTTTATTTATTTATTTATTTTTGAAGATGTTATTAAATTTATAGTTAAAAGTTATGGATTTCTACCATATGCATATAGGTTTCTGGAGGTTGTAGGAGCTGTTATTATTATTTGAATGTTAAATTTGTATTTTTTACAGAGGCTCCAAATAGTTATAACCACTACAAGTGTTGGACGGGTTCGCCAAAAATTTATAGATAAAAAAAGTATATCTGTATGTATGTGTGTATGTTTGTTTTTATTAAATACTTTACAATGATTGGTTAATATAAACGGATTTTGAAAAAAAAAACAGTTACACTAATAAAATGATTTTATTGTAATAATTTTTTTATTAAGGAGGTGAATGGGCCTATCAGTGCTATGCTACTTGTAGTTGTGTGTGTGAGTGATATTATATCTTTCCGTCATCTTATGTCTTATACTCTTATCATTACAAGATGCCAAGTAATCTAAAAGCACGTCACCTAAAGTCATAATTTAAAGTCACGATAGCCGAGTGGTTGGGTGGTCGGAATTTCGAGTCAAGAGACCTGAGTTCGATCCCCAGTTGGCAGGCTCGTACAAATGAGTTTTTTAAAACTTATGTACGAATATCGTTGGCTTGGAAATAAAGACAGTGACGGGCTCACCACCTTTCGCGTTGTCCCAAAGATATCTTCGGTGGAAGGTGGGTCGAAGGGACTTAATTGTCTCGACTCGACCTCTGTCTACCCCTGTATTGGGAAGTGCGTGAAGATATTTTATTTTATTTATTTATTTTTGAATATGTTATTAAATTTATAGTTAAAAAGTTATGGATTTCTACCATATGCATATAGGTTTCTGGAGGTTGTAGGAGCTGTTATTATTATTTGAATGTTAAATTTGTATTTTTTACAGAGGCTCCAAATAGTTATAACCACTACAAGTGTTGGACGGGTTCGCCAAAAATTTATAGATAAAAAAAGTATATCTGTATGTATGTGTGTATGTTTGTTTTTATTAAATACTTTACAATGATTGGTTAATATAAACGGATTTTGAAAAAAAAAAACAGTTACACTAATAAAATGATTTTATTGTAATAATTTTTTTATTAAGGAGGTGAATGGGCCTATCAGTGCTATGCTACTTGTAGTTGTGTGTGTGAGTGATATTATATCTTTCCGTCATCTTGTCTTATACTCTTATCATTACAAGATGCCAAGTAATCTAAAAGCACGTCACCTAAAGTCACACAAAGTCATAATTTAAAGTCACGATAGCCGAGTGGTTGGGTGGTCGGAATTTCGAGTCAAGAGACCTGAGTTCGATCCCCAGTTGGCAGGCTCGTACCAAAGAGTTTTTGTAAAACTTATGTACGAATAATATCATTAGCTCGGACACTGAGACGGCGACGGGTTCACCACCTGTCACGTTGTCCCAAAAATATCTTCGGTGGAAGGTGGGTCTATGAATATATTATATATACTGAACTTCGTTTCATGGTCAGGCAGACCATGGGTATCATAGGTGACTAATTGTCTAGAAGTTTAACAACATTCATTCAGATCACTACATACGATTCTTTCGTTTCTTCTAGTTTTCGTAGTAGAACTTCTCTAACATTCTTACGAAACTCCCCCATTTCAAACTTTAGATGACGTAGACACCGGCGCTTAGACAATTAAAAGGAATTATTTCCTCAATCCTAATTTGATGCAAATGCAAAAATTTCTTGAATTCAAAATCTTATATATACTCGATAAAAGCCGCGCGAGACACCAGCAGCAACCTCACCCCCTGGCAGGCGCATTCTCTCTCTCTTTGGCACACCGGACTGTAGCTACGTAAAAGATGGATAAGGCGAAGACCTTGAAAATAACAATAACTGCTGATAGAGATCAGAGGCGAAATCAAATAGAAAAGGGCAAGTGCCTACTGTGCGAGGTGTGTGATTCAACCGATTTCTGGGATTGGTGATAATGGCAAATCCTCCTTGCGGCTGATGAAAACTCCTGCGCCCGGTAAAACAGTGGATATTTAAAGGCACCGGAAAAGCACCACCTTTTAGAAAAAGTTCACTTCATGCACCATCTTCAAGAGACATCTACAATCCACCTTTGAAACAATCCATAAACTCGTAACTTATGCACAAGAAAATGTAAAAATTTGAGCAGTGTTCGAAATTATTACTTAATTTTATAAATTATTATTAATATTTTTATTTTTTGGGTTATCGTCGTATTACTTGATTTGTAGAGCATTGCCCCAGGACGCCAACTTATGTTCAAGATGTTTGCCTCTGACTATATTTTAGCAGTGAGACCGATACATTAAAACTAAATTAAAAGTTATTTAGAATTATTTATTTCTTTGCTCCGTATTCGTTGCCTCTCTTTCTTACAATAATAGCTAAGTGGAATAAAAAAGAGGAAGCGATTATGGATTTGCATGTGATGTTGTAGCGTTAACGCTTATTACGAATCCCAGGGTCGAATTTTTATTTTAATAAAATTGCTTAATAAATACGTAGACAATGCAATTAAGTAATTTTGAGTTGTCAAATACAAAGTTTAATGCAATGAAACTTTTTTTTGTTTTGTGAAATGTTTTAAATTAAATTTTGATAATTTCAATACGCTATTGACCTTGTGGGCATGTTATTACCAAATTAATTACTAATGTTTATAATTTACTAATGTTTTGTTTGTGCGAGTATTTTCTGTATATCTGTGTAGTTTGCTCATTACATTTAGTTATAATTTTAGTTAATAAGGAATATCATTGGTCATTAATACAGGGTGGACCAAAAATTCGTTAACATTTAAATGTAACTTACCGCGCAAACTATTGCCGCGCGGGGCGCGTGCGCGGGCGGAGGCACTAGCTCGCTTCTTGGAAATTTAGTCGCAATGGATCGCTTCACGGGGTCGTAACGTGCTTATTGCGTGAAACAGTTTTATTTAAACGACTTTTACTGTGAGACGCTTATTTCGCGTTGAATATGGTTTACACGACTTAAGTCAGTGTCCAATTGCTCCTTTAATAAAGAAATGGGCGAAGAATTTCGAAGAGACGGGATCTACACTAAATGTGAAACAAACCGGCGGCCCACGGACTTCTCGGAGCGAAGAGAACGTGCAGCAAGTTTCCGCTTCTGTTCGACGTGATCCAGATTTATCGACACGCAAACGTTCGGCTGAATTAGGATTATCCCGCACATCATTACGCCGTATTTTGAAATTAGATTTGAAATTACATCCATATAAGATCCAGCTAGTGCAAGAACTAAACCCTAATGATTTAAATTTGCGTAAGTCATATGCCGAAACAATGTTAACTCGTTTCAGTAATTTTCACAACATCTTATTTTCTGACGAAGCCCATATCTACCTAAATGGACATGTAAACAAACAGAATTGCAGGTATTGGAGCAGCGAAAATCCTAAAGCTAAACATGAGAGGCCACTTCGCTCTCCTAAGGTAACTAACTGTATGGGCTGCAATTTCAGCAAAAGGAATCATCGGACCTTACTTTTTTGAAGATTCGCGAGGCCGTTCAGTTACTGTTAATTCTGCCGAGTATGTGAAAATGTTACGGGAGTTCTTAGCACCGATGCTACTGGAATTTGCTGGCTATAATCGTAACACATGGTTTCAACAAGATGGAGCCACGTGTCACACATCGAACGAGTCCTTGCCGATGGTCAAAGACATGTTTCTGGAAAAGCTGATATCTAGACGGGGTGACATCCCATGGCCACCCAGAAGTCCAGATCTATCCCCAGCAGACTTCTATTTATGGGGTTATTTAAAGAGTCGTGTCTACATTGATAAACCGAATACACTGCGTCAACTTAAAGAAAAAATCATCGAAGAGATGTCGGCGATCTTGCGGTGTCTTTGCAGAAGAGTATTCGAAAACTTCAGGAGTCGCTTCGATGAGTGCAAAAACCGAAACGGTGGTCATTTAGACGAAATAATTTTTAAAAAATAAATTTCAACTAATTAGCTTTCTCGTAAATAAACGATTTCTAAAATAAGTTAAATGGTTTTTTATACGATTTTTTAAAATGTTAACTAATTCATGGCCCACCCTGTATAAACTGATCGCCATATCAGGCATGTCACACCTTAAGCACTGCTGCACGTCACTGGCTGTTAAATTTTGTTAGCTAACTCGCTACTTTCGGCAGCTAATTCTATTTTTGAAGCGTTTACCTTAATGCTTCTTATCGCACGGGAAGTAATTGGGTGGACCCTTTCTGTGAGTGAAATATTCTTACTCCGATAGAACACGGCGAACCATCAATACTGCAGAAAACTAATAAAATACGGACATAGTCACGATAGCCGAGTGCCCCCTAGAGCCGAAGAGACCCCAGTTCAATCCCCTGGTGACAGGCAGTTTTTGGGGTGTAGGTTTTTTCAAAAACTTATGTACGATCTATATCGTTGGCTTGAGCATAAACAAAGCGACGTGCTCACCAACTGTCACGATGACTCAAAAAGTCGAAACGCTTGATGGTTTTCCTCGTTTAGAGGCGATGTTGCCTGATGTAGAGTTACCTGTATAAGCATGGTAGTGCATTAGGCGCACGCATATGTGGGAGACAGAGTGGTGATCTTCTTCTCTTCGGACTAGATAACATATGCCATTTGTATTCGTATGCGGAGTTTGCGTCTGACTAACTACTTTGAATTGAAACACCAAAACGCCCATGATTTCTACTGTGTTTCAAATTGAAAGAAAGATGATGAACATTTTATAAAGAACAGCATTGGATACTTGCTCCAATGCTGCTTTCCCAAGGAGCTTTGCGACAAATAATATATCAAACACTAGAATTTATTGTAGAAATGTATTTACCTAATTTTGTTAAAATTACATAAAACATTAACATTTATTCACTTGAATCCGTTTTGACCTTTTTCGACAATGGCTCCGCTACGCCATTTACTTGAGAATGTTTTCTCTTATTTTTTTTCTTTTTAGTAGCTTTTTGTGATTTTACCTGATTTTTGCCAACTTGATTGTTAGTAGTTGCATTTTTTCCAGAAATCTTAATTTGACCTAATAAAGTTAACAACACTTGAAAATCTAAATTTGTTTTTATTTGACAACTATTATGGAATATTCTTATCACGTTGATTAGTTTCTTTAAAGATACAATGAAGTTACTTTTGGCATTGAATTCATCACCCTGCTTGACAATATACGATAGTTTTTTCTCAAATTCGCTTTCCATATTAGTAATTTTTTCCAAAACCTTTTCAGATGATGGTTTGTACCTATTTAGGGCTCGATAAAATCCTGCAATCAGCTCAATTCCTTCATTACGTCGAAAGTGTCTGACATCCTTATCGAAAATATTTTCGATTATTATCGGTATTAGTTTGTAAATTCCATCCCATTCCACTTGTAAAATATTGTGAAAGAATATTATCGGAAGCAAACAGTTTCTATTTCGAAAATAATTTTGCAAAGCATCTCTGAAAATTTCAATTAATGGTGATCCCTGCTTTTTCTTCTTGGGTGTGTTTGTTAGCTTAAGAGAACAATGAATTATAAATGTTGCAAAACAAGTAATCACGTCACCTAGAGCTTGAAACATAAAATGGGATCGTGAGTCTTTGTCAATAACAGATTTTAAATAATCACTTAGTATGTCAATTGTAACATCATGTGTAGAAGAAAATTTTCTTACTTTACATAAATTTTTTATAGTCTTTCGTACTCGATTTTCAAGCTCAATAAATTGGTTGTCTTGAATACAAAATTCTAGACATCTTGTCAATGGAGCCATCATAGATAAACATACATCCATTGCAGGATCCTTCTCCAAATAAATGTCAATTAAATCTAAAACTCGAACTCTGAAGTCCGATAAAGCCTTTTTATCTTTTCGGTCTTTCTTCGATTTTTTAACCTTTCCTCCTTGAAATTGTTTGAAAGCTTCTGCCAAAGCTTCATCTAATTTTTTTCCATCTTCTTCATTTATAGCATCAGCATCGATGCTTTCAGTATCAGTGTCTGGTGCTGCATCCCCTAATGCTTTCTGAATAGCCAACCTTAACTGATCAGGTGTTTTTAACTCCTCATCTTCATCATCCATATTACTTTCACTATCATCACTGTCCGTTGTTTTTGTTTCTTCTCCTTCAACATCAGAACTTTTATCATCAATTTCGGACTCTTCACCATCATCTTCTGATTCACTGTCTTGAGTAAGTGGATTTGCTTCACTTTCTGGATCTATTACTGATACAATTTGGCCCAAAGATGTTGGTGTCAAATATTCCCATAGTAATCTAAACACACATTGCACCACAGATCGAAGAACACTGGACTCTACTGATAAAATAGATAACAAAACTTCTACCAACACTTCAATCCATTCAGGTTCGTCATTCAAACTATTTTCCTTTTTGTTTTTAAGAACCTTATTTTCCTTTTTGTAGTGTTCATAACAACTTTTTAATTCCTTTATAGAACTCCTTGCCACTTTAACATGTGCCGGTTCTGAGAATAAGAATAGACCAAGCTGATAAAGTAGTATAAGAAAAACCTTATCAACTTTTGACTTGGTCAAAACATCTTCTATATTTCGACAAATATCTGTGATCATTTCCCAACATTCCATGTTTTCATTTGAAAATTGCTTTTCTAATTTTGCCCTTTCTTCTTTTTTCTTCATTATAGAAGATATAAAATTACATAAAGATGACAAAACAGACACTAAGTTATCTACATTTGAAAATCGGGATATGAAGCAACGGTAGAAACACCCCTTTATAGCAACTGAAAATAACAAAAATACAAATGGTGAATAAAGTTACTACATAAGCTTTCTAAACCTTATTATCAGTCAGTATGTTAGTATGTATGTCCATTTTTTAATGTACTTTAAACTTGAGACCAAGTTTGATCCAGGCCAGTACCATTCAAATTATTCAAAGCCATTTTAAATTATAAATGGCCTCATAATACTCTATGAATATACCCTATGGAAAACATAATAAAACATACAAAGCCATGTTGGCTTCTAGAAAAAATATTAAAAAAATAGGTCAGGTATGGTCACAATGAGGATACAACAATATTTATTTCGCATTCTAATTAAAGTCATGATAGCCGAGTTGTTGGGTGGTCGGAATTTCGAGTCGAGAGACCCGAGTTCGATCCCCAGGTGGCAGTACCAATGAGTTTTTCAAAAACTTATGTACGAATTTCATCGTAGGCTTGGACATAAAGACGGCGACGGGCTCACCACCTGTCACGTTGTCCCGAAAATATCTTTGATGGAAGGTGAGTCAAAGGGACTTAATTGTCTATACTTGACCTCTGTCTACCCCTGTATTGTGATAACCTCACCATCTGTCCCATTGTCCCAAAAAAGTTTTAGGTGAAAGGTGGGTTGTAAAAACTTAGTTATCTAGTTATCTCTCTTACTCTACTACTACTACTACTACTACCTCCGTCTACACCAATATTAGGAATGGTGTGAAGATATATATATTCTACATTCTAGCATGAAAGTATACAGTAGTTTTCAATAAAACATTGTTTTACCTGCCAGTTCACTGCTAACTGCAACATTTTCATTTCCGCCAATTTTGAAGAATCCAAAGCACATTAGTAATTTCATATAATTTATTTTAAATTCTATATCATCTTTGACAACTTCATGGCTCACCAAAAATGAAAGGAGTTCAGCAGCCTTCACTCTTTCATTATTGTACCAATTTCTTTCAACATTCTCTTTAACAGTTTTCTTTGAGTTATTGATAAGTACATTTTTTAATAATTTGGCAATTTTCTTCACACCATCAGCATCTAAATCTACTACAATCGATCTAATTACAGTTGTACCAGTTATTTCAGTAAAATTAATCTCTCCGGGGTTGAACAACAGCTTCTTTAAAGTTTCAACTCTGATTTTATTAGTAACTTTTTCTTGTTTTAATGCTTTCGCTAATGCATTTAGGAGCTCCTTTTGTTTTTTTATCATTATTTTGCTGTCATCTTCATTATCACGTTTATTTCTGATTTTGCTTGCTGTTTGGAGACCTTTGAACCAATCCATAAACAGCTTAAAAAAATTCGGACTGAGTAGGTCCGGTATTACTTCAACATTATCATCTAAGTTAAGAAGAATAGCTGTGAGTAGATTAATACAAACAATTTCTCTGTTTCTATTGTGTTTGATGAGTTGGCTATCAATACCATTCACCCAAAATGTTGTCAAATGTGGTGATTTCGCAATGTGTGTAGCGACTTCTTTGTATATTGGATGATTAATTGAATTAAAATCAATACCAGCCTGTAACACAAAAAAAAATGGAAAATTTACATTTCTATCATATAACCTCTATTATATCATTATAGCAAAATAAAATACTTTTTAATGTGGTATAAGCAGTAAATATTAATATTTCCTTAGTTTGGGATTTTCAAATGGAATGACTTTTTGTGATGTGTGAAATGGAATGAATTGAAATATATGATAAATAATGTTATGCATAAAATAGCAGTTCATCTTTCACATAATTAGGTTTTACATGGACCTGCCATTTAAATCCTAAACATGTCATGCAACATATGTAAAAATCTTACCAGAAGTTTCTCACAAATTAATTGGAGATTTTCTTCACATAATATTTCAGGTGTAGCAAGTAATTTCTTTATTTTCACTTTTTCGGAAAATGTGTGCTGATAACCAGAAGGAAATATAGAGAATCCAAGCTGTATTCCTTTATGTCTTTTTTAAAGTCTTGCTTAATGTTAGACCACACAATTGTAGAAAATTGTTCTTCATCAAGCTTTAACAAAAAATAATTTTGGTCAAAGTACTGTCTTTACTACTTGCTTTGAAAAGATTATAGTAAACCTACATAAATAAATAAATATACAGTTAATTAAACCAACAAAGGCCAAAAAAAGATGGTGTGACGAGTTAGACGCATTCTATGAACATTGGTATGAACTGGCGAAGGTTGAGTTGTTTAGAAACATATAGGGAGATCTTTGTCCAGTAGTTTTTCATAGTTATTTTATAATAGAAAAAGATAATTATAAATATTATTTCCACATTTTGGTCATCACTTTTTAGTAACCCTAACCTGATACTTGTATTATTATTTCTTTTTTTATTCTGTGTGATTTGGAAGAAATAGCGATTTCTTCCAAGTCACACAGGAAAAAAAGTGTGATAACTCAGCAATAAGGTTGCCAAATGTGCATTTTTTGTATATCAAATACAATTTATTAATAAATGTAAAGGTGGATTCAGAATCTAAATATAAATTAAATATCACAATTTCAACACATTGTGCAGATAAGTGCAATAAATATAAATAAATAAATATCTTCACGCAATTCCCAATACTGGGGTAGACACAGGTCTAGTCTAGACAATTAACTCCCTTTGACCCACCTTCCACCGAAGATATTTTCGGGACAACATGACCGGTGGTGAGCCTGTCTCCGTCTTTATATCCAAGTCATCTAATTCGTACATAAGTTTTTGTAAAACTCATTGGTACTGCCACCCTGGGGATCGAACTCTGGTCTCTTGACTCGAAATTCCGACCACCCAACTACTCGGCTATAGTGACTAATTACGTCACTATTATATAAGTGCAATGACAGGTTATTTTTTAATAACGGATGACCGTGTTAGCTATAGACATGACTAACTTATTGTTTAATCTTGTTTACTGACAAAAGGTATGCGAATGTGACAAATATAAATTCTAACCAATTTCCAGTTGCACACAGATGTTGGCATGATTCAATATTATTTTTTTTTTTTTTTATAGAAAAGGGAGGCAAACGAGCAGGTGGCTCACGTGATGGTAAGTGATTACCGCCGCCCATGAACATCCGCAATACCAGATGCAAAGCAGATGTGTTGCCTCCCTTAGAGTGCCCCCCAGAGTAGGGGGAGGGGGGTGTGTGGTCCTCCAGTTACCCGAACTCACCAGACGAAGCGCAGAATTTTGTTAGACTTCTACTTCACGCCGGTATTCTGTGAGGTAGTGGTTCTTCCCTGGTCAAGCCGGCCCATTTATGCAACAACAAAAGCTGATGCGTGGCTCTACCACTGTGAAAACTGTGTGTTTGATGACTGTGTGATTGTGTGAAATTTATAAGAACATGACTTCTACTCTTACCCCTTTGCTGAAGTCTATTAGCAACAAAAACGCCACTGTACTCAGATATGATTTTTTAGTGCTAGCTGTCATTAAAAGTTGCAATATTTGCTTTTGTTCCTCTTCTGTACATTTTTGCATACGAGCAGAACGAAATATCGCACTACACACAAGGATTTGTCCCAGTGCTACATCACCAACCTCCTGCAAATTAAATTAGTGAATATTATTTATCCAAAATACAACTGACGACTCAAAGCATATGGAATAGTGCTAAACACAAGGCAATTGGAAGTTAAATATTAAAAAAATAAATTAATAAATCTTACACTTTTAGATGAACCATTTGCATGTAATTCTTTTCTAATTAATTCAAATAATTGTGATACAGGGATCTGTTCAAATTTTATTAATAATTCGACAAGGGTAGCAAAATATCCTATTCTCAAGTCGGGCACATTTGCCCCTAAACTCCGTATTAATCTCTTCAGGACATACTGGATATTTTTTTCACCCTGAAAAATAAGAAAATCAGTTTCATTCAGTGTACTAAAGCATACATAGACTTTTATTGAAACCTAAAAATTACTACGATAATTAAGTCACGATAGCCGAATGGTTGGGTGGTCGGAATTTCGAGTCAATAGACCCGAGTTCGATCCCCAGTTGGTAGGCTCGTACCAATGGGTTTTTCAAAAAACTTATGTACGAATATCGTTGGCTTGGACATGAAGGCGGCGACGGGCTCACCACCTGTCACGTTGTCCCGAAAATATCTTCGGTGAAAGGTGGGTCGAAGGGACTTAATTGTCTAGACTCGGCCTCTGTCTACCCCTGTATCGGGAATTGCGTGAAGATATTTATTTATTTTATTTATAAAAATTAATTTTTGTTCATATATTTATCAATGTATATTAACATCTACATAAAATTACTTAATATTGTATTGTTGGCTTGGATATTAAGATGGCAATATCACATTGTGATAGGTTAGTTGTTTTTGTGGATATTGGTGATAATTAAGGTTCCTACTCAAGATAAACAAAAGCAACAAACTAGGCATGAAAACTGTTAATTACACTGAAAACTATTAATTACACTGAAATCTTTCAAACAAGTTTTTTGAAAAAATACCAATCAATACAAATCATAGTAATATCTTTCTTTCCTTTTTTTTAAGAAGTAATGAGTGGTTTATGACAATAGTTAAATTGAGGGCCTGAATCTGCAATGTTGTTTCAAAGTGCACACAAACCTTGTCAATAATATCACTCAATAACTCATAATCATACCTCTCCTTTAGATAATGATTCCCAGACATAAACAAAAAATAAGTAATTAATAAATACTTAATCCAATATTACACAATTATTATTTACTAATTCAACTATATAATAATATTTATACATTATTATATAATTAATGAACACAAATACAATATTTATAGACATCAAAGTAAAAAATTGGTCTGATTCAGAAATCTGAGGCCATCTATAAAGTATGTCACACAAATTTTAGGACTTTTGAACCCCCCTATGTGATGTCACAATTTTACAACACAGCTCTAGAAGTTAAATGATGTTGCATGAGAGATAATCTCATAGCGAGAATACTAAATTATTAATAAATATAGATCAATAAAAAATTTAATTTTAAATAAATTTAATTTAATAACATAAAAGTTCAGCATAAATATGCTTTAAAAATCAATAAAATTGCATAATAAAAATATAGATCAAGTTCGTAAATTTTTAATTTTTAATTCACATCCAAACTTTGCATTTTAGTATTTTCCCCACCCCTTGCCCCCTTGTCACACAATGTCACACTTTGATGATACCTCCCCCCCCATTAACGTGTGATGTACTTTATGGATGGCCCCTAAGAAGCTGGAGCACCTGTATTATGGAATGGGAAACAATGATGATACCTCGAAAGATTCACACTCAAGACCTTGGAGCTGGCGATGCCATGAACATGTGATGTGTTCACCACTAGTTGTCAATATCAAAAAAAATATTTTATGTAAATGGTATTATACTTTAGTGGTTTGTATACAAATAAATAAATGTAAACTTGCTTTTAAAATACATATAAAATTTATTACTGATGAATCTCAGCTCAAAACATTTTTTTTATTATTATCTGTTAGTCAGTTGCAACCAGTATTTCACAAACACTACTGAATACTACTGTGGTTTTCATCATTCGATGTTTTATTGACTAACTCAAAAACTACTACAATAACTATTAAAATTACTTAATGAAAACATATTTTAACATAAAGCAATTCTGCTTAAGCTTTCCTTATTATATCATCTAGCAGTAGAATCTCAGGGAATAATTTATTTTAATAAAATAGTTAAGTTTTCTTTTATTTTATAATTTGACTAATCAACTGTCGGTTCTGTCCCATAAATTATATGTAAATTTTAATATTTAATTAATGTGCCTTCAGAATAGAGAGGACCGATATAACTCTCTGAGAATTATAAGTTTTATGAGACTTATGCTTAGAATAATGCTCAAATTTGAAAGTATTACCTACATTATAGTTGATGAGGCAGGTAATATTTTTAAATTAATAAAAAGAAGTAAGAATAACTGTATTTTAATTATTTGTTTTTATCAAAAAAACCCAACATCATTATAAATGTCCATCACTGCTTTTTGAAAGTCATAAAAAGAGCAACGAAGTCATTCTTGAAAGTGGTTTTAAATTCATGTTGTTCTGAAACTAATGATGACAAAAGTGCTATGCACATGTCAATTTTGATAGATCAAGTCCGCTTTTATACAATTAAAGAGCAAATACGTATTACTAACCTCTTCGTTAAGGAGGCGTGAAATTATTTTCACGCCGCCGTTCACTTTTATATCATCTTTTGGCGATTTCAATAACTCAAATGCATCTAATAGAGACGGTGTCACCTCTAACGGCTTTTTAGTCGAAATTTCATTCATCTTATTTCATAAACATACTCAGTAACAACAATTACAACTTATTGGCTTATATCTTCTCCAAATTACGTTCAACTAACCATGTGTACTACAGCGTTTGACATCCACATTGACATGACCATAAGAGCATAGCTATGACAACTAATATAGACTTTTTATAATGTCACTTCCATTATAGATATCTTAAAATTTTTAAAACAATTATATTGACTGATTTTATCACGAGCTCATGGGTGAACGAACTATTTCTGAAATTTGATAACGATTTTTGGAAATGGAAGCAGAAAAACTCATCTCTTAGAGAAGACATTGCATACACCTTAATCGTTTCTGTTAAGAGGCCATTCAACAAAGAAGATTAAGATCAATCTTAATCACAAGCAAAGTATATACATATATCCTTCTGTTATTGTGTTTAATCTTTGTGATCGCATTCTGTACATACTTTACCTCAGATACTAAGAAAAACCATATTTTGAGACTCATAAATGCTCGTCAAAATTTTCATTCATCCTAGTAATAATAATAATAATAATATCTTCACGCAATTCCCAATACAGGGGTAGACAGAGGTCAAGTCTAGACAATTAAGTCCTTTTGACCCACCTTCCACCGAAGATATTTTCGGGACAACGTGACAGGGGGTGAGCCTGTCGCCGTCTTTATGTCCAAGTCAACGTTGAAATTCGTACATAAGTTTTTGAAAAACTCATTGGTACTGCCACCTGGGGATCGAACTCGGGTCACTCGACTCGGAATTCCGACCACCCAACAACTCGGCTATCGTGACTTTTAATTCATCCTAGTAATATTATAAATGTGACACTTTGTGAGAATGGGTAGATGTTTTTCATTCTTTCACGCAAAATCCACCGAACGTATTTTGATGAAATCTTATAGACTACAATTTACAAAGATTTTACGTAATTTCATAATATTACGATAAATATAAAGTAGTCGTTTTTTTAACAAGCTGTAATGACTTAAAGACTTAAGACTGTAAACATTATTAGTTAAAATTATACAGTTATTAATTAAAATTTTACACATTTAAAAAAATATTAAAAACCACACAGCTCTCTTTTTGAAGACCTACGTATTCGATTTCCGGTTATTATAAGTCATTTAATCTTAGTTCATGCGGTAACAGCTCAGATATATTCTACTCCGTTAAGTTTTGGAAGTCTCTGTAGGTTACAGCAATTCCCCCGGAACGGGTTCCTGCCTTTTTGTGGCGGTGGGGATTAGTAACAGTGGAGTGGTTACCCACGGTGAACCAAGAGGAACCCACAAGGCCAGTCTGACTGCAGGGAAAGGCCGGCCCGAGGTGTCCGCTCCAAGTTGGCTTGGTCAGCCCCCTTCAGATGTGTTTCGGTAGGCTGTGGAGGGAGTGTTTGCATCGTTGCCTTCTCACCGCTTTCCGTGGCCGAGATGGAGTCGCGTCAAGAGGAGTATTGCGAGTTTTCTTATTGCGTTTCGCCATGCGCCCTATTCTGCGCGACTCTGGCGGGGATCACGCCGCTGATGCAGCTGTGGTGGGGCCGCGGGTGGAGAGGATTGTCGGTATTGCGATTTACCGTTCTCCCTGCCCTACGCGGCTGAAATGTGGTAGCCAAAGTCCAGATCCGTCACAAGGTGACGGGTGGGCTAGTGCTCGGTCAACCACCAGGAGGTCATGGGGCTCACGAAGGCGTCCTGAGCCCCAACGCCTCCTGGTGGTGGACAAGGGGTGTTCATCACGCACGTGAGTTCGGAGGCCATGGCCTAATTCCTCCGCCGCGTGGTGTGGTGGGGCCGCGTCTAATTTCTTGGAACTAGACGCGGCTGTGTTCCGGCGCATCTAGCCTGGTGGGAGAGGGAGAGAAGACGTCCTTTACGGAGGAGGGACTGCCATAGGCGGCCAGAGCGGGTGGAATCTTCGAGAGCGTTCCCGTGGCTCTGTCAACATGCGGCGAAGATTTTAGTCGGTGCGAGCCCGACATCACATCATGATTGATGAAGGGGGTTACACGTTATTTTTTTTTTATATCTTCTCGCATAGTCCCTAGTTGGGTAGCTAGGGAGAACAGAAACGAATCATTCTAAACCTTACAATAACAGAATGTTATTGACCATTTAGCTTAGAGTCAGCTTCGAACTCCTTTAATTTTATTTATTTATTAGAGCTGAACACTATTGGTATACATTTGCTTAAATTGTAAATATTTCAAGAACTATCCTTTTGAATTTTAATCCATCTGTACTTCTTAAGGATTTTTATCAAATCTAACAACAAGGTGTCTTCCAATAAAATGATAACTTGTTTGAAAGGCATACACTGAATGCTCGTCAAGCTTACATGCAGGCTTATGGTGTCTACCCCAGAGACTATAGTAGACGGCATTAACTTTGATTTGTTAATTTTGTCTGAACTGTACACATCTTGTATTTGAATTCGTATTGAAAATTAACAATAGTTGTGAGGAAAAATTTTAAAAAGTTGCAATAAAATTCATTGTTGAAAACTTGTACACAATTCACTTTATTTTATTATTATTACGGCATCATCAGGGCCGTAATGAATTATTAAATAAAGTGAATTGTGTACAAATGTTCAACAATTAATTTTTATGCAATGCAATTTCATAAAGTGACTACAATTGCAAGTATAAATTAAAAATAAATAAATGAATATGTAAATTAATGAATAATAATTTGTTCTAAATATTCTTATTCGTTACGATATTTTATATATCGGAAAAAATATTACTTGTTAACTCCTTATTACTACTTAATATCGATATTACTTATTAAGTCCTATGATTTAATTGATTCAAATGAATTTATCGATATTTAATCATACAGCGTTTTATATCGAGCACTCCTAGCTAATTATTACTCTATATTAATATACTATATCACAGAATCACAGATAATATACAGGCGGTACATTGATCTAAATTTTGATTTATTTCTTCTAGAATCGGTAGTTGTTTTTTTTATCAGTATTGAATGCTTCTACCCGACTGCTATAACAATTTATATTATATATTTAGTCTAATGATGCTGTAAGTAGATAAATATTTTGCCACCATAAATTTTCTTATAATTGAATTTCTGTATAATTTTAACTGATGAGCTCATAAAATGCACTGTTCAACATGTCAAAATGATATTAAATTCAGACACATCTAGAGTATGATGCGCGCGCATTTAGTATTCCATGTTTCTAAACATGGCAGGTCGTAGTGGGTTTGACGATGGTAATCCCAGGTATTTAATTTTAAAAATACGCATAATATTGCTTATAACATTGCCTAAATATTTAAAGCCCATGGGTTAAATACTATTTATTATCATAAAAACCACTTGGACCTTTGTTAGACCTTAACTTCTGTTACTCCAACTTAACAGCAGGAAAGTGATATTTTTGGCGAAGCTTGTGAATATAAATATGTAATTTCAATAATGTTTAGCCCAGAATAGTTTTATTCAATAGTTAATTATTAAAATGTTTGCGCTATGTGAAATTTATAGGTTATAAATTCCTTGGTTATCAAAATGCCTACAGGGACTTCGGAGGCGGCAGGAGGACACTTGGCGGGCGTCCGCTTCCTAGCGAGCCGCCCTACAAGGCATATGTGGGAAATTTACCCTCGGGTATCATCCAGGGTGATATTAATAGAATCTTTCCCGTAAGTAATGCTTGAATTTCTATAACATTTAAACTCGTGTACAAAACATTTTAGCATTTTATAGAATACTGATTTGGAATGGTTTTACATAAAGACTCATCACTAATTTACAAATATGATTGCAAAGAATACATTGTAAATTTTAATGTGAATATCACATATGTCACATACTACAGATATATTTTCTTATCTTTGTATATAATTTAAATATCTATTTACAGATTATGTCACCTTAGGTCACTATTGCTTTACATAAAGAAATGCAAATTCAGATAGTTTGATAGTAATATTATATTTATGATTTAATTTATTTTACTTTAACTCATTATTTATGATGAAACATGAATTAGAATTTTTTTATCCTGATGATCACCCACAAGAAGGACTTAACAATTTATGTAATATTTATGTTTTAAAGTACATCCTAAATGTTGATAATTAGTAAATTCATGTGGTTGTCTTAAAGTAATCACTATATAGCAATACTTTTTGTAATACATTACTTATATTTTTATTTATGTATTTATTTTCTAATATTTTCTTTTCTTGAGTAAAGTTAAGTATATAAGTATCATATTAAAACTTTACAACAACTTTATCTATATAGAATTTACAGTTGAGACTACATTACCTTGTAGTGCCCCAAGACATGTTTTTGCTTGGTTGCAGATTATTCATATACATTTTTATATATTTAATTGTCAACAAATAAAGAAATTCATTGGCAAAATCCATGGAGTAAAGTATCAGTGCAGCCATTATTAAATAAAATAAATAGTGAAATTGATTTTCTATTATTTTTGTGTACAATTTTTTTCATCAGTTTTAGTTGTAGTCATTTGTGTGTTAAGGAAATATTTTTTATACATCATCATGCAATTACCATTCCCCTGCCAATATTGGGATATAGCATGAAATAAGAAATTTATGAATTTGATAAAATCAAGAGGAACTTGTGGAAGGACAGGCAGACTAATATTTATTAATAAAGAAATAATTTGATTGAACCAACTCACCTAAGTTAAATTACATATTTGTCTGTGATAGATATTTTATAATTCATAGACATTTTATAGTTTAAAGTGAACCAGATGAACATTTGGTTGTTTTGTTAACACTCTTCTGCAAAATGACAACTTGTGTCCATTGTTAATTATTCCATGACTCAAAATAAAATTCATATTACTATTGTTATCACCATCAACTTACAATTCAACAAATAACAATTAATTTGAAGCCCCACTTCTCAGGCTGTCTGCATTTCTATGTTCAATGGTTAGAAAACCCATGTTTATAGTTACTTTTATGTGAGAAATACATAAACCAAATCTCCCAATTTTTCATTGCCTTTGCACATTTCCTATTACTGTGATGTGTAGAAGTCTAGATCTTCCAACCCATATTACACTGGAGATTCTTTGGGACATAGTGATAAGTGGAAAGCTTGTCACTGAGTGACCATATAAATCATCTTTAATATTTGAAAAACTAAGTGGTCTGAGTCTTCATCCTTGGGATCAAACTTAGCTCTCCTGTTTGTATGCTTTATGTTAACCAAATATATGTATATATTAGGGTGACATAGAAATAAATTATTTATTAATAGTTTATTGTTCCAACAAATGACAAAGTTTATTCAAACAAATACCTAATGACCTTATTTTTGCTAGTATTCAGTGTATAGTCAAATGATATACTTAACAAGATGACATATTTAATTCCATTTAGTAAGTTAAACCCACAACTACAAACCTACTACTCTGTGTGATATATTCTATGTTGATGGCAAATGTCAATTAATTAATTACAACCACAGTATTACAGTAATCACAATATCCGAGTGGTTGGGTGATCGGAATTCATATTTAGATACCCCAAGTTAGATCCCAAAGGCTTGTACCAATGGGTTTTGTGTTTCTTCTGTCACATTGTCCCAAAAATGTTTTTGGTGGAAGGTGGGTCAAAAGAACTTAATTGCCTAGGCATCGGTCTACCCCTGTATTGGGAATGGCGTGAAGATATTTTTTTACAGGATTACTAGTATGTTTTTCGAACAACATACTAGTTTTATTTTGGTTCATTACATAGCAATGCCAGTTGGAGTTACCACCTTTGTATATATTCTACTTTGTAGAAAAAGGCAGACAGTGCAGTTATAGAATAAAAATCTTTTTCAGAACCTAGCTATAAAAAATGTGAGGTTGGTCATGGATAAAGAAACTGACAAATTCAAAGGATTTTGCTATGTGGAATTTGAATACTTAGAAGATTTGATTAAGGCAATTGAAATGAGTGGGGTACTGAATGTAGATGGTAATTTTGTAAAAATTGATGTGGCAGAAGAAAAAAGAAGTGACAGGTGAGAACATAAAATTTTTTTTCCTTCATCATCCTGCATATAATGTGAGCGTTTAAACTCTTTTTTTTTTCCTGTTTTCCTTGACTGATAAAAAATGTAGGCAAAGTTTCATGGACCATCTACCTAGTTTATAGAACTGATACCTGTTTGGGAAAAGGTTTTCAAGTGACAACCTTGTACAGGGAAATGCAGAGTTGGACGACACCGCTCAAGATGAAGCGATAACTTACAGAATATTGGGGGGAGTTGTTCGATGCAGGTGGCACTTGACTATTCTATGTGGCGATTTGAAGGGAGGCTTATTTTCAGCTGAGGCCTTTAGATGATAGGCTGTATATGACGTATTAAAAAATATGTCTTATTTGACGTATTAAAAAAATAAACTTGTAAGTCACAATAGCCGAGTGGTTGGGTGGTCGGAATTTCGAGTCAAGAGACTCGAGTTTGATCCTCAAGTGGCCGTACCAATGGGTTTTTCTAAAAACCTATGTACAAATTATATCGTTGGCTTGAACATAAAGACGGCGACGGGCTCACCACCTGTCACGTTGTCCCGAAAATATCTTAAGAGGAAGGTGGGTCGAAGGGACTTAAATGTCTAGGCTTGACCTCGGTCTACCCCAGCATTGGGAAATGCGTGAAGATATTTTTTTTTTTTTTTAAATAAACTGCTCTGATGGTATTGTAGGTTCAAGTATGGAGAGCTGATCTCCAAAACTACATCAAATTCACATTAATTAGCTGAGGTTTGTAACAATTTCCAGAGGGGGTGGGTTCGACCGCGGCAGGCGCGACGGTCGTGATGGCGGGCGGGACGGTGGGCGCGCGGGGGGCGGCTTCCGGAGGGACGGGCCCGGCGGCGGGGGCGGGGGGCGCGGTACGTACGAGCACTTCGATGGGCTCGAGCGCAGGGGACCCAGGCATCAGGGTGGAGGGTTCATTCATGGTAACACCACTAACACATTACCACACAAATAGGAAATACTTGTTTGTAGACTACATAGTGCTCCAATATAATTGCATGTGTAAATATATCTATCAACTATTGTTGATTGTACACTGGACTTAATGCAAAAAATGTAAATACTTTACATAATATAACTAAAGTGTTCATGAATTGGTTAACAATTTATTTTAATTGTCAATTAAAGAATAAAAGAGTGAATTTATCAGTAGCAGTTTCTGCCCGCGCCGTTCAATTTCTAGAAACTCTGTCTTAATTTTCATAAAAAGGCTACAGTTATCACCAACATTCAAAAAAAAACCTTTATTCAAACCCCTCTTTATTATCATTTATAATATCAAAAATTAATATTTCATATGTAGCTGTACATATTTACGAGAGAAAAAGCCTTGACTCCATGCTATTTCAGGCTATAAGGTGTCTGGTACAAGTTTCATCCAGATCTGTTCAGCCATTAAATTCATTGAGTAGTATATGTCAATACATTAAAATAAACAGATTAATAATATTGGTTTCTTTACTATGGAGAATAAATTATGTAAGTGGGTGGTTACAACATATTTGAGCTCCAAAATAAAAAAAATATCTTCACGCACTTCCCAATACAGGGGTAGACAGAGGTCGAGTCTAGACAATTAAGTCCCTTCGACCCACCTTCCACCGAATATATTTTCGGGACAGGTGGTGAGTCCGTCGCCGTCTTTATGTCCAAGCCAACGATATTGGTACATAAGTTTTTAAAAAACCCATTGGTACGAGCCTACCAACTGGGGATCGAACTCTGGTCTATTGACTCGAAATTCCGACCACCCAACCACTTGGCTATCGTGAATTTCCAAAATAAAAATTTAAAATAATAAAGAAAAGGATTTTTGCAGACCAAGATCCATATCAGAAGTACAAGTAAAAATATAAAATACGATAACACTTTCAAAATTGAGTCTATGCAAGTCTTTCCTGTTTGTATTTTCATTGAGACTAAATTTTAACATATTCTACCATTAATTATTAAATTTCATGTCATTAACTACTTAACTTATAATCAATCTTCATAATATTTTACTGCTAATTCATAACCAATCATCTCAAAAATTTTCCATTTTGTTTTGTTTATATTACTTATTTGCCATCAAATACTAA
This sequence comes from Sericinus montela, assembly GCA_029286605.1. Taxonomy (NCBI): domain Eukaryota; kingdom Metazoa; phylum Arthropoda; class Insecta; order Lepidoptera; family Papilionidae; genus Sericinus; species Sericinus montela. Next base: position 2,222,614 of record JAGSMR010000038.1, read on the forward strand.
GGTAAGAAAATTAAAAGGAGGACTAAAAAGTTTGGTTTGTTGGCTTATTACTATCTTCAACATAATGTAATATATTCTTTTTAATGCACAAAGTGAAAAATTTATTTTATTAACAAAAAAAAATATAGTTACATTCATCATATTGACTTTCTAAGTTTGATTTCGTTTATACTAAAAGCAAAGGTAATGGGTATACAATATATATAAATATGTAATAATAAAATATATTTGGCCTATTAGAAGGTGTCTGTCATAACAAAGGACTGAAAGACTTCCATTGGCATATTCATATTTCATATCTAAAACCTATGTTACAGTCCAAGTAAAAAAAGGAAGTACTTATGTCAAGCTGCATATTTTTATATATAATGCATAACTGTGTGCTTACATAAGTCCACTTTATATAATTCTTTTTTATTACATTCTTTATCACATTGAAGTTGGTACCACGTGAATTCAATAAAAAAATTAGCTCCCTAGTATTAGAAATATAAGGAATAATTCTAATAGTATGGGGTTGCTGATGCCATTAATATGTATAACATTACTACAAAAAAATCATTACTTTTTCGACGACATCCGTGGAGTGGTGTAGGTAGACACAGGTGTCACCAGCACTGAAATACCCCGGTATTTCAGTGCTGGTGGTGGTGTTTGATTTCTGGACGGGTCAAAGCTTTCTATATTATAACATAATCTTTGGGATAATATGAGAGCTGGTGAGCCTGTTGCCTTGGATATAAGAGGCAGGTATACAGAGGTCTAGACAATTAAGTCGTTTCGACCCACCTGCCACCGATGATACTTTCTTACCCATAGCCATCTTTATGACCAAGCCAACGACATAAATTGTACATAAGTTTTTAAAAAAAAACGCCATTTGGTACGAGACTGCCATAATAATGATAAACTGCCTGCATAAATAAATGATTTGATTTAGTTCCTTTACATTTAAGTGGAGCTGTGTTAAATGTGAGAGGAGTGCCAGCGTATGTTTTGTTCAGAGCGGGAGCGCGAGCGGGGCGGGTCGTCGGGCGGCGGCGGCGAGCGGTGGGGCGAGCGCGGGCGCGGCGAGGAGGCGCGTGGCGACTGGGGCCGCATGGGCCGCGCCGCGCCGCCGCCCGCCGCCAAGCCGCGCCGCACCTTCGACGACATGCCGCCCGCCAGGCCAGGTACTACGCGTACGACGCACGCACGCACACGCACACACGCTCATAACTGCGACGCCGGGTACTACAAGTATGAGGCAGGCACGCACGCACGGACACTCATAACTACGACGCCGGGTACTACAAGTACGAGGCAGGCACGCACGCACACGCACACACGCTCATAACTACTTCGCCGGGTACTATAAGTACGAGACAGGCACGCACGTACACACGCACGCACACACGCACGCACGCACACACACTCATAACTACGTCGCCGGGTACTATAAGTACGAGACAGGCACGCACGTACACACGCACCCACACACGCACGCACGCACACGCACACACACTCATAACTACGTCGCCGGGTACTATAAGTACGAGACAGGCACGCACGTACACACGCACGTACACACGCACGCACACACGCACGCACGCACGCACTCATAACTACGACGCCGGGTACTACAAGTACGAGGCAGGCACATACGCACGCACGCACGCACTCACTCACATACCTTCGACGACTTTCCGCCTGGCAAGACATATTCACCGCACACACACCTTCAACAAAATGCCGCATCACACACAAACATTATGACTACACCACATTAACACGACAGCAAAAACCGAAAAAAATATGATAGGATGTAATTTCTGTTATAGATACGACAGGCAGGCCGAAGCTGGTGTTAGAGCCAAGGACGGTTAAAGAGCCAGTGAACTCCCTCGCGTCGACAAGTCAGGCTTCGTCAATATTCGGGGGCGCGCGCCCGAGAGAAGAGCGGCTTAAAGAACTGGGAGAGGAGCATTGACTCATTAACTTCTTCCTCTCCCTTCTTCGTGTACATGTATCGTTCCGACGCCCGCTAATGATCATCTACTCCATTATTCAGTGTGCAAGAAGATGTTGTACAAACATGAACTTGAAGGATTTTTGTTAGGTTGTAAATCATTTTTATCGTATTTGTATTTTGTTAGCTTTATTATGTCTTTAATTGATTAGCTTATTGTTTTTCGTGCTTTACGAGCCAACGCTTAAATTTAGCTGAGGTATTTAAAATGCTAGTGTTTGATTTTATTATTCTGTAACACAGGCTTGTGTTACAATGGTCCCGGCATGTATTATATGTTTTGAAATTCAATTTTAAGTATTTGCGTTAATCTTATTTGCGTTGATATTGTTATTACACTATGTGGTATAAACATACATAATTATTTTTCTTTTATTTACTACTCAAATGTATATGGCGATTGCAGAGGTTCGTAATCGATTCTCTGTTGTAATGATTTTTTTGTTAGGTCATGAGAAATTAAACTTTGCATAAATAATTATGAAGCATAAACTAAGAGTTCATATGGTGATGTAATTATTACGGTGTCTTTAATAAATTTAACCTCCATGTACTATAATTTCTACTTTATTAAATATATTGTGTAATAAGTAACGTGGCGGCGAAAAAAAATCGTAAAATTGTAACTGAATAGAAAAATTAATAAAAAGTGAAGTCTTTGTAACCAAGAATTTATCTACATAACCTTACCTTACCCTAAGCCTTACCTAAATTCACTGTAGAAAAATATCCTCAACATCACAAACAAATTCTCACAAATGTTGTGCTGCGATCGCAATATCAGAAAACTTACACCTTAGATGCTATTATCGTTAGACATATTACTTAGTTTATTTTGATGTTACCTACACTACCTACGTAATTTGTTACCTGCTACTACGTTTGTTGTCGTTAACTAATAGGAGTTTATAGACCTCTCTCAGCGTGTTTTAAATGGCTTTTGTGGGAGATTATTAATTAAATCGTTATTATTTGCTTACTCCACTCTTTGTTCTTGTGGCAATATGTATATGTAATTGTACCTTGTGGCAATCGAGCCCACGAATGTCGAATGTAAGCAGTTGAAAGCTAAACCACTATCCCACCAAGCAGTCAAATAAAAAAAATGTATGTGTAGTTTGAAGTCCATACATTTACAAATACTTGTATAGTGCGGGTAAATAAGCGGCATCCAGTGCTGCGGGTAAACTCTTAGCTACTATGCAAATGCTAATCATTCCACCGTTATCGTCGTATCAGCTGACATCGTCTGGTGCTGCGAACGACTATCAGCTTGCAATTATGGCAAACCCTCAATCTATATTCTGCAGTAGACTTTTATAGGCTATTGTTTGTCAGACAGCCCTGTTTCTATTAAACTTCATGCTAACATTTGTGAAATACATAAGTTACCCATAAAAACATTTATACTTTGCTTTCATATATTAGTACAGGTTAGTAAAGGTCATTACTAACCTTGTTCATCATTAGGATCTTTTAAACCTTGCTTGGCAAGCTGCCCTGAATGTAACAGTATAGTTACAGTGTAAGTTTATACCAACCCTTTTCTTTTCGTGGGTGTATTAACAGGCGACTAAAGGAATAGCCTTAGAAATATGCCGATAGTGGTAGAAAAATCTTGAAAACTATCAAATTTAACAAACTAGTGACAAACAGGAACAGCTAGTGTGGCAAATCCTTTCTTATAAGTGGCCTATATCCTGATACTTTTGAAGGGTGTAATTGAGGGTTGCTTTATTTTTTATTAGAAGAATTTAAAATGTGACAACAACCCATCTCATGTAACTAATCCAGCCCTTGGATGCCTGAAACCACAACCACAATGCTTTAAATGAAAGTTATGTCCAAAGACCATGATGGAATGCCTTATTGAAAGATCAAATTTGCACTTTGTACCTTTCAAACTGGAATACAAAACATACCAAGCTAATAAAAGCAGGTTAAAATTAAATACTACTATTTGATGGTGTGGGTAAGAGAATAGTACTGATCCAGTCCATTTGTTGGCAGAGAAAGAGTAACAACTTGAAGAGATATTGTAGAGTAAAGACAACCAAAATGGTTCAATGAACAAAACATTACCTTCCACAACCCATGCCACCTGCCATAATACAGTGCAAACTAGTAAAGATGGTAAAAAAGAAAAAATACTTTAAATAAAGAAAAAAACTTTATCTATTATGTTTGGCATAAAAGAATGCAATACTTATATCTAAAAAAATTTCTCAATTAATTAAAATCATATTATCTCTGTAAGGTGTGGTAAAATTTAGCTTCTAGTAAACAAAATTTCTATTCCATAGCTTATTCCAATTTCTAATCAATATTAATTTCACAAGCATATTGCGCTGTAGTCACAATAGCGGAGTGGTAGGAAGGTCAGAACTTCGAGTCAAGAAACCCCGAGTTCGATCCCCAGGTGGCAGGCCCAATGGTGTTTTCAAAAACTTATGTATGAATTATATTGTTGGCTTGGACATTAAGACAGCGACAGGCTCACCACTTGTCATGTTATCCAGAAAATATCTTGTGGAATGTGGTTCAAAGGGACTTACTGTCTAGACTACACCTCTTTAATACAGGGGTTAATGTTCCCAATACAGGGGAATTGCATGAAGATAATTATTTATTTATTAATATTTTGCTGTACAAATATGGACAGATAGGCTCTTGTTATGGTCAAACTTTGTGGTTTGGACTAAAAAACTATTATGTGGATAAAACAATCATCTAGGATTACAGGAATAAAAATTTGAATATAGTTAAATTATTTTTATTATATATCGAGGTCATCATCTGGATCTTCATCATCCCAGTCATCAACTGCATCTGGTTCATAATAAACTTTGCTCTGACCTTCATGAATTTTACTCATGTAAGGCAACTTTAACTTATACTTCTCTAGTTTTTGGGTTTGGTCTACTTCAATTTTAAAAGTAGAAAGACTTTCAGGTAATGGTTTAACAATTTGCTCATCATTCTTTGCCACTTCTTTAACAATTCGTTCACATTTCAGTTCAGATGTCACTGTATTATAGGCCAACATTTCTTCACTTTTTAGTAACTTATTCCCTATTTTTAACTGGACTACAATTTTAAATAAATCTGAATCACTGAATGAAACAAATGCATTTGATATATGATTTAAATGTTTTTGTATTTTGGACGAGAGCTGCAAACAATCTTTATGTAACACTAGTATAAGTTTCTTTACATTTTCGTTAATCTGAAATTTTTTGATGTATTTGAGACATTTGTACCAACCCAGGGTAATTGCCATCTGATTTACTGAATCTATAAACACACAACATTGTTGATTATTGTATTCTGAAAACTCATCTTCTCTGACTTCTTTGTAAAATTTTATAGATTTTTGTGGAATAACATTTTGCCATACTGTAAAAGTTTGCTCGTAACAAAACATGTTTAAACATAGGTTATCTGGAAACAATTCTTTCAGCAGAGGTATCGTATTGTTATTACAATTATCTTCTAATACTACCATAGGTGCCGATTTTAGTTTAAAAAGTGTCATTTTCTCAAACTTTTTACGATGGGAAACTGTTCTTGATATAAAGTATTTTCTAGTGTCACTCACACTCGATCAAAGATTATAATAATATACTGGGAGAAGAGAGCCCTCTCAAAGCAGACTGTTTTGAGCTAACTAGCGCCACCTAAACTTTGACACCGAAAACAATTATGTTAAGCTGCCTAGCTGTACTCAATACTCAATAATGTATAGCGTTCTCATGTATGTACAGAAGGTTCTTAAAATAATAAGTTCGTATCAACATGAACCCGCATAGGGCACAACAATTTCTTATAAATTTTTATTAAATCTTAAAACTATATATATTTTATTAATATTTATTTATCTTCACGTACAATCCCTGACGGGGTAGCCAGAGAGAACAGATCGCCAAGTGTCACGATCCCTACATACTTCTTTCGCTTCTTTCAGATTCATCATCTTCTTCATACATGCACGTTTAGGTATCCGAGTACTCTTGACCCTCCTCTCTTCGAGCAATTTGCTCACATGGTCTTCGAAAGTTAGTCTCCGTCTACCTCGACACCTTTTCATATTAACTTTCGCGCTATATATTTTCTTCACCATTCGGTCTTCACTCATTCGCTCAACCATCGAAGCACGCCGTTATCCATTTTTGAGACAAGGTCATCTTTCAAACCTGCCATATTGCGAATCTCTTCGTTTCGCTTTCCGTCGGCCATGGTAAGGCCGCACATTTTACGAAGAGATCGCATCTCCACTGCATTCAACCTGCTTTTATGCTTCTTCTGGCATACCCAGGTTTCGCTGCCATATAACAAAGTCGGTACCAACACTGCGTTATGTATTGCAAAGCGTGCACTTTTCACAACGCCTTGCCTTTTGATTAACGCAGTCAGGGCACCATTGACTTTGTTCCCGGCAGCGACACGCCTGTCCACATCTAAATCACATCTTCCATCCCGGCTAAACGCACTCCCCAAGTATACAATTTCATTCACCTTTTCTTGACATACCTGATTTACCCTAAAACTAAATTTATATTATTAGTAAATATTAGTAGGTATATAATTAGGAAAAAATCTGTACATATATTTCATTCTCAACTTAATTAATTATTATCTTATTATTAACTTGTTAATAAAACTACGTTTAATTATTATTAAAACTAAAATAAAAAAATTATCTTTACGCAATTCCCAATACAGGGGTAGACAGAGGTCAAGTCTAGACAATTAAGTCCCTTTGACCCACCTTCCACCGAAGATATTTTCGGGACAACGTGACAGGTGGTGAGCCCGTCGCCGCCTTTATATCCAAGCCAACGATTAAATTCGTACATAAGTTTTTTTGAAAAACTCATTGGTACTGCCACCTGGGGATCGAACTCGGGTCTCTCGACTCGAAATTCCGACCACCGAGCCGAGCTGTTGGGTTTTCGTCTTATGTTGATTATTAAAACTAAAACTACAAAAATCTATTTCACCTCTATAATAAGTAGTGATAACAATTGTAATAACATATAGGGACGTAACTAACATGTAGTCTCATTACAGTTCAAAATTGTTCTTCAAGGAATTCAGACAATGAGTAATAAAACATTTTAATTAAATAATCTTTTTGATAATAATTTAAACCTTTGGTGATCATTTTCGCTCTGTATAAATTGTGGTAACTTGTTGTAAGTTTTAATTCCCATTGCATAGAGACCTGAATGAAACAATTTTAATGGAGAAAATGGCCTGTCTAGTCTATTTTGTGCTTTCAGATAATTTGGCTGAGAATATTTTGGAAAAAAATGCATGTTTTTTTCCACTAACAAACTTACCTCTAAAATGTGCATGGACGTTAGGGTTAATAAGTTTAATTTGATAAAATATTTTTTGCAGCTTATCATTTCATCAATATTAATTATTATTAAAACTAAAATAAAAAAATTATCTTTACGCAATTCCCAATACAGGGGTAGACAGAGGTCAAGTCTAGACAATTAAGTCCCTTTGACCCACCTTCCACCGAAGATATTTTCGGGACAACGTGACAGGTGGTGAGCCCGTCGCCGCCTTTATATCCAAGCCAACGATTAAATTCGTACATAAGTTTTTTTGAAAAACTCATTGGTACTGCCACCTGGGGATCGAACTCGGGTCTCTCGACTCGAAATTCCGACCACCGAGCCGAGCTGTTGGGTTTTCGTCTTATGTTGATTATTAAAACTAAAACTACAAAAATCTATTTCACCTCTATAATAAGTAGTGATAACAATTGTAATAACATATAGGGACGTAACTAACATGTAGTCTCATTACAGTTCAAAATTGTTCTTCAAGGAATTCAGACAATGAGTAATAAAACATTTTAATTAAATAATCTTTTTGATAATAATTTAAACCTTTGGTGATCATTTTCGCTCTGTATAAATTGTGGTAACTTGTTGTAAGTTTTAATTCCCATTGCATAGAGACCTGAATGAAACAATTTTAATGGAGAAAATGGCCTGTCTAGTCTATTTTGTGCTTTCAGATAATTTGGCTGAGAATATTTTGGAAAAAAATGCATGTTTTTTTCCACTAACAAACTTACCTCTAAAATGTGCATGGACGTTAGGGTTAATAAGTTTAATTTGATAAAATATTTTTGCAGCTTATCATTTCATCAATTAATTGACTCAGGCGTTACTTTGCGGAAATTCATTGTAAAGTTGTTATTTAAAAAAAAAAAAAAAAAAAAAAAAATTATCTTTACGCAATTCCCAATACAGGGGTAGACAGAGGTCAAGTCTAGACAATTAAGTCCTTTGACCCACCTTCCACCGAAGATATTTTCGGGACAACGTGACAGGTGGTGAGCCCGTCGCCGCCTTTATATCAAGCCAACGATTAAATTCGTACATAAGTTTTTGAAAAACTCATTGGTACTGCCACCTGGGGATCGAACTCAGGTCTCTCGACTCGAAATTCCGACCACCGAGCCGAGCTGTTGGGTTTTCGTCTTATGTTGATTATTAAAACTAAAATAAAAATTATCTTTACGCAATTCCCAATACAGGGGTAGACAGAGGTCAAGTCTAGACAATTAAGTCCTTTGACCCACCTTCCACCGAAGATATTTTCGGGACAACGTGACAGGTGGTGAGCCCGTCGCCGCCTTTATATCAAGCCAACGATTAAATTCGTACATAAGTTTTTGAAAAACTCATTGGTACTGCCACCTGGGGATCGAACTCAGGTCTCTCGACTCGAAATTCCGACCACCGAGCCGAGCTGTTGGGTTTTCGTCTTATGTTGATTATTAAAACTAAAATAAAAATTATCTTTACGCAATTCCCAATACAGGGGTAGACAGAGGTCAAGTCTAGACAATTAAGTCCTTTGACCCACCTTCCACCGAAGATATTTTCGGGACAACGTGACAGGTGGTGAGCCCGTCGCCGCCTTTATATCAAGCCAACGATTAAATTCGTACATAAGTTTTTGAAAAACTCATTGGTACTGCCACCTGGGGATCGAACTCAGGTCTCTCGACTCGAAATTCCGACCACCGAGCCGAGCTGTTGGGTTTTCGTCTTATGTTGATTATTAAAACTAAAATAAAAATTATCTTTACGCAATTCCCAATACAGGGGTAGACAGAGGTCAAGTCTAGACAATTAAGTCCTTTGACCCACCTTCCACCGAAGATATTTTCGGGACAACGTGACAGGTGGTGAGCCCGTCGCCGCCTTTATATCAGCCAGCAGTTAATTCGTACATAAGTTTTTGAAAAACTCATTGGTACTGCCACCTGGGGATCGAACTCAGGTCTCTCGACTCGAAATTCCGACCACCGAGCCGAGCTGTTGGGTTTTCGTCTTATGTTGATTATTAAAACTAAAACTACAAAATCTATTTCACCTCTATAATAAGTAGTGATAACAATTGTAATAACATATAGGGACGTAACTAACATGTAGTCTCATTACAGTTCAAAATTGTTCTTCAAGGAATTCAGACAATGAGTAATAAAACATTTTAATTAAATAATCTTTTGATAATAATTTAAACCTTTGGTGATCATTTTCGCTCTGTATAAATTGTGGTAACTTGTTGTAAGTTTTAATTCCCATTGCATAGAGACCTGAATGAAACAATTTTGGAGAAAATTTGTGTAAGTTTTTCGTCTAGTTTTAAGTTGTTCTGAGAAACTATAACTATTGACACATCATCTGCGAAAAGGGTGCATGGTTTATCTATCACTTTAGGCAATTCATTTATATAAATTAAGAAAAGTATACAAACGACGACACAGCCTTGCGGTATGGGTTAATTAATATTGTTTTTTGGGATCTGACTTTTGCTATATTGCCTATAGTATTGTGGTAATTTTCTATCTCCACTGACTGACTTACTGAGATAAGATACAAACCATTTATATGCAAATCCTCTTACCCCAATACCATAAATTCGTCTTATGTTGACAGTATCAAATAACTGTACACTACATGTGTTAATTTATTACATAATAATTCTGCCAAATGTTGTGGCTAAATTGAATAGTTAACTATATATATATATTTATACAAATTACATTATTGTTGAGCAGCTATTTCAGCGGACAGTTTCATTTTTCGATCAGCACATTTTAAAATAATTTTGATTAGTATTTTTATTGTCTATTTGAAAATTAAGGAAGAAGAAAAGATAGAATTACTGTCAAAATATTTAAACATATTTTATATTTCAGCTACATATAGACCTTCCAGGAATTTTACTACAAAATAACATGTATAATTATAATCGAGTATAATGGTGATCAAGCTCGAAATATACATAATATTTAAATTTCATGATAGTTTATTCATTACAATGATTTAATTTGATAAAAATAATCTATAAAAAATAATAATCAAAGTATGAAAAAATATATAAAAAATTCAATATATATTTAATACGTAAATTATTTTCCTTAATAGCGGCGTGATCTGCGTTGAAATATAGTTATTTCAATGCAGACCACTCTGAAAGGCTGTTCAAAGTGTTGCTATCCTAATACTTGTAATGCCATATACAAAATTTTAAACGTTTATGACATTTATTTAATAAAAATTTTTGCCGTTTATTGAAATAAATAGGGGAATGTTCATAGAACTCTTTAAAAACATTTTGTTTAAATAATTTGGCAAATCTGCTGAAATAGCAAGAAAATATAGGCGGCACACTTATATTTTTTTACTAAAAGAAACCGTCTACTTAGCCATAGCTTAGTGGTGGCACCATAGCCTCCTAAAACTGACTATAACGCGGTAATTATATTCTCTTTGAAAACTGAATTGGAACTGACGTTCACTGTAATGGAACTGCCCCCATCCCTCGCCCTGCAAAAGTATATAATCACTACGTTCTACGTTATAATACTTATAATCAAAGTATGAAAAAATATATAAAAATTCAATATATATTTAATACGTAAATTATTTTCCTTAATAGCGGCGTGATCTGCGTTGAAATATAGTTATTTCAATGCAGACCACTCTGAAAGACTGTTCAAAGTGTTGCTATCCTAATACTTGTAATGCCATATACAAAATTTTAAACGTTTATGACATTTATTTAATAAAAATTTTTGCCGTTTATTGAAATAAATAGGGGAATGTTCATAGAACTCTTTAAAAACATTTTGTTTTAAATAATTTGGCAAATCTGCTGAAATAGCAAGAAAATATAGGCAGCACACTTATATTTTTATATTTCAGCTACATATAGACCTTCCAGGAATTTTACTACAAAATAACATGTATAATTATAATCGAGTATAATGGTGATCAAGCTCGAAATATACATAATATTTAAATTTCATAATAGTTTATTCATTACAATGATTTAATTTGATAAAAATAATCTATAAAAAATAATAATCAAAGTATGAAAAAATATATAAAAAATTCAATATATATTTAATACGTAAATTATTTTCCTTAATAGCGGCGTGATCTGCGTTGAAATATAGTTATTTCAATGCAGACCACTCTGAAAACTGTTCATGGTTTATCTATCACTTTAGGCAATTCATTTATATAAATTAAGAAAAGTATACAAACGACGACACAGCCTTGCGGTATGGGTTAATTAATATTGTTTTGGGATCTGACTTTTGCTATATTGCCTATAGTATTGTGGTAATTTTTCTATCTCCACTGACTGACTTACTGAGATAAGATACAAACCATTTATATGCAAATCCTCTTACCCCAATACCATAAATTCGTCTTATGTTGACAGTATCAAATAACTGTACACTACATGTGTTAATTTATTACATAATAATTCTGCCAAATGTTGTGGCTAAATTGAATAGTTAACTATATATATATATATATATATATATATATATATATATATATATATATATATATATATATATATATATATATATATATATATATATATATATATATATATATATATATATATATATATATATATATATATATATATATATATATATATATATATATATATATATATATATATATATATATATATATATATATATATATATATATATATATATATATATATATATATATATATATATATATATATATATATATATATATATATATATATATATATATATATATATATATATATATATATATATATATATATATATATATATATATATATATATATATATATATATATATATATATATATATATATATATATATATATATATATATATATATATATATATATATATATATATATATATATATATATATATATATATATATATATATATATATATATATATATATATATATATATATATATATATATATATATATATATATATATATATATATATATATATATATATATATATATATATATATATATATATATATATATATATATATATATATATATATATATATATATATATATATATATATATATATATATATATATATATATATATATATATATATATATATATATATATATATATATATATATATATATATATATATATATATATATATATATATATATATATATATATATATATATATATATATATATATATATATATATATATATATATATATATATATATATATATATATATATATATATATATATATATATATATATATATATATATATATATATATATATATATATATATATATATATATATATATATATATATATATATATATATATATATATATATATATATATATATATATATATATATATATATATATATATATATATATATATATATATATATATATATATATATATATATATATATATATATATATATATATATATATATATATATATATATATATATATATATATATATATATATATATATATATATATATATATATATATATATATATATATATATATATATATATATATATATATATATATATATATATATATATATATATATATATATATATATATATATATATATATATATATATATATATATATATATATATATATATATATATATATATATATATATATATATATATATATATATATATATATATATATATATATATATATATATATATATATATATATATATATATATATATATATATATATATATATATATATATATATATATATATATATATATATATATATATATATATATATATATATATATATATATATATATATATATATATATATATATATATATATATATATATATATATATATATATATATATATATATATATATATATATATATATATATATATATATATATATATATATATATATATATATATATATATATATATATATATATATATATATATATATATATATATATATATATATATATATATATATATATATATATATATATATATATATATATATATATATATATATATATATATATATATATATATATATATATATATATATATATATATATATATATATATATATATATATATATATATATATATATATATATATATATATATATATATATATATATATATATATATATATATATATATATATATATATATATATATATATATATATATATATATATATATATATAAAATTTTAACGTTTATGACATTTATTTAATAAAAATTTTTGCCGTTTATTGAAATAAATAGGGGAATGTTCATAGAACTCTTTAAAAACATTTTGTTTAAATAATTTGGCAAATCTGCTGAAATAGCAAGAAAATATAGGCGGCACACTTATATTTTTTTACTAAAAGAAACCGTCTACTTAGCCATAGCTTAGTGGTGGCACCATAGCCTCCTAAAAACTGACTATAACGCGGTAATTATATTCTCTTTGAAAACTGAATTGGAACTGACGTTCACTGTAATGGAACTGCCCCCCCATCCCTCGCCCCTGCAAAAAGTATATAATCACTACGTTCTACGTTATAATACTTATAATCAAAGAGAATATAATAACTACGTTATACAATATAAAAAAAAATAAAGGTTTATTTATTCCTCAAAAACTTACCTTTTTTGTTATATTTATAATGTAATGAATTTTTTTTGGTGTGATGATTAATACTCATTGAGAGATATAAGCAGAAGTATTAAGCATAATGTTACTGTGATCTAAATGGTGTAAATAATATTTTATGTACAAATCTCACCATAACAAAATAATGTTTAAGCGCGTAATACCATTAGAATTAATAAGAAGGCAATCAGTGTTTGTGCCTGCATATAAACCACCCGATGAAAAAGATTTTGAAATAATTCGGGGTTTTATAAAGAGACACAAAAAAATTTTACTTCTTACTGGTGCTGGCATATCAACAGAATCTGGTTAGTTTAGAAATCATAAACTTGCAAAGTCATTTTGAAAATCTGATAGTTGATATTATTAGTGACCTTGGCATTGTCCCACACTGTGTTTGGACACCAATGGGAGCAAATATTAAATAAGATATTTGCTTACAGTCATGAATGTTTAGTTTTTAGGTTATTATTTCATCTTAGATTATTTATCTGTAAATATTTATGTATCTTATCACCTAAAGAAGACCATGTGCTATCTTCTGGTAAGGACGGACAAGATTACAAAGTATTTTACTGCCTGACCTCATGGTAATGGTAAGCTCATTCAGCATAGGAGGACTTTCTTTTGGAGTGTTCTTAGTCGTCTTCAATAAAGTTTTAGATTTAAGTAGAACATCTATATGGTGTTCTCTATTTTATGAAATTACATTTTTTGAAAATGCATAGGAGCTGTGAAAATTAAGTTTGGAGTTCAATATATTTTCAAAAATAAATAAACAAATCAAAAATAATAAGTAAATGCTTCTAAAAGATGCTAATCAATAGATTTTTATTTATAATTAAAATAACTGAAGGATGTTAAATAAAAATGCTGATGTATTTTTCACTTTTGATGACCTCCATGAAGAAGTGGTGTACACACCACTTTGCATGGTGTTGCCAGCTCAGCGGTCCCAGGTTCAATTCCCAGATGTGTTAATGTAGAAAATCACCTTTTCTTCATTGTCTTGGTAACACAAATGTTTTAGCTACATATTTCGGCTTCAAATCAATGTTTGTAATGTTGCAATTACTTGTAAAATTTATGGTTTCTCCCTTAGTCACCTCAAATGACGCTTATGAAAGTCTTCTTTCTATTTAAAGTCATAAATTTATATGTTGTTATTAATTGTAATAATATATTTATTATGTATTATTTATAATGTGTTTATTAGCAATTATTTTCTTATTTTTAAGACTTATTGTTTGAAAAGTATTTTATTATAACTTAATGGATTAGTAAAACAAAATGATAGTAGCCTTTAACTAAGCAGGTTGTATTGCTCAACTACAAATTTAAGTTACATTTTAAAGGTTGAGTTTGTTAATATACTTAAATGTATTACTACTATGTCTCTTAGGAATACCTGATTATCGATCTGAAGATGTTGGTTTATATGCCAGAAGTAATCATAAACCAGTTCAATATCAAGAATTTATAAAGTATCCAAAAGTGAGACAACAATACTGGGCAAGAAATTTTGTAGGATGGCCAAGATTCAGTGCTGTACAACCAAATGCAACACATCATGTTATAAGTCAACTAGAAAAGGTATGTGCATATTAAGTTACAGTCACGGTATTATAAGGTAAAGGAAGCAGGAAAAGGAGAGGTGATCTCCAGTTTCCTCACTGGACAAACCACAGAATCACATCATGGCCGTCAATGTTAATATGATGTTTTTTGAGAAATGGATCTAGTCTGACCTAGCCAGCCTATTTGTGCTTTAGCCAAAGTATGTTCATTTGGTTCTACAATATCCAATTCTTTTCAAATCATTTATGGCAGGGTACTAGGTTGATAAGCTTATACTTCATAGGTAATTATAGTACTAGAATGATATGAAAGTTTTAAGTGTAGTTCACACGCTAGCTACAAGGAATAGTAGATTGAACATGACATGGAAGAAGGGTGTTATACATGGTGTATTGCCAGACCACACTTGGCATTTATAAAGAACATTCTTAGTAATTTTGATTCTGCAACTTTAATTTTGGGTATGACAAGATCACTGCTCTAGGTCATGTCAACATTCTAGTGTCTTAAATGCAGTCAGTGCGCGGATCTCCAGAAGCAGTAATATAGCTGTATCTAGGTGGTGAATCTGTATGTTCTGTTCCACCTATACTTCATTAATATATATTTATTATTATTTACTTAAAATTTTCACGATATAAGTCATGATAGCCGAGTGGTTGGATGGTCGGAAATTTGAGTCAAGGGACCCGAGTTCTATCCCCAGTTGACAAGCTCATACCTGGGGTATGGGTTTTTCAAAAACTTATGTGCGAATTATATTGTGGTCGTGGACATAAAAACGGCGACGGGCTCACCACCCGTCACGTCCTGAAAATATCTTCGGTGGAAGGTGGGTTGAAGGGACTTAATTGTCTACCCCTGTATTTATTTTTAATTTTCACAAAATTTTATCTGCTGTTCTAATAAAATATGGCATATTCATAAACTAACTTGTGTGTCTCTATACCGTTATTCATCAACTACTATAATTTCTTCATTTTTATTTATGGCCATTTCATATTTTAGGATCAAAAAGTAACTGCAATAGTAACACAAAATGTGGACAGACTTCATCATAAAGCTGGTTCAAAGAATGTTATTGAACTTCATGGAACTGGTTATGTAGTAAAGTGTCTTCAATGCCCGTATGTTGTCAGTAGATCTGATCTGCAGAAAACAATGATGCGTGAAAATCCCCACATGGAAAGCACTTTCACAATGATAAGACCAGATGGCGATGTTGACTTGTCAATAGTATGTATGACTTAAGAAATTATATTTAATATAAATAATAGTAATTGTCACTCCTTAGTAATAAGAAATTTATTTATTTGCTTATTTATTTAATAACGGACTTAAATTATAACACAGTGACAGGTCTAACCCTGATACAGTGATATAACTAATTAATTACCTACATTGGAAATCTTTATGTAAATAACTAAATAAAATTACTATCAAATTACATTATTTTAAATTTAGACATTAAAAATATGTCTACTTTTATATATTATATTATATATAATATTTAAATATCGTATAGCACTTGACACAGGAAGAATTAAAGACAAAATCTTAATAAATAAAGGAACACATCTTCGTAAACATACATACTTACTTCTCGGGACCGTAGTCTTTTTTTTTTATAAAAATGGAAGGCAAACGAGCAGGTAGCTCGCGTGATGTTAAGTGATTACCGCCGCCCATGAACACCAGCAATACCAGAGGCATAGCACATGCGTTGTCGGCCTTAGAGTGAAAGAATTGGGGGAGAGGGTGTGTGGGGCTCCGGTTACCTGCACTCACCAGACGAAACGCAGAAGTTTGTTAGACTTCTACTTCACGCCGGTATTCTGTGAGATCGTGGTACTCCCCTGGTCGAGCCGGCCCATTCATGCAACACCAAAAGCTGATGCGTGGCTCAACCACTGTTTCATAAGTCTTAATTCTTTTAGCAAATCTTGGTGATATACCCAGCCACGTTGTACCTTCTATACGTATTTAATAAGTGTTATATATTTCCAGACTCTCGGACTATTAAACCCGATCATACCGATTACAAATAGATTTGGGAACATCAGGGGACAATAAGTATACATCCCATGTTGTCTGAAATATAAAAAAAAACGCTTAAATATGTCTTGTATTTTCTCTAACATTAGCCTGTATATATTTTCATGGTGCTCCCAAATAGTAGAGTGCGTTTCGATGTGATTCCTTATAAGCGCATTAAACAAAAAATTAAATTTCTTCACACATAGTCCCTGATAGAGTAACCAGAGAGAATAGCATGTGTGTCTAAGTATGGTCTAGTGTACTTAGATGTGTATATATATACATATACACATCTAAAGTCGTCTGTTGGGGAAGGAGTTCAGTTCTATGAGCAATATGAGAGGCGCGTTACAGTGGTTCTGTTGCGGATGTCTTTACTATGGATTCTTTTATACTGAGAAAGCAAAGTCCTCTCCATAGCATGCTAAGGAAATTGAGGTTTCTCATTCGGCCTGTAGTGAAGGGCCATTTCTGAGATCCATGTCATTATTAGCAACATTGTATACTTTTAGTGGTATTGTGTTACCAAGTAAGTATACAACCACTTGGCAGTGGTTGTATATTTTCGTGTAAGATTTTAAAGTATATTGGACGAGATATGGCGTAGTTAACCGAACACTACCCAGTCAGGTTGAATTCGTCAATTGACCTGTGGATAATTGAATTCATCAAGTCAAACTATAGTCACGATAGCAGAGTGGTTGGTTGACCGGAATTCGAGTCGAGAGACCTGAGTTTGATCCCTGGTAGGCTCGTACTAATGCGTTTTTCGAAAACTTATGTACTTAATTTATATATTGTTGGCTTGGATGTAAAGACGGTATGTTGTCTCCAAAAATGTCTTCGGTGGAAGGTGGGTCGAAGAGACTTTTGGTCTAGACCGTTGTCTACCCCGGTATTGTGATTGGCATGGCAAAGTTCAACTTAGCCAGTTTGACAATGGGTCCCACGTATATGTATATTCGTCGAAAACTTTGAGCGTAGTTTTCCTAACAACAACTGACATGGACGCTAGATCTTTTGAGCGACTAGCTAGACCTGTTGAGCGACACTAAAGAAAAAAAAGAATGAACATGATCTCGAAATATATCTTTATCAGACATTCAGTATCCTCTCGGTTTTTCTTAATTGCTAAGGTCAGGGAAAATTTTTCCCTTTAAGGTGATATTAGTTGCGGTCCTGGAAATATACCAGATCTACTTGCATGTCACTGTGTAATAGTTATGTTGACTTAAGTGACGATATGTGATTTACGTTATTTGTGACTTTGTTCTTTCTTTTTCCAGGAACAAATAGAAAATTTTAAGGCTCCCTTATGTCCGAAATGTGAAGGGCCATTAAAGCCAGACATCGTATTCTTTGGTGACAATGTTCCTAAACAAAGAGTAGAAAAGGTTCGTAGTGAAGTAAGCTATAGTGATGCAGTATTTGTACTGGGGTCGAGTCTTACAGTCTATTCAAGTTACAGAATAATATTGCAAGCAAAAGAGGAAAACAAAGAAGTTGCCATTTTGAATATCGGACCTACCAGAGCCGATAATATTGCAGATATTAAAGTATCTACAAAATGTAGTGACATATTAACATATTTGTATAATAATTATGTTGACTTATGCGACAATATGTGATTTAATATCCTACCTCTTAGTCTAATTGAATTTAGATCAATACTATGTTTGTACATTCTTCAAATATATGAAAGTTTTTATTCAATGTTTTTAAAATAAAACTCGCATGTGATGATATTGTTTTTATTATCATATAAAATTGAAATTGGACTACACTGTTTTATTTTCAAAATTGAAAACCCAAACAATCTCTTGTTTACCGAGGTAATCAATTAAATTTACAATTATGATTTTCTGTAAAAACAAAAACTAAATATTATTTAATATTAATGAAATCAACTAATTATTTAGTTCTTCCTTTTTGAAATAAAGTCACATAATAAAGCAGAAAATCTCTGAGATCATATTTTAAGAAATTTTTATAGGATACTAGAATGTAAGTTCATATCAGTGACTACATTAAACTCTAATACCTGAGCTTAATTTAAATTTCATCCACCTAGTTTCTGTAGCTTCTATTTGGTTCAAGCTAAACATTTAATAAAACCTGTTTGAAGTATTAATAATTACTACATTGGTTTTTAACAAGCAAATTAGAATTTTTTATTCATCCAAGGAATTTATACCTATAAGGTAGAATAATAAAAGATTCTATTTGCTTATAAAGATGACCTCCGTGAACGAGTGGCGTACGTACCGGTTTTCATGGTGTCTTCATCTGAGGTCCTGGGTTCGAGTCCCGGTCGGGTTAATGAAGAAAACACTTTTTCTAGATTTTCTCGGGTCTGGGTTTTTGTGGTACCTTCATTGTGGCTGATTCCACACTACAAGTGCTTAAGCGCTTACTTTGGGATCAGCAGATCAATGTATGTGATATTGTTCTTATCTATGTATGTAAAGAGAAACATTAAGTTATGTTAATTTACGATCTTAATATATATCAACACACTAACCTCTAGATTTTTAATGTAATAACTGAGATACCAACGGGATTTTTTTAATATAAAAGTCAAAGTTTTTATTGCATTCATAAGTTGTATAAATGAAGAAAACTAGAAGTATATGTTACATTCAATGTGTATAATGAACCTATGAGTTGAAGTTTTTGACACTGCATCTACAACTTGTTACTAGACATAATAAGGGTTGTTGTTGCTCGCTCTTTGGGTTGAGCTTATATTTTTGACTACAAGTCGAAAAACAAATATTATATTTTTGTAGTACAAAATATATGAACGTGAAATAAGATAAAACTTTCGTTGCCAACCACGCAAAGTGCCACCTTATGGGGTGTCATCGGCTTTATTATGTCAGGATCGTAACAAGTGGAAGAATGTTGTCTCTGTCTACCCTTACTGGAACGAAGTTTAATGTTTTTGTGTGTCTATAGGGTTTATTTAAATTTCGAGCGTCATATTACATTTTGTATTGTGTTCATTTACGGATATCTTAATTTTTTATAATTGCCATTAATATTATTCTATTTTGTACTCGTGGATTTTGTTAAACAATGGTAATACTTATTTTCAAAACGCTGTTACATGTGCACATTATTTTGCGTGAGAATCAAGGACTATCATGTTGAATAGAAGTCAGAAAACAAATGATAATGCATGTAAATAAATGAAGACTCGTCTATTGTCGAGTATATTTATAAAATTATTTAAATTGAGAAATGCATTGATAAATTACATTCAAGATTTTAAAATTATGGCAGTGCTGAGTTAATTAAGTCATTTGAAATCAATTTCACTTACATCACTAATTAACTACAGAATCGTAACATCCTATTCATTATCATGACATATTGAATCACTCTCCTTACCTGATACAACCATAATCAAACACGAATTATTACTTTGCATTGCTTATTATGTAATCACTTAGTGTGTAATACCATAAATATTTTTTTAAATAAATAAAGGAATTAAATGAATTGATATCTATGATACTCAGAGAACAGAAAAATTGGAGTGAAGAATTACACTTAATACAATTGTTTGTTTAACATTTACAATAGTAACTAATGGCAACAGTTGTTAGCCGAAGGTGACAGTAGCGAGCGCATTTTTGACATCCACGTAAAATACCGAATAGTTTTTTTCGGTATTATACTTTAAATAATGAACAGATGACAAGCTTCGACTACAAGAACCAATCACAGAGTATTTTGAATAACGGGAAACAATATTGTCATATTCCGATCGCTTCTGTCTCCATAAAATAGAAATGCTCTGTACTTCTTTGCGCAGATAGTACTCACGACTGGTGCCGTTAGTTATAGTATATTGATAAACATATAACACGCTTGTCTTAACAGAATTAAATCCAGAACGGACACGCATGGCAGTCTTAACGTCACAATGAAACAAACTCCACATTTAAATGTTTTGTCACTACATCCAAATAGTAATACTAGACGTCATTTATCCCTTTATCAAATGTCTATTATAAGCAACATTATAAAAAGTAATCAGCTTGGGGTTTCTTTGAAGGTACACCTCTGGATTCCTGCGGCGCCGCTTCAAATATTGTGAATTCACGTTGAAGGTTTTCGTTTAGTTCTAAAATTGCTGCTACATTGCCGCATCTGTATAAGAAATATGACACTTTTCTATGTTAAATTATTAAAAGTTTTGTGAGACATTATCAATCAAATAGTTAAAAACGTCTAAACTCACGTTATAATAATCGGTGTAGGTACCAACTAGTTTCTTACCTATCGGAAGTCTCGCCTCGCACCCTGATGAAGGACCTCCGATAGGTCCCTCAGTTTAGCCGTTTTTAACTTCTCTTTGTTGTCTCGTTAACATATTAGCTACCTGGTACCTCCATTGTTTTGGATTCCATAACAGTGCTTAAGTGCTACTTATTTTGGGATAATAGCAATGTATGTAATTGTTCACATTTATTTATTTTTATAATATTATATATATAACTATAACTCAAGATACGTACAGGACCTGTAGTAATAGTCTAGTCATATGTTCACTTTTATACTCTATTGACTGGGAGATAATTTCAGGCCGGCAGGAATATTTAATGATAATTACAAGTGTTAAATTTTGGAAATATAATACATAAACCATATTTATTTGCGTTTGGATGTTGCAGTTCGCATACCTGCACTACAGCATGACAAATATAAATGCTCTAATATTTCATAAAGAATAATAAACAATAGCATTTTTATGCAGCTTGGGTGACCCTTTAGGGATGGTTTGGCATAATCGCCACGCCTGGCAGTAGAATTGACGATCTCAGTACCACACATGTTGCACCTGTCCGTCATTGGTTGGTTAAATTTTTGTCAGACTTTCTTCGAGATCAAATTATTTAAGTGCGACAAGATTTGAAAACATTCTACTAACCTATAACAATAGTTGGGCGCAGACCACACGGTAAGTACAGTCTCATTGAAGTGCCATTTGTAGCCCTCCATGACGAGTTGGTGGGCGCGGCATATCATGTCGATGTCGTTGGAAACGTTGAACTGGGCGACGACATCTGAACCGAAAAGGTAACCAGCACCGCGTGGTGAAACTCCCCAGCCTTGGGTATCTGTAATTTAGAGTATGTCGTGAGGTCAAAAAAATTTGTAAACAATGCATTCGGTTAGTTATAAAATTATAATGAACAGAAATTCCAGAATATGGCTTTAAATTTGCTACAGGTTGGCTTAATATAATGTACTTTCTAATCAGCACACATTGATGGGACATGCCCATTATAGTTGTTATAGTTGTCTGTAATCAATGATAAAATATTATGTTATTTAAATAATAAACTGATCAAATAAAAATGGTCAGAAAGACGGCGACAGGCTCACCACCTGTCACGTTGTCCCAAAAAAATAGTGGAAGGAGGGTCGAAAGGACTTATGTGTCTAGACCTCTGTCTACCCCAGTATTGAGAATGGTGTGAAGATATTTATTATTTATTTTATAACTTTTAAGTTTGTGGATACTACCATCCAGGCTACTGGTTCGTCAAAATACATTATAATAATAAATTGATCAAACTAATAAAAAAGACGCCCAGTTAAATGTTGTCACCTTCGGGATCACTCCACAGCAAGTCACACATGGGACCATCGTGAGGTACTTCTTGTTTGCGATCAATCGTGCGGATTTGATCCAGAGTCTGTATTGAAGGGCTCAGACCGCCGTGCACACAGAATATCCGACCGTCGATGATCGCTGACAGGGAAAGGTAATCAAAAATCTCCGTGCAGTACCTGTAAATATCAAAATTTTACTAAGAATTAATACATATACATACATTAATTACAATTATTAGTTACACATATACAGTAATTACAATTATTATATCACAATTAATAGTGATTAATTGTAGATTAATACATTCATAGTCTTATTTATTTTTATAATATTATGTTATTGTATTTAGTATTGTCTATATCACGATCCAGTCACGATAGCCGAGTGGTTGGGTGATCGGAATTCGAGTCGAGAGACCCGAGTTCGATCCCTAAGTGGGAGGCCAAATATCAATGGGTATTTTCGAAACCTATGCACGATTCATATCGTTGGGTTGGACATAAAGACGGCGACGGGCTCACCACCTGCCACGTTGTCCCAAAAATGTCTTAGGTAGAAGGTGAGTTGAGGCCTTTATTGTCCAAACTAGACCTGTGTCTACTTCTGTATTGAGAATGGCGTGAATTATTAACATTTTTTTAACATGTCCATAAATATATAGATAGGGGCAACTGATCTGATACATTGTTTTGATCCCAAAGCAAGCTGCCTAAGCACTTATAGTAAGGTATCAGAACAACGAAGGTACTACAAACACCCCGATCCGAGAAAATGTAGTGAGAGTAAGTGTATTCTATATTGACCCATGCGGGAATCGAACTCGGGAGCACAGAGCTAGCGACACCATGAAAACCGGTGTGTTTTAACCCACACATACTTGAACTCTAAATACATTACACTCATGGACAGTTGACTAATATATATAGAAACGAATTACGGGAATGATTAACTAGTAGACTCTGGAGGATTGTCTAAATTGATAATTATGTATTACATCTTACTATTGTTAATGTGAAATGCTTTACTGATAGCTGAAGCTATGTTTCTACGGTAAATAAAGCAAGCAGCTAAACTTGACTATCATAAAATCCCATGAACTACACATTAACAAAAGTTGCTTTAAATGCATTTAAGTCTCAAGGTTGTTTGTATAGATAGTACACTTAAAGAGGTGAATTAAAAAAAATAATTAGAAATGGGCTATCTCATTCTGAGAGATTGACTGAAAGATTAAAAAGACAAAGCAGCGTAAAGTTGTTAGTATAAATCCATATACTAACAACTCAAAGGTTGTTAATGTATGATCCATGAGACTACATGTGCGACAATTTCAGTAAAATGAGGATGTTTTAATATCTACCTTAGCTGTAATTTATTATGTTACATGATTTGCTATGAAACCTATGTCACTTGTTGAAGGATTTTGTTCAATAAATACATAATTAGATTATATCTATACATATAGTGATGGTTCTATCCTGTAATCCTAACATAAAAGTAGTATAACTTTTTTGTTTTTTTGTTGTACAACACATTTATTATGATTATTACAGTCCTTTTGCATGTCCAGACGCTAGACTTTTGTATACCCCATATCGGGAATGTGTGAAAATTTTAATCTCTCTTTATATTTGAAAGTCACGATAGCCGAGTTGTTGGGTGGTCGGAATTTCGAGTCGAGAGACCCGAGTTCGATCCCCAGGTGGCAGTACCAATGAGTTTTTCAAAAACTTATGTACGAATTTCATCGTTGGCTTGGACATAAAGGCGGCGACGGGCTCACCACCTGTCACGTTGTCCCGAAAATATCTTCGGTGGAAGGTGGGTCAAAGGGACTTAATTGTCTAGACTTGACCTCTGTCTACCCCTGTATTGGGAATTTCGTGAAGATATTTATTTATTTTTTTTATATTTGAAACTGAGTTATTACTTATTTAGATATGACTTAACATACCAAGTCATTGTGTTATGTTTTAAAGCACGTTATTTAATGAGTGGGTTTATTTTAATTCCAATACTATTATTATAGATACTTATCAGTTGTTAACAAAAAATAAATAAACTTGATTACCTCCACACTGTTATAGAACCATACTTTCTTAAACATTCATCATAGAAACCATACACTTGCGTGATTTGACGAGATTCATGGTTACCACGAATTAGTGTGATACGATCTGGATAACGAACCTGAAATAAATATAAAAAAAAATAAAATAGTACCACTTAATTTACAAAAATCTTTTATTTCTAACATAATGGCCTAATGGAATTAGGCATTACTTTGAGTAAATTCAAATAAAAGTAATATAATAAAATTATGTTGCACAATTCCGAATACATTATTTGTATGTCGAATTGATGATTATGATTACGACATGATTGATGCAGAAATAATGAAGGTACCACAAACACCCAGAACTGAGACTATAGAAAAAGTGGTTTTCTACATTGTCCCACCTTTGTCTACCAGATATAGAATGCATGGAATCCTCCCTCCTTATTAGACTAGACATGGTTCCCGCAACTACACAACTAAGCACGTATTTTGCGGATGGGCAGGTATTTCTAAGATTATTAGAGCCAACCCAATTGCTCAAGGACCATACCGGTGACCTCGGGGAGCGACCTTGGACCTCGAAGATAGCCTGCGCCGCCGTTTTCTCGTCCTCCATGCACGCTCGGCACAGATCAATAGCTAAATAGCGAAACCTCATAGCTGGTAACTCCAAAATCCTTATGTATATCACATCACATATTCACACAGTTCATCAGTCATCATGTTAGTTTCATTCTTATTGACGAATTCTCAGTGATAACTAAGTACTCACATCTTCTGTCATTTGAAGTTCTTTGGGAATGTGGCTGTATGGGCTATACATACTAGGAAGTGAACTGTAAGGTTGATTTCATAATTTCCCTACTTCTGTAATTTGTAAAATTCGTGCAAAAGTTTATAAGGCGTACTACACTATTGAACTTTTAATCTTACCTTCAATGCAAGAAGTAGTAAGAATGTTTCTACTGAATAAAATCCTCTATCAACAAAATCCCCCATGAACAGGTAATTAGTCTCAGGTACATCTCCACCCACTTTAAATAGTTCCTTGAGGTCATAAAATTGTCCATGAATATCTCCACAGACCTAGAAACATAAAAGTGAAAAATGGTATTAAGTATCCAACCAAGTAAAGTCACGATAGCCGAGTGGTTGGTTGGTCGGAATTTCGAGTCAAGAGACCCGAGTTCGATCCCCAGGTGGCAGGCTCGTACCCAATGGGTTTTTCTAAAAAAACCTATGTACGAATTACATCGTTAACTTGGACATAAAGACGGCGACAGGCTCACCACCTGTCTCGTTGTCCCGAAAATATCTTCGGGTAAGGGATTTAATTGTCTAGACTAGACCTCTGTCTACCCCTGTATTGGGAATCGCGTGAAGATATTTATTTATTTATTTTATGTATTAAGTAACCAAGAAGGTATTCTTTCATAACTAGTTCCCGTCTTGGCCCACTTTGAGCCGAGGTGGAGTCGCTGCGGAACTGAAGTTTTATTAATCAGGCGTTCTCCAGGCACCTTATCATCTGGGACTGGCGGAGGATAAAATGTTTTATATGATGCTCATCAATGATATTGATTAAAAAAATTTGTGGAAAAGATAGCTCAATTTTTCTTCTAAATTAAAATCTATTACAATTTATGTCACTACTACAAGTTGAAAGACCTTAGATACATTAAACATTTTTCAGACTTAGATGTTTATTTTTTATCACCACCAAGCAAGTAAATTAGGCACACCACTACAGCCAGTTATGCCAGCAATGGGAATTTCATCATTATCATCATATTAGCCTATCAGTCCTTTGCTGAATACAGGCTTTCCCCAAAGATTGCCACATAGAACTGTGCCATCTCCATCCATTGAGTGGCCCGCAATATTGTGCAGGTTGTTGGTTCATCTAATTATAATATATAACTAAATTAATAGGAATTTAAAAAAATATCTTCAAGCCATTCCCAATACAGGAGTAGACAGAGACCTAGACAATTATGTCCTTTCAATCCACCTTCTTCTGAAGACATAGCTCCTTTCATTTGACCGTATCCAGTGCAGAGCAACTTAAGTCGTCGATAACCATGTTCTATCTGATCGGCTAGATCATCCGGCTTTGCGAAGTGATGTGGCAACTCTTTGTATTTTTACAAGATGTACTATGGGTAGTGCTTATTTATCGATTGTAATTTTTTGATCTAGCACCGTTCCGTAATAGAAACAGGCGAAAGAAACTCCGTAGGTGTCCTCGTTTTCAGTAAATATTTTTTTTCTTTATAATATAATGTATTATACATATGTGATATTTTCTAGAAATAGCTTCGGAGTAATCACCTCATTCCCAGGGGTTAATGTCATTAATATATTCATTTATATTATCATAACCCTTTTTATAAATTTCTTAAACCGTTAATAGGCAGACTTTGCACATTTACTGGGATTTTGTAGTAGAAGCGTATACACTGCCCCATGAAAGAGTTACTTACTCTGTGGAGTCTAGTAACCTGTGTTACAAGTTTGTGTTTGTTCCTAGTATTTACATTATGCACATCAGAGGTCTTGGTAAAAGTATTAATCTTTTATGAATATCCTTCAAATTTAAAAAAAAAATATCTTCACGCAATTGCCAATACATTGGTAGACAGAGGTCAAGTCTAGACAATTAAGTCCCTTTGACCCACCTTCCACCGAAGATATAATTAACCAATTATATTTTTTTTATTGTGAATTATATTTTTTTTTCAAATTTTCATATATGTATTGAGAGGCCAGTGCTAAAATTTTAATTTTTTAAATGTCAATGAAATGCTCTGGAATTTAGACTATATATAGCTTGTCCCTCTTTTGTAAAACAATTACTGTTTCTATGTCAGCTGCATGATCCCATACCAGATTACCGTATAACATTATGCTATGGAAGTAACTAAAATAAACAAGTCTAGCTGTTTGTACATCAGTTAAGAATCTTATTTTTCTTACAGCATATGCTGCAGAGCTCAACCTACTCGCAAGTTGGGATGTATTAAAAGTCTCGCAATGATGGTATGACCTTTTGTTGTAAAGTTCATACAATTGCCTACTTCAGTGTATTCCTACTGTTGCCCAATCTTTAAAAGTCTTCCAACTATTCAAAAGAATGTTTTAGACGTAAAAACAGCATAAAATTCAATTCTTAAGAAAATAAATAATGAACTGTAGAAGGTGTTAGTATTGTCGTGGTAAAGCAACACTGGAAGTTTTTTTATTAAATTACTTCTCAATTTCTCCTTGCGATATATATTTATCGGAACAAACACAGCTTTTCTAATAGGTGTGATTTTTCAGTTGTAAGACATACTGACAAATTAATCAGAGTGGTAAGCAGGTCTGAAACTTAGTTTTAAGAATTCGGGAAACAAATCAATTCACCAGATATCATTAGTGGTTAATAATGCTTATATATTAATTGTTTAATATATAGATAGGGACAACATGATTCATCTAAGCTCTGATCCTCAAGTAAGGCTAAGTTACAGAAAATAAACTATTTGTATTTCTATCTTATGAAGTGATCAAAGAGAAGTCTGTGAGGCCATAGAACTGCCTTATCAAAATCAGTCCATACATTTTCCTGCAACAGAAGCAATTTAGTATGTACTAAAAAAGCAGTAACTTGTTAAGTCACAATTGATTCATTATTCACATAATTTTAAGAAAGATACAGTTTAAGCCCACTGTCACCTAAATATGGGAAATAGCTTACAGCTGCTTTTGACATTATTAAACACATGGGTTTAATACAATTGTAGAATCAAGTTGGTCAACACTAATTTATTTAAAATTAACATTCCAGTTAATTTTAATTAAATTAGGGTTCATACATGAGTGATCATCACATAAGTGATCTATAAAAAACATAAAATATTTAAATTATATTTCATGTAAAATATTTGATATCAGAATAAGATTTCCTACCGTAACTGGAGAATCAACTCGTTGTACATTACTCTCTTCCACAAGGATTTCCCGGGCTTTCGCACATAGGGCTTTAACTTCAGCTTCCATTATAATTTCACATCTTTTCAACTGTTCTATTTGACGATCGAGATCACTTGTATCAGACATTTTTTATAGATTTTTATATGTTAAATCTGTAAATCAAATGAAAACGTTTAAAATGAGAGGGTACAAATTGTAGTTTCTTCAATTAGGTAAAGCTAATGCCTTCATTCGCCAAAAGGCAGACGTGTAGCTCATGTTTAAATAAAAGTTAAATTACTTTATTTAATAAAAAGGAATACCTTAAACTCTTTAGATTGTTGAAAACTCGTTGGCATTTACATGGACTATGAAAAATATAAATTATTACAAACACAGCTCACAACAAAATTGTCAGTTTAAATCATAGAGCCTTACATAGAGTTACCAAAGAGTATATAACCACTACGTTATAGAATAACTAAAGGACTATGTATTTCGCGTTATTTTATACTCTATGGTATAGTTTGGTATTTATACTCTATAATCTTTGTTCTCTCTTCAAATATTTAACTTGATGTATGTTTGTAGAAAAAAATCTCAATATATCGATAAATCCATAAATTTTTAATAAACATAATGAGTAATATGTGTACAAACTAACTTTTTACTTTCAAATTAACCGTATCAAAACTTAAACGAAAACTTCGTAATTGTGGAACGAAATTTGCTTTGTATGCGTCGCCTCTTTTTCTTAGTAGTATTATTAAATTGCATAAAAAGAGTTTATTGATACTGCCTGCATCGTCTGCCAACCGAGGGGTTAGGGTGCTCATCAAGAAGTACCGCGTTTTGCATTTAAACTCTGAGCGGTCCGTCATGGACGCTCAGTCGCTTTAGATGTATGATGAGGCTTACTATAAATAATCTTTTCGCAGAGACAACTAATGGATTAATTTCGATCGGCACACCATCCCTCAGACCTGCTCCAGGTCCAGAAACTCAAATTTATTGCCTCTTTCGGTTTTCACGAAGTTTTCGT
Source organism: Sericinus montela (assembly GCA_029286605.1). Classification (NCBI taxonomy): domain Eukaryota; kingdom Metazoa; phylum Arthropoda; class Insecta; order Lepidoptera; family Papilionidae; genus Sericinus; species Sericinus montela. Next base: position 2,252,967 of record JAGSMR010000038.1, read on the forward strand.
CATGTGGGATGTAAAATCTACCAAAAATAATATTTGCAAGGACCCCTGCCGGCCCTTTTCAGGGCTGCAATTCTAAGTAGCTGCGCACCCATGCCATCCAGGGTTAGGGCGTCCCTCCAAGGCGACGCAAACCAGTTTATCCCCATTGGTGTGGAATGCAGCGCGCAAAGCAGCGATGGAGACCGCCACCCATCACGCACAGCCCGACACCGCGGAAGGTGGAGGACGGAGTGCAGAGTTGGCACGTGGAATGTTAGAGGAGGCATGAGAGATCAGACGAATGAGTTGATCGAAATAATGAAAGAAAGAGAATTAGATGTCGTGTGTTTGTCGGACACCAAACGGAACGGCAGCGGTACTGAAGAGCTCCCTGGCGGGGCGTTAGGTCTATGGTCCGGAGTCCCAGAGAGCGAGAGCGCCTGCCAGGGAGTGGCGGTGCTGCTGTCGTCTCGGTTGGTCGATGTTATGACTGATATAAGGTTGTGAACTCGAGAGTTCTCTGGGTTCGCTTTAAATTGGGACTGACGAATTTATTCCTTTTGGCTGTTTATGCGCCGGTAGCTTCGTCGTACAGGGCTGAGCTGGAGGAGTTTTGGGAGAATGTAAGAAAAGTTCTAGATTTGGTTAGGGGAAACGAACGAATTGTTGTATGTGGTGATTTGAAAGGAAGGGTTGGTACCGCTCGGCCAGGGTACGAGTCGGTGCTTGGAATGTTGGTGATAAAATGGTTAACGATGCTGGCTAGCTTATATTGGCTGTATGCATAGAAAAGGGTCTTCTTGTGACAAACACTATGTTTAGTTACAAGAAGATCTATATGTATACTAGAGAAATAGAGAATGAGAGAAGTATGATCGATTTATTCCTGGTGGATGAACGACTGCGAAAACAGGTGATGGATACGCGAGTGTTCAGGGGTGCTGACCTGGGAACGGATCACTATCTAGTGATTACTAGATTTAGGGGTCTGTTCACGGGTTGGCGCTACCGGACGGCGATACCAGAACCACAGTCGGTCGGTAGCATCCGAAGCTGGAAGCTTCAGGAAACGGGCACTAAGGATAAATATCAAGCAAGGGTAGACGAAAAGCTGGACATCGTCAATGTCAGGAAAGAATGTGTGGAAGAAATATGGCAGAGCCTTAGGGATGGAATGGTTAGTGTAGCGGAAGACGTGTGTGGAACTGTGAAAAGAGGTAGTAGTAAAAATGGTGATGCATGGTGGAATCATGAAGTGAAAGAAGCAGTAAATAAGAAGAAGAAAGCATAGCTAGACTACTTAGCCTCTAGGAATGATAAGGATATGAGAGAAAAGATGAAAGAAAGATATAAGCTGCAGAAGATTTACACGAAGGCATTGATTGAGGAAGTGCGTGAAAGGTGTCGAATGGAAGCGGACGAAAGTTTGTCACGCAACTTTAGGGAAAACTCCAAGCTCTTCTGGAAAGAGGTTGGAAGGGCCCGAAGTGGCGCGACAGTCTTAAGAATGAATAAAGTGCTTTCGCGGACCAATAACGTCCTATTTTCAAACAAGTCGGACGTCATGCAGCGATGGAGTGAGGTTTTATAGAGAAATGTATGCATGCCATGACCTTAGTGAAGTATCTGGGGGTAATGCCGTAATCGGTGCACAAGACCCGGATTTCAATGATGCTGAGGTCATCAGTATGAAAGAGATTGAATGTGCGATACGAAGTTTGAAATGTGGTAAGGCTGCGGGACTAGATAGAGTTACTGCTGAAATGAACAAGTATGGTGGGCCTCGCGCCTGGGACAGCTTTTATCTGGTGTGCAATTTGTGCTGGCAGACGGTGGCTGTCCCGGATGATTGGCGATCCGCAGTCATTGTGCCTTTATATAAAGGTAAAGGTTCACAGTTTGACTGCGGGTGCTATCGGGCGATCAGCTTGACCAGTTTAGCAAATAAGTTTACACGAAGGTTTTGACACGTAGGATGCAAGACAAATCGGAAAGATTTTTATGGGAGGCACAATGCGGATTTAGACCTGGAAGAGGATGCATGGATCAAGTGTTTTCTCTCCGCATGATCACGGAAAAGCTTTTGGCTTCTAACCAGAGAATTTTCTGTGCTTTTGTGGATCTTGAGAAGGCATTTGATAAGGTTGTAAGGAAGAACATGTGGGAACTGTTGCCGGGGTATGGTGTGGATGGCCCACTGCTAAGGGCTGTGCAATCGGTCTATTGTGACTGCAAAGCCTGTGTACGCGTAGCGCATGACCTGTCACCCATGTTTAAAGTCAAAACGGGCAAACAAGGTTGTGTCATGTCCTCCTGGCTGTTCATATTGTATCTCGACAGCTGTTTACAAAAGCTGAAAGTTAGTTGTTTGGGTGTGAAATTGGGTGACATAAAAGTAAATTGTCTGCTGTATGCCGATGACGCAGTGCTTATTGCACCGTCAGAGGCATAACTGCACGCATTAGTCACGTATATGAAAGAGGAATGTGAAAATAAAGTTCTCCGTTTGAATGCTAATAAAACTAAGGTTCTGGTATTTAAAAGGGACGAAGAAAGAACGAAATGTGAAATATGGGTAAATAAGGAATGTCTAGAACAGGTGAATGAGCACTGCTTTTAGCCGGGATGGAAGATGTGATATAGATGTGGACAGGCGTGTCGCTGCCGGAAACAAGGTCAACAGTGCCCTGACTGCGTTAGTCCAAAGGGAAGGCGTAGTGAAAAATGCACGCCTTGCGATACATAACACAGTGCTGGTACCGACTTTGTTATAAGGCAGCGAAACCTGGGTATGCCAGAAGAAGCATAAAAGCAGGTTGAATGCAGTGGAGATGCGATCTCTTCGTAGAATGTGCTGCGTTACCTTGGCCGACCAGAAGTGAAACGTAAAGATTCGCAAAATGGTAGGTTTGAAAGATGACCTTAACACTAAAATGGATAAGGGCGTGCTTCGATGGTTTGGGCACGTTGAGCGAATGAGCGAAGACCGAATGCTGAAGAAAATATACAGCGCAAAAGTTAATATTAAAAGGGGTCGAGGTAGACCGAGACTAAGTTTTGAAGACCATGTGAGCTAATTGCTCGAAGATGGGAGGGTCAAGAGTACTCGGATACCTCGACATGCATGTATGAAGAAAATGATGAATCGGAATGAAGCGAAAGAGATGTATAAGGATCGTGACACTTGGCGATCTGTTCTCTCTGGCTACCCCGTCAGGGATTGTGCGTGAAGATAATAATAATAATAATAATAATAATGATAACAATCAACGAAATCCGACGATCCGATTCACGACACCGTATGATTCTGGTGTACTGATGTAGGATTCTGGGTACTACGTTGTGTCTATGCAGATACTCAGAGTTAAAAGGCATACAAAAAAAGTAACTCCCCAGGACAGTGACACCCTATACAGATTGACGATCGACGGTATAGCACCGTCAACACTTGTTTACGAGCGTTTACGATGTATCTTCGAAAATTCTCATAATAACCTGATCCTGTATCGCACAGACAAAACCTTCAGTTTCCCCCAATGACTACTAATGTTATTTGGCATAAGAAAGATCTGTGAAAAGCTTTGTTAGATTTTTTGGGTTTCCATGGACCTCTTTCTCTTTTAATATCTCTAGGTGAGAGCTTTGTACTTCCTGATTCTGCTATTGCTCATTGCTCAAGGATAGAGGAGTAAGTTCTTTATGACACATAATGAAGTCCAGGGAGACTCATCCAATTCTATCCGAAAGTATGCACAGGCTTCATACAGAGGCTCCCCCCCGCGCTTCTGCTGCAAGAATAACCTGATTACTGACGACTTTATGAGACGCATCCTAGGAGATGTCTTAAAGAACGGCCCTATTTATTGATTACAATACATAAGATTCATTCAAATATTTTAAATCTGAGGAGTATTTTAAATTAACAACTTTTATTAAAAATGTTTAAGTTTATAAAAATTTTTGACGACCTCCATGGACGAGTTTGCGCACGTACCGGTTTTTATAGTGTTGCCAGCTCTGATGTCCCGTGTTTAGATTCTTGATCGGGTCACTGTCGAAATTCTTGGTATTTGAACGAACCTTCTTTGTTTCATCAGTAATCATCCATAACACATTGCTAAGCTACTTACTTTTGGTAAAAGCCATGTATGTCATGTTGTCCCTATGTAAATATGTTTACTTAAATTATCCATTTGAAGCAGATAATTAACAACACAACGGACAATATTTTCGGAGAAAGATTGTGCGAAAAGACTGAATTGTCTAGACTTCTGTCTACCCCTATATTGGGAAAGGCGTGAAGATATTTTTTTGTTTTTATCATTATTTTTAACGAATTTTTGAAAAGTTACATACAATTTAGATAAATATATTTGCAATAATTATTAGCTAAAAACTGCATTAATCGTACAGCCCATCTTCTTGAGATATGCTACCAAGAACTAAAGAGTGCATACGGATTAATAACCATTCAATATGGATAACTTTTTGTTCGACTTAAATAAATAAATAAACACTACGTTACCAAGAGCAACCCGTATACACGATACTCTATGCCATGAACAGGCTTTCTCTCTATAAGTAAAGTACGCTGTACTATGAACAGGGTGACGTCATGCGCGCGCATGATATTTGAATGAGCTTTTGACAAATGATTTGACAATACAGTGATAAGTTCTAATGTTTATTGCTGATGCCGAATAATCTCTACACTGCTTCCGTAATACTTATTTATGTGTTGAAAATTATTATATTGATTTCTATACTATAGTAGTGTTTTCTAAGTGCTGTTTGTACAAGAAGACTATGGGCAATATTCACACTGTTGGGCCTAATGAGGCGCTCATAGTATCAGGTAATTTGTAAACAAAGTTAAATTTTTATTAAGTTTTTAGTGCTCTTGTGACATTTATTTTAAAAATATATTTATTTTGCCTTATTTTTATGAAAAATTCTGTGTCCTGTTAATTGCGATTTGTTTGTCAGATACGTTCGTTCGTTGTTCAATGTTTACGTTTTTATCTGTCTAGTACCAATATGTCACTTTTCGATGACAAAATGTTGTAATAAATATGATAGTACATAAATTAAGGTAGATACGCCCATTTATCATTAGGGTTGCCACCGTTTTAAGACGAATTACGTATTAAATTGAGCACTACTTCCTGTAAAGATTATTTTGATTATATTATTCTCAAAGACAGTCATTCGGATATAAGTCTTCATAGTCTTTTAGACATAATACAATTAATATTGCAGCATGATTTCCGTGTGATTGTTTTGTAAGAATAAACCTGATGTTTTCCGAGTTAGAGGCAACTAAGAGAAAAGCCTTAAAAATGTCATTAGCTACCGATAGATGGCGGGATAAGCACTTGGAAAAAATATGAGATAAAATTAAGCGGCGACGGGCTCACCACCTGTCACATTGTCCTGAGAATATCTTCGGTGGAAGGTGGATCAAAGAGACTTAATTGTCTAGACTAGACCTCTGTATTGGGAATTGCGTGAATATTAAGCAATATCATCAGATAAAACCAAGATAAATTAAGCGGCAATACCATAATGGTTTAGGATGCGGACTACCAGGCCATAACGTCGCAGGTTCGGGTCTGCTATTCCACTTTTTCATTGTCATTTCAGCTTAGTTGTTGAGTGGTTAACAGGAATATTAAAAATGTTATTTGGCATTGCTAGTATTCTTTTAAAAAAATCATCAGACGGGTGACGGGCAATAGTTTCTAAGGTGCAATGTCTGACACCCAATCCTCTTTCAAGTGTGGCGATCTTGGCAAAGTCTCCTTATGAAAGAGGCCTTTCTCTTGTAATGGACTTTTTCAGGTCGTTAAGGCATGTTAATAAAGATGATAGTGGTGAACACTTTTGACTTTTCTTGCATTTATTACGATCGCTTAGCGTCAATTGATATTTTCACCATGATGCTGAACATCGGCGCATACGTAATTTCTTGCTGTCACGTATCCAGATTCATCACGCAACACGGGATAAATTAGTCTCAATCTGTAGCTACGGATTGAGCATAGTTAAGAGATGAGTATATCTTCTGAGTCGTGCGTCCTGTGTTAAAATTAAATCCTAACTCTTCAGAAATGTTGTAATTTAAGATTGTTGAGGCTGCTCAATTATTATTTTTTATAATAAGTACATTCGTTGTTCTTTTTTGGAAATAAGCAATCAAGCGGTTTACGGACGCTTTTGTACGTTCGTTATACCCCATAACAGCGGGAGGTATGGTGCTTTCTTTTAGGAAAAAAAGTTGGTTACCCACGCTGTCGGAAAGGCTCAAGTATTAAATGCCTGCTATGTCGGTATCCAGCAAGGCAATGGTAATTACATACTCGATCGATGCGCCCCACACCTCTTTCAAAAGTATATTGACATATTATATATTGAACCGTATATTACATGACAATAGTTTATCTCCGTGATAAATATGATTCAGCTGTTGTGGCATGATTGAGTATAAACAACATTGCTGCTTTGTACAGTCATTCGTAACTATCAAATTACGTATTTGAAATTTTTGAATCACAAATATCCTTGAAGAATATCAAACGGATTTTGAGAAAAACGTAGAACATAAAGTAAAAAATATTCCTATGTGTTTTAAATAACAAAGTATAAAGAGCAAATAGTAGACGTCTGATGGCAGACAGCACAGCATTTATGTAAAAGGGGGTGCTGTAGTGAGGGGTAAATACAATGAGGGGTTACTTCCCCCTCATACATTTCAACCGTCGACGTCAGTTCACCATTACCCGTATTAAATTATTTGCTGCTTACAAAAAAATAACGTATATTTAATAATTTTTTTTTTTTTATACTCCATGATTATACTTCAATAATATTTTCCAAGATTCGTAGATACGACTACTCTCTTTTACTATTATATTCTGATTAATGTATTAATATAATGTATTTGACGATCCGATAGCAGAGTAGGTAGTGAGAGACTTAGAGTTCTAAGCGGTTGCGGGTTCGAACCCCGGTAAGGGCAACCATTTTTATGATGAATATCGGTAACTTTAATAGTAAAAAAAAAATAAAATATAAAATATCTTCACGCAATTCCCAATACAGGGGTAGACAGAGGTCAAGTCTAGACAATTAAGTCCCTTTGACCCACCTTCCACCGAAGATATTTTTCGGGACAACGTAATAATTTAATTTAACGTAATAACAATTTTAATAGTCGTATGTGTAATAGTGTACCGTGTGGTCACGGTGTAAGAATATTGCCACTCCCTTTCTTCCCGTGGGTGTCGTAAGAGGCGACAAAAGGAAACAGCGTTATATCAGAATACCGTTATGGCAAAAGATAGGTGGCGCGATAACCATCTCTAAAAATATCAGACCAAAATAATCTGACCGAAGATGGGCAGCAGCGTCTGAGGTCCGAGTACTTTGCCACTACGATCGCCTATCCGCCTGCCAAGCGTGGCGATTATGGCAAATCCTCTATATGGGAGAGGCCTATGTCTTGCAGTGGACTTGAATAGGCCGTTATGTTTGCATGTATGTATGTGTAATAGTTGTATAAATGTTTATAATTGAGCCATGGTTTATGTGTATAAATGCATATTTATCTATTTACACACATTCTAAATAAAGTACCTATGTTGTATCGTTAGCTTGAAGACTAAGACGGCGGTAGACTTACCTCCTATCACGTTATCTCAAATAGGCTTTGGTGATTTTTTTATAAATTTGGTTATATAATCCTCGTCGTGAAAATATTATGTATTTGTAATAAAAATCCAATCTAAGTTTAATTTATTATAATTGAATTGTATTATAAAATTTTAGAAATTATTTGCTCAAACCATTTTCGAATTATTAATTAATCATCAAACGGTCTGTCAATTGATACCCCAAGTAACCTTTATCATATCCGCTCCTTTTTCTCCTACCATAATTGCGGGTGCGTTGGTGTGAGCAGCTATTGTGTTTGGTATAATGCTGCTATCGACCACACGTAGATTCCTTATACCGTGCACTCTCAGTTCTGGATCCACCACAGCGCTTGGGTCCGAAGCTGGACCCATCTTGCATGTAGATATTTGATGATGTAGCGTAGCCGTCATGGTGCGTATCGCGCACTCCCAGTACCCATCGCTGTCGAATGCGTATTGCTTACAATTTGGAAACTTTTTCGTATATATTTGTGCGCCATATTTTTTGAAAGGAGGCGTATCTACTAATCTTTCGATGTACTTTATGGAAGCTATCATAGTGGCGACATCTTTTGGATGTTGCAGATAGTTACCGTACAGAGCTGGTTGCTCAAACGGGTTTCTGGATTTCAGTTGTAAATAACCTTTTGACTTCGGGTGGAGTAACATCATGAGAATTGTGAAGCCCTCCATGTTTTCAATAGGTTTGAACACATCGTTATAAAGCCAGTCTGTCATGTGTATGCCTTTTGCTACAAGTTTTCCTTTATCAGAGGCCATAGACGCGCAGCTACCTAGAATTTCTATGTCTGGGTAATCACCAGCTTCATCAGAAACATTAGTTTTTATATATCCTATAGTTTCTACACCAGCAAGTGACGTCATTGGACCATCCCCAAATTGCGTTAGCGATTGAGCATTTTCTAGAGTTGCGATATTTTTTTCAGCGATCGTCAATCTGCTAGTGTTCAAAGTAAATGTCAGAGCAGGGAAAGATATGTGATCATATAGAGTCTCTCCTACTTTCAAGTCATGTATCACAGGTATGCCGAAGGATTCTAAATGTCTTTTGGGTCCAATACCCGAAAGCATTAATAAATGCGGCGATTCGATGGGGCCTGCAGAGAGAATGACTTCCTTCTTTGCTTTTATTTTGTATATTTGTCCATTTCTCTGGAACTCTACCCCGACTGCCGTCTTTGTAATAGGATCTATTAAAATTTTTGTTACTCTACTCTTTGGAAGGATGTGCAAATTTTTACGGTTTTTGATTTTATGAAGGAACGCTTTTGCGGTGCTCATTCGTAAACCATTTCTTAACGTAGCTTGAATGTAGCTAAAACCGAATCCGTCGGGGCTGTTATAGTCGACTCTTCTGTGTCCTAATAATTTTGCAGCATCTAAAAGTGCTTTCGACAGCTTTGATCTGGAAGTATATACATAATAATGATAAATTTGCAATGAAAGTTTTTTTTTTACAAGAAATTGCTTTTATAGATAGTTTGTGTAATGACGTGTTTGTCTTATTTTATTTATTTAAATACACTAGTTTTCTGAAGAGCCTCCATGAAAAAAAAGTGTGAGCCGTCATGGGACGCCTGGCACATGTGAAATATCGTGTGTGTACAAGTAATATGCATAAAAGATAATATTATTACAGGACTAAAAAAATGAAGTACTACGAAAATACTAATGAAATAATGAAGTATTACGAATTTCTTACAGAAAATGGTAACTTTATTTAATAAGCATTTATTTACATTTGATATAAAAATTCGATATTAATATCAAGTGGCCACAATTTAAATATTTTCTCTCTCTCTCTCTGTGACTTCAGTTATAGTTATATTCGATGTTTCCTCTGCCGGTATTACTGTGACGATTGGTCGATGATAACTAAACTACGTTACAAAAGTCCCGTAGTAGTAAAGTCCCGTTGTCCCGAAAATATCTTCGGTGGAAGGTGGGTCATAGGGAATTAATTGTCTAGACTTGACCTCTGTCTACCCCTGTATTGGGAATTAAAATAAAATAAATAAATAAATATCTTCACGCAATTCCCAATACAGGGGTAGACAGAGGTCGAGTCTAGACAATTAAGTCCCTTCGACCCACCTTTCACCGAAGATATTTTCGGGACAACGTGACAGGTGGTGAGCCCATCGCCGCCTTTATGTCCAAGCCAACGATATTCGTACATAAGTTTTTGAAAAACTCATTGGTACGAGCCTACCGACTGGGGATCGAACTCGGGTTTATTGACTCGAAATTCCGACCACCCAACCACTCGGCTATCGTGACTTGTATTGGGAATTGCGTGAAGATATTTATATATTTATTTATTACGTTACAAAAGTATTGGATGAAACATTATCAAGATAACTCACAATTACAGCATCTATAGTTGTTCCATATTTGGTAGTAGATTCTTTTGGATTGTTGTTGATTGGATTGAAATGAAATTCTTTTTGAAGAAATGTCATTGATTCAGCTCTTGCAAATTTACATTAAAATCTCCAGCTAATTTTAATGGTAGTTTATATTTATTCGTTTTAAAAATTATTGAACCTTTTTGACTATAAGGAAATGACCTTTCATGTAAAAATGAAATCTTAATATAATTTACATAGTCACTAATATGAATAATATGAATATAATTAATTAAATATAAAAAAGGGATTTCAGTGTTTAATTATAAACCTTAATTCTCAGGTAATAGGGTGTAAATTAGTATACCTTTGTATAGCCACGGCATGCGTCGCCACGCCAGAAACCGGTTTTACGTGCGGCTATAGATGTTTCACATCAAAATTTCGCTTTAATCGGTTTTTAACATCCATTACACCCTTCGAGGTTGTCGTAAACAGTGACTAAGAGAAAATTTGGCTATGGCAGGCTTTCGACTGTTGACCAAAAAAATACCAAGCCAAGCAAGCGCTTTTGGCGCGCGTAGCTGTTACAGTGCGCGTATTGCTTATTGGATCTGCTACTCCTTATCGGAGAGGTCCCTGTTCTGCAGAAGACTGTTATGCACTGGAGAGGATGTTAAGGTGTTTAATGAGATAATTACGCAAGACACTACCTTGTAACCTTAGAAACTGCAGCAGTATTTCTGATTTCTTTATTACCAATCTCTCTGGCCTGGGAATAATTACTTACATTCCAACGCATTATTACGGTTGTATGAATATTGGATATATGTGTATTGGACTATTTGTGAGCTGACAATTATATAGTAGATATGACAACTGGTATTATTTTTATTTTCTGACTTCAAAAAGGTAGGTGGTTTTATATTTGCACACTTGTGTTTATTTCATTATGACTAACGTAATAATAACTAAAATAAACTAAATAACTAAAAAAATTAACGTAATAATAACTAAAATAACTAAAAAATAAGTTATATAAGATCTATTACAAGTGATTTAACGTGTAAAATTATATATATATATATATATATATATATATATATATATATATATATATATATATATATATATATATATATATATATATATATATATATATATATATATATATATATATATATATATATATATATATATATATATAATTTTACACGTTAAATCACTTGTAATATATCTTATATACCTTATTTTATTATTAGTTATTATTATTTTAGTTATTTAGTTTATTTTAGTTATTATTACGTTAGTCATAATGAAATAAACACAAGTGTGCAAATATAAAACCACCTACCTTTTTGAATATAAACTATTCCTTCCCAAGGGATTGAATTGAATCAAAAATGAAGGGATTGAATTGTATCGAAAATGGTCTGTAAGCAAAGTTTATTTTAATTAAAATTAATATTCACCTGAAGGGCACGTCCTCTACTGTGAGTTCTCCGTCTCGGCCATGCCAGGGTGAATCCGACAGGCCTTTGAGAGTCGCACGTTCCGATTTTAAGTAATAGGGCATTACCGCTTTATAGGACCTGAAAATTAATACGGGTCTCATATTACAAATTAAGCCACGTTAGCCGCTTGATTGTGTGGTCGGAATTTTAATCATGAGACTCGCAACTCTGAATTCGATCCTCAGGACAGAGTTACGTATCAAAAATATTTTTCGAAACTCATATGTAAACTGTATTGTTTCTTTGGATATTAAGACGGAGACAGGCTTTCCGTCTGTCTCACTGTTTCAAACCGGAATCGGTTAACTGTAGGTCCAAATTACTAAAATTGTCTTGACCTCTGACTACCAAAGGGAAATGCGTAAAGATAAAAAAAATTAATTTCACTATTATAAATAACGTGATAGTAACAAAAATGTATGCGTGGATACGGCCGAAGAGTGTCTTAAGAAAGCAAATAAGAGGAATGACTTGAAAATGTAACTGGCTAGTGAAAGATGGTGAGATAAACATATCTGAAAATACCAGAACGACGACTGTGACTGACGGTGGTATTTAAGGTGCAAGGTGTATGGTTCTGCAATGGTTATCCGCTTGCACGGTGATTATGGCAAACCCTTCGTGATATAGGTAGATTGGAGATGACAGTTACTACACAGTGTAATATCTATCGAGCGCAAAGCGCCTACGATACATCGCTTACCTTTTTTCAGGCGTTTGTGGAATATTGCTTGCATAAGTACCAAAAAATTTTTTCGTTCAAAATACCATTTGGCTTAATTGTAAAAATAATTTACCCGATAATTGGCAGTGGCTCTATCTTTGAAGCTAAGGGTTGCTGGTTCCAATCCCGCTTGGAGCAATCATTTGTGTGATGAATATGAATGTTTGTACTTAAGCCATGGATGTTTATATGCATATATGAATATTTGTGTATGTAAATATAAATCTATGTAAGTATATTGTACTGTTGGCTTGGACACTAATAGGGCGGGATGGGATCACCACCAGTCGCAAATAGGTTTCGGGGAAAGATGGTTCGAAAGGACTTAGTTGTCAAGCTAAGAGTCTAGATAGGCTAGACTTCATCCTGAGACCTCCTAATGGTAGCTTAAGACAGATAATCGATTAATTTTAACATGAAACTTGAGAGCAGTTGTTTCTAATATACAATTAATTTAATTTAAATATAAATGTAACATCAAAAAGTGCCAACATAATTGGTAAATAATGGACTATATAATTATGCTATCATTTAATAACACTTTGTTCTTAACAGGTACTTACTTGCCAGACTGTTGGTGTTAGCGTAAGTTACAATATTGAAATAACAAATGTTTTTATAAACATAAGTTTGGTACTTGATTTTCCTAGTTTTGTATTTTTATCATAGAGACACTAATTTAGTTAAGAGGGTAGGGCAGCAGGCAGTGCATTGTAATAAAAAAGAAACTATTTTGGCGGGTGACATGAACATAACTCGAAAATGGTTGTAAAACCCCGCTATCTGAATACTAGTCAAAACAAAAATGTATACTATCATCATCCAGTTCCTAGGACACTGAGGATACTGCTTTAAGACTGCATGAAATGTGTGACTCTTTACTATATATTATACACAGAATACCGGCGTGAAGTAGAAGTCTAACAAACTTCTGCGTTTCGTCTGGTGCAGGTAACCGGAGCCCCCCACAATTCTGGGGTGGGGGGGCACTCTAAGGCCGGCAACGCATTTGCTATGCCTCTGGTGTTGCAGGTGCTCATGGGTGACGGTAATCACTTAATAATCACGTAAGCCACCTGCTTGTTTGCCTCCCTTTTCTATAAGAAAAGTAGATCGAGAAGAAATGGGCTGTAATCGTTTCCAGGGTTCCATATATCTTTGTATCAAAATAAATCAAAATCGCTAAATCGGTTTTGGTGTCAAAAAGAAACAAACACTCTTTCATTATAACACTTTCATTCCGTTCAATTATTATTTGATATTTTTTTCTAAGCATGCCATTGTATTAGCTAGTTAATTTTGATGCCGCCACTATATGGCCATACCTACCAACCGTAATTTCCAGCAGCAGCGATCCTGTCCCAGTCTTCTGGAAAACCCCGCGTGTAAATCATGTAGTTGACAACACTCGTTCCTCCAACTGCTTTGCCCCTTGGCCAGAAACATCTCTCATTTTTCATTCCTGTAAAACCAGATTGAGTGTTTTTGTATCTTTTGATCACAAATCTTCATAGTTATTTTCCTCTAAATATTAATTATATGAAGTAGCATATTACAAATAGAAAAGTACATATTAGATAGTTAATTGACTCAGGCGTTACTTTGCGGAAATTCATTGTAAAGTTGTTATTTAAAAAATTACTTCGCAACCCTCCGCATGAAAATATAAAAAGGTATATGCTACCTGGTCCGAAGAGAAGAAGAAGAAGAAGAGGAGGAGTCTGTGGAATTGGTGCACGCATCTGTGGGAGGGAGGGTGGTGCTCTTCTTCTTCTTCTTCTCTTCGGACCAGGTAGCATATACCTTTTTATATTTTCATGCGGAGGGTTGCGAAGTAATTTTTTAAATAACAAGTACATTTTACAAAAGTCACGGTAGCTGTGTGGTTGGGTGGTCGGAATTCGAGTTAAAGAAACCCGAGTTCAATTCCCAGGATCCACAGGAGACCGCCCGGACCAAAGGGTTTTTTTTAAAACTAATATATCAATTATATCGTTGGCATGGACATTAAGACGACGACGGGCTCACCACCTGTCACGTTGTCATATAAATATATTCGGTGGAAGGTGGGTCGAAACGACTTAATTGTCTAGGCCTCTGTCTACCCTTGTATTGATAATGGCGTGAATTTTTTTTAACAAACAGATGAAACATTTCTTGGCCCCACCTTGGCTATGTAAACATGTAATTGTACTGTCGTTAGATTTAGTTCATGAAGGCAGTGAAAAAAATTTAATATTTAAATTTAAGATAGTTATTAAACTCAGGTGTTGCTTTGCGGAAATTCATTATAAAGTTGTTATTAACTAATCACATCGCACCATTCCGTATGCTATACATTTAAATTTATTTTAATTTGAGTTTTCCTGTACCGCAGTGGCACCACGAGACTAATATTACTCAACGAACAAAGGCATCTCTTGTAACAAACATTGTATTCGGTTTCTTAATAGTTAAATTAAAACCCTTAACTTCAAAGCACGGGTTAGTTGGTTAACTAAGCTATCGAGTTGCTTTGTATGCGATTATTTTCGCATTAAAATACCCTTTTTCTGATGGAAAATAAATAAAGATAGAAAGAAAGATAGAAGTCTATCGGAAAAATTCACAGTTTATTGGAAATTAACTTTACGATCCCTTTTTACTCGTATTTATGTTTGCAAAATGGGAACATAGTGTATGTTCCCATTTTGGAAACATAAATACGAGTGCACACTTAACCGGTTTTTAATCTCTTCACTCAATGTTACCTTCAAGTTCAAGTTTATTTTATACAAGTTTATTGTATACTGGTTTCTGCGGACGATTTCAACCGCGCGGTATGTTTTCAGCAAAATACTTAAATTTGCGGGAGAAAGAATCTATATTCTTCATCCTAAATACAAACAGTTCAATAACGTTAATCAAAATCATCTTTCAGATCTTCGTTCATTTTTCATTCCAATCCATCCAACTTACATCTTTCCGGGATCAAGAGCGTATGTGCTATTACATAATTTCGTGTGTTATCGGTTTAAAAATAATATCAGACCCTCTTTATAGTCACGATAGCCGAGTTGTTGGGTGGTCGGAATTTCGAGTCGAGAGACCCAAGTTCGATCCCCAGGTGGCAGTACCAATGAGTTTTTTAAAAAACTTATGTATGAATTTCATCGTTGGCTTGGACATAAAGGCGGCGACGGGCTCACCACCTGTCACGTTGTCCCGAAAATATCTTCGGTGGAAGGTGGGTCAAAGGGACTTAATTGTCTAGACTTGACCTCTGTCTACCCCTGTATTGGGAATTGCGTGAAGATATTTATTTTGTATATATATATATATATATATATATATATATATATATATATATATATATATATATATATATATATATATATAAGGCCTTACCATGGCCGACCGAAAGCGAAACGAAGAGATTCGCAATATATATATATATATATATATATATAAGTAACTCACTGTAGTGTGTACAATTCGATCTTTAATACATTAATTTCTTATTGTAAGTTCAAATTTTTGATTATCTAATTGACTTTTCTTATGTTTGGAGACGTGAAAATGCAACGCAATTAACTTACCCATGCATACACCTGGTTGGTGTTCCATTAAATATGGCCAGACGTATTCGGTTTGTTGGAATAGCGGTGCCAGCACTGGTACGCTTGTAAATATTGATTCTTCTTGCCCAGCTTCCAACAGAAGTACTGAAGATTTTCGACCTTCACTAAGACGTGCTGCAAGCACACTCCCAGCTGATCCTGCGCCCACTATAATGAAGTCGTACTCCACAAGAGGGCTTTCAAAGCCTAAAATATAATACTTCACATTACAACACTATTTGTTACAATTTTTTATCTGCCGTTGTGGTTGGCATGGTCGTGGTTGGCATCAGTATAATCATACAAAATGTATAATTTTCCTAACCATTTTATTAATAAATCAATGTTCATATTTATTTTACTTCTTTTTGTGAGCTTAGATTTTTGTAAATCGGATCATTTTCGCTTGTAGCTTTGTTTTTGTTCCGAAAGTGAAATATAAATAAAATGTGTTAAACAAGCTTCGCTGTGAAGGTCAATAAACCTGATGAAGTTCTTGATGTTAGTACGTCGATGTTATTGACCTTAGATTTATTTTGCTTCGAATCGTAGTCTTCGTTCCAAGGAACTTAATCCGGCAATTTCGTTATAGCAGTAACAAGTCTTTTATTGTTTATTTTTATATTTAGTTCTTATTTTATCACATAATTAATTTTAATTAGCTGCTCATTGCTATGTTTCCGGCAGTTTATAGGTTACAGGAACTCACAGAAAATTCTTGATAATTCCCGACCAAAAAAACAAGCAGACCAATGACTGTGCCTAAAATTACTATTACTACATTTCTCCATAAAAGCCTTATTATGGAGAATATATATTTTCATTTACTTCTACAAAATTTTATCAAAAAGTATTTTACGTAAACTGTTAGAAAAAAAATCCATTTATTTCGCAAATTTCGAACCTGCGACCTCAGAGCTGACGTTGTGTATACCACTCGTCCACGAAAGTCGTCATTGTCTTCGTTAAGTGCCGATTGTTTGGTGCTGCGATCCCCAATTCGCTTGCCAAGCGTGACTATTATGACTAATCTTCCCTTACGGGAGATGACTACATCCTGCAGTGGATTTTTACATGTCGTTATGTATCCATGTGTGTGCTGTCTGTGCAGATTGATACCATACCACGTAAATATCGACTACAAGAAGAAATTCTTGTATTTGACTTTATCCAATAATTTTAATGACTTCAATATCGCGTATTATGTACATAGTAAACTTTGTACAATTGATACATTAGAAAAAATGTTACAAAATTACCTTTAGGCAGATCGTATCGGTCTCGCAATATGGAAAATGTGTCAGGATTGGAACGGTACATTTGAAGCATTGGCGTTTTTAACATTGCATCTACAACCCGGCTGCTCCCAGGTATTCCACTTAAGTCCTTTTTCTTTCTTGACGCTTCCATGTCGCAAAATGATTGACATGGTTGAGGGCTAGCATAATAGTTTTCGTCTATTGAGACTGTAGCTTCGTTATCTTCAAATTCATCTTGGTAATTTTCAGTAAACACACAATTTCTAAGTAAAACAAAATATAAAATAACTGTTTGTAATATCATATTCGTACTTCGTTCTCTGTGGTTACTTGAGCTCACGCACCACAGTACCTGCTCTCAGAAACTGATACGCCAGTATAATTTTAAAATAACGTTTCTAGTCACTACAATTATATTTTTTACAACCGGTTTTACGTGTAGTTTTTATAACATCTCATATATATTTTTTGCAAATGTTACAATGAACTCTGAGGGGGTTATCTCACTCTCTTAGTCCTTCGGAGATTGGTTTTGCCCTCTCATTGAAGTCATGGGGAGCCATTCCCAATACTGGGGTAAACAGAGGTCTTGACAATTAAGTCCTTTCGACCCACCTTCCGACCACTAAATTATTTTATGGGACAACGTGACTGGTGCTGAGCTCATCGCTGTCATGTACATGAGTTTTTGATAACCCCATTGATATGAGTATACCACCTGGTGATCGAACACGGGTCCAACCCAACCACTCGGCTATCGTGACAATATAGGAAGAGAAGTCAGTTGGGGTTTCATATTGGTGCATATTTTTGCATATGTATTTCTTAAAATTAAAGAGAAGGTTTAAAATGAAGGTGAAGGAAATAAAACGTTATATTAATAAGGTATGTTTATTGTGAACTTTTATAAATTATATTTAATAGATAAGATATTTACACTAAACGTAAAATGTTGGATAGACTTTTACTATTTATCTAGATGTGCCAGACAGACTTAATCATTTCAGCTGCCTTTTCACCGATCATTATGCCAGGAGCGTTAGTGTGGGCGGTAATGGAGCCTGGTATGACCCCAGTATAAACAACTCGTAACTTTTTTACACCATGCACTCGTAATTCAGGATCTACAACGGCCAGAGGATCACTCTCCGGTCCCATCCGGCAGGTTGCTGTCGGATGATATAACGTCGAAGAAAGCGTGCGCAACGCACACTCCCAGTATTCATCGGAATCGAACTTGAGTAAATCACAGGTCTGGTACTTTGCCGGGTATAGTGTTGCACCCAACCTTTTAAATGGTGCGGTTTTTGCTAACGCTTGTACATAACGAATTCCTGCTAACAAAGTTGCAACATCGCGAGGGTTTTTTAAGTAGTTGTTATAGATACGGGGGTGGCTGAATGGATTACTATTCTGTAATTTTAAGTAACCAACCGACTTCGGTTGGAGCAACGCAAGAAATGCGCTCCACGTTTCCGTGTCATCTATTGATCCGAAAGCTGTATCAAAAACTTTATCAGCTATTTTCATACCCTTGCGTACAGCTTTACTGCCTGTTGGTCCTCCATCTGATACAATAGAACCAGCGATACTTAAGAGTTCAATGTCGGGCACTAACTCAGGATCATCGGAAATTGAAGTTTTAATATAACCTATCCCTTCCACACCACCAAGCGAAGATATTATACTAGTACCATCGCGTAGCCATTCAGTTAATGCGGGTATTGCTATTTGCGATTCACGAATGGAAATATTAGTTTTATTGATGGTGTATATAATTCCAGGAAAGCAAACATGGTCGTAAAGGGTTCTGCCTACAGGGAGATCTTGTATTAACTTTATGCCCAAAGTACTTAAGTGCTCCATTGGTCCTATGCCAGATAACATTAATAGTTGGGGAGATGCTATTGGCCCAGCTGATAAAATAACTTCCTTGCGTACGATTACAGATCGGGCTTCATTGTTAAATATGTATTTAACGCCGTATGCTGTTTTTGTTAAGGAGTCTATCAATACTTTTGTTGCCCTACTTTGAGGTAAAATATGTAAGTTAGATCTGTTTCTCTGTTTATGAAGAAAAATTTTAGCGGCGCTTTGACGACGACCGCCACTTATTGTTGCTTGTACTTTTCCAAATCCTAATGTTTCAGGTGCATTATAATCGACTGTTGGATTACCCAATATTCTTCCGGCCTTTAAAAAAGCTTTTACCAACTTTGTTCTGAAAGAAAGTTTAAATAACTTCAAAACCAAAAACTTAAAAAACTGGGTAAGAAAGTGTTTGTTAAATCTTATTTTTTACTTCTATCAATAATTCACTGCGTGTCATAAGTCTTTCCTAAATATTACCACAAAGAACCGCCCCGAGTGTGCCTAAACTTAGTAAAAGTTTACAACCGTATTTCCGGTACTGGTGTGGTCAGAACTAAGGCCACTTTTCTCCTGCGACAGAAGAACACTCATGGAACAACATGAGCGTTGTTCTGTTGTTATTACTATAATATTTCTCGGTATTGAATCTTCTAATATTAGGTTTTATAGTTTTTGAGGAAATTTATTTACTATCTGTTGGGAGTGCGAAATCTTACTACTGCGAAAGCGCAGGGCTCTTTTTTACTGCCGCCTTTTACGAAACCTTTCAAGATGTTACGTCTTTAACACACTACCAGCCCAATATAAAGCAAAATATTTTTATTATTATGAAATAAACGAAGAATAGCTATAATACCGCGTGTGTGATTTGAATTTAAACTAATTGACTCGATCACTATGTTTAAGGCTGTATCAAATTATTAATACATTTATCAATCTGTTATATTGATCAATCAGTTGTAAAAAACATTTTATACATTAATTATTATGACATTAATTATTATGACGCGGCGACGGGCTCACCACCTGTCACGTTGTCCCGAAAAATATCTTGGTGGAAGGTGGGTCGAAGGGACTTCATTGTCTAGACTAGACCTCTGTCTACCCCAGTATTGGGAATTGCGTGAAGATTTTTTTTTAATTATTATGACGGGTATGGTCAAATACGGAGAACATTAGTAATCAATGCTTGTATTTATCTAAAACCTTAAATATAGCAATAAAATAAACAAAACTAGTCGCTTGTCAGAAAATTATTAGAAGAAGACTTGTAATAATAAGAATAATAGATGACCTCCATAGAGGAGTGGCGTAAACACAGGATTTAAGGTGTTGCCATCTCGAGGTCCCGGGTTCGATTCCCGGTCGGGTCAATGTAGAAAAACAACATCTACATTTTCTCGGGTCTGGGTGTTTGTGGTGCTTTCGTTGCTTTCGATTCCCATACCTCAAGTGCTTTAGCATCTTATATTGGGATCGGAGCAATGTATGCGATGTTGTCCCTATCTACATATGTATTTATGTATGAAAGATTCAATGCACAAAATACGGAACTATTACTAGGCCATGAGCCACGTCATGTAGTAAGTAAGATAGAGTGACAAGCGATAGACACTGTGAGTGACGATAAAAAAAGGCGCAAACGGGCAAATGCGATAAAGCCAACCTATGAATCGATGGAATGATGTCATCATAAAGATAAAAGAAGGAAATATAGGGAAAACACGATGCAGCTGGAAGAGGTCTTATAAGGAATACGGTATTATAGTATGTATACCCTATAAAGGGGGATTTTATGTAAGAAATTACGTCTTATGTTTAAAGGGCTTAAAATTATGTACACAATAAATTTAATAGTGTAATTTCATTGAAGTTATAAGATATGTCTGTATGCCTATGTGATGAGAAATAAAATGACTGTATTATTATTCTATATTATGTATGTCCCCCTTCTTCTTGGGGATCGAACTCGAGTCTCACTAAGATTCATATCACTTAAGCACACACCACACTGCTATCAAAACTTATTATAATAATTATAACTTACTTTACTGGGACAAATTCCACAGGAAGAATTCCGTCTCTACTTCTATGAGGTTTCTTTTCGAAACCTTCTAAATTAGCTTTCTCGGTTTTCTTGTAATATTTAATGACATCTTTGTAAGACCTAGAAGTAGATTTAATACTGAAAACGTGACGGCAATGAGCTTCACCGTGTATGCTTATTTCTTCATCGGTAAAGTTAAGGATTAAAATAAATGATATTGCAAATGATGCAAAAAAAAAAAACTGTACGTAGACTACTCTAGAGCTACTCTGCGGCTTTGTTGTGTCTGACGATATGTCTTGTTTTCAGTAGTTTGGGCAACACGAGTGAACCAACAGGAGTTTAACTTTACCGGAAAAGGGTTGACCAGAAGTAGTGACATCAAGTAGAGTTAATCTCCTTGTCTCAATAGCTGAGGGGATGCTGTAGCTATGGAGAAGGAGTTAAGATTAAGATAATGGTGAGGTTGACGATTATCAATAACGTAAAGAATTATCAATACTGAGGTGTGGGTGCTCTCCTAATCCAGCACCGTTCTGATTCACATGGTCTGTGGCTATAAGACTTAGGATCCCAGATGTTCACATGGGATAGAAGGCCAAGTAGGAACCTGCGCTCGTGTTCCGGTGATTCTTATTGGGGGAGAATTTGTTAGCATAGGTGTTCTCATGCCGGATTACTGTATAAGATCTTGTTTGTTCGGTTATTGTTTAGGAAATAAGTAGCTTTTACTTTTATTAATTTGCTGTAATTTTATGCCAACTATTAAGAGTGGAATAAGATCATAAAATTCTGTTCTCAGCCATATGTTCTTAGCAGATCCTCTGCTTCTTTTCTTTTTTTATAGAGAAGACGAGCAGGTGGCTCACGTAAGTAAGTGATTACCGCCGCCCTTGAACATCCGCAATACCAGATGTATAGGAGAGGCGTTGTGAGCCTTTGAGAGAGGTATAGGCTCTTTTCTTGAAGGTCCCTAAGTCGTATCGGGCCGGAAAAACCGCTGACGGCAGCACATTTTATAAAGTACAAGTGCGTGGCAGAAAATTCCGCGAAAAAGGCACCGTGGTGGAATGCCAAGCATCAAGATGGCGTTGATGGAATTTTTGGCTATGCCGTAAGGTACATTGGTGAAATTCAGCGACTGGGATTAATTCGAACCATTCCTCGGAGCACTCCCCGTAGTAAATCTTGTAAAAAATGCAAAGAGATGCAACGTCTCTTCGCAATGCCAGGGGATCTATCCTATCAGATAGAACATGGTTGTCGACGATTCAAGCCGTTGGAGCTACTGCTTCTTCTAGCTACTGCTAGGACATGTATATCTGTGTATTCGTTTTTTTTTTTTTATTTTTTAAAGCAAATAAGTTATGCTATGTTTGGCATTAAATTAAAGATAAATTAAAAAATCTAATGATACGGGATTTGTATCCGCGAACACTGGCGCGATAAGGCTCTATCTCTGAGCCACCGTGTCCTACACACATTTATTTAAATTTGAAATCTCCATCTTTATTTTACGCCCGTTATGGCGTTGGTGAACATTTACCGAAAGATTTTCCATCTTCCTTTTTTTGTAAAAATGTCTATAATCTTATAACAAAAAAGTACATTTACAACTTATATGCTTTAAAAGTTTAATAAAAATTGCATTGGAAGTTGTAATATCTACAGATGTCGCCAACGCCGTACCAGGCGTAAATAAAATAAAATTTTTGTATATAGCATCAACTTATAAGTCAGTTTTAATTGTATTATTGGTGTGCATTGTCATTAAATTACCATCCATAGTTTCCGGCGGCGGCAATTCGATCCCAATCTTGAGGCCTACCATGTGTATAAATCATATAGTTAATTACACTCGATCCGCCGACTGCTTTGCCACGAGGCCAGAAACATCGTTTGTTCTTCATACCTGTGAATACATTATACATTACTACACCAAATATATATATATATATATATATATATATATATATATATATATATATATATATATATATATATATATATATATATATATATATATATATATATATCGACCCTTTTACCGAAGATATTTTCGGGTCACACCAAATTTTATGTACTTACCCAAGCAAGCACCTGATTGGTATTCCGTATAATATTGCCAGGCGTAATCAGTGGCCTGGAAGTAGGGCGATAAAAGAGGTACGTCGGTCAGCAGCATCTCCGGCTTACCAGCTTCGATTAAAAGCACAGTCGTGTTTCGATTTTCAGTGAGCCGCGAAGCTAATGCACTTCCGGCACTTCCTGCACCAACAATCACAAAATCGTATTCTGGTAAAGGTGTTTGCAGGCCTGAAATAAAGACAGTTAATTCTGTAGAATATCTTAGAAAGTTTACAATTAAATTCATAAAACTCACGATAGCCGAGTGTTTGGTCGGTCGGAGTTTAAGTCAAGGAACCCGAGTTCGATCTCTAGGAGGTAGGCTGCACTACCAACGAGTTTTTAAAAATATGTACGATTTACATTGTTGACTTTGACATAAAGATGTCGACAGGCTCACTACCTGTCACGTTGTCCTAAAATAAGCTCCGATAAAATGTGGGTCGAGAGGACTAAATTGTTTAGACCTCTGGCTACCCCAGCATTGGAAAATGCGTGAAAATAAAAAATCATGCGATGAAAATGTACAACTACGAGTTTAACCACTTACACTTCGACTTATGCCTCGATCCCCTTTGACTGTTCACTTTCGCGCAGTACAACTTAATCATTCGTTCAACGTGCCTTAACTTAAGAGGTCGCATTTTCACTGAATTCAGTATGCTTTTTGCATAATAATGCATAATAACGAAGATGCTGCCAGCAATGTGTATGGCAAGACGTGCACATTTCTCTACATTCAGGTTTTTAAAGATAGGGCCAAGGACCATTAAAAAAAGTATGATTCAAATAGATCTACAGCCTTGAGGGCATTAAAGAGTATTTTAAATTGCCGTTGGGGAAAGAAAAATGTAAATACCGGCAATAAACTTAAGTGTCGCTTCGTACTTGCATGCCTAGGAAACTATTCCAGCTAATATTAATTATAATATTAATTAATTTAAGAAGAAAACACCGTGTGGCTTGTTTTACGGCTAATTTCAGACACCTGCCTAAAGATTAGTTAGAGACTGACAGAAAGGAATCACGATTCCATTAAAGCATACCTCAGAAAAAGCCAAGAACTGCCCAGCAATCTTGGACTACCTACAACCATTACTTTTACATTGCCTATGCGACCAATCTTTAATAACCTCAAGATTCTCATTTAGTTTATTAATTGCATAATTAAGATAATTAATGTTATCATGTACAATCGAAGATTATCAGTATGCAGATGACGAAATATTGGCTATTGATGTGATAAAGTTAATAAATAGAGAAAACCTAACAGGAGAAAATATACCGTCTTGCGGCACGCCTTACTCAATGTCAGCAACGTCAAGCAGAAAAGCGATCAATTTGTTGGCGGTCGCGAAGATAAGAGGAGAGCCACTTCAATGCTGAGGTTGAAAATCTAATAGATAGGTGACAAATGATAAAAAGAAGTAATGATCAACTGTGTTGAAAGCATTAAAGCAAAGTTAAATTAAACGTAAACGTAATTTTCCATTATTACACCACTTATTTACCACTCTCCAAGAATTAGCGATTACATGTAAAAATAACCTTGAATTAAAATTACTGTCCGTTTTTGTTAGTTATAATGTTAGTCATAATTACAAAAAAATTTTTTGCTAAGAATTTAAAAAAAACTAAGAATAAAAGTTAGTTTCCAATGGAAACTAAAAATATTATAGATTTGCCTACTACGAGTTGGGCTGATTTTTCGACCTAGCCTAGGTCGACTAAATCAACCAGGTGTTCGCCGATTATTATCTAGAAAGTATCTTAAGAACTAAAGACCAATAATTGAAGTTCGCCATGATTTTTTTTTTGAATCTATGTTACTGCTTAATTTACTAATTACGGAATATTAATTTTTATTATTCAAACTTTATTTGCACAATTAAGAAACTGTATAAAATGGCGGACTTAATGCATCACTGCGTTCTCTACCAGTATACCCTTGGTTTGTGCAGAGAATCTAGCGATGGATGAAAAACAAAGCAAAATTACAATAAAGTTATAATAAATATACACATATATACAAAAATACTTTTACACGAATACGAACAGGCATACAATAATACTTTATACATGTATACAAGTACCTATAATAAATACGTACACAGTAATATAAAGATAAGAAAATAATAACAATTTCTGAAGATTTATTATCAATTTTTAGGACAGAAAGAAATATTGTGTATATAAATTACAAGGAATTACTACTGCTTCGTAAGTAATATTTCCAGAGTAAACGTTTAAAGGTGGATTTAGTTCTTGCTTCCTTAATATCTCCGAGAAACATGTTCCAGGGTCTTACTGCATTTGATGTGAAAGAATTGTAAGAGAAGCCCATGCGATAGAGAGGATCATAAAGTGTTGGATTATCCGCGGAACGGAGACATCGGTTATAAGAGTCTCCCTGATACAGAAATTTACATTTCAGATATGCAGGGACAAACGGATCGTTTAAAATAAAGAATAGCATACAAAGGATTCTAAAAGATCTACGAGGTGGAAGACGCTGCCATTTGAGTTGAGAACGGAAAGAAGAAACTTGATCAAATTTACGTAAGCCAAAGTTAAAGCGAATAAAATTATTGAGAAGACGATCCAGTTTGTTAAGAAGTTCTTAAGAGGCATCATCGTAACATACATCTGCATAATCTAGAGTTGGTAATAGGACTGTTTGAACCAACATTACCTTTGTTCTGATAAGAAGAAAATTCTTGAGTGGATACAGACAACGCAAGGTGTTGGTAACTTTTTTGCTGACTTCCGTGAATTGCGGCCGCCAACTTAGGTCCTAGATTTTTATAGATAGTGGAGTAAGGCAGGACTTCATTATTAAGAGTAACTGATGGCAGTAAATTCAAATCCAATGTAGTTAAGCTACGGCTACTTCCAACTATAATTGCCTGATACTTAGTAGTATTAATAGTAATACCGAATTTGCTAGACTAATACGAGTGAGAACATAATTGAGCTCTGTGATCGCATCTCGGATAACGTTTACATGAGATTGGGCCTATATTTCTAAATCATCGGCATAGAGATGGTACGAGCAGCGATTGTGAGATGTAATGAGGATGTGTCTACACTAGTCGTAAATAACCGGACCCACGCGAACAGCCTGCTGTCGTCCCTGAAGATAGGATACGAACCATTCCCGCGCTGATGAGGAGAAACCAATATAAGAAAGTATTGTAAGAAGGATGTCGTGATCAACAAGCGTTATGATACTGTGCTATTATTTTATTAATAAAACAAATATTGAAATTCTAATTATATACTACAGGTGATTCTATCAAGGCATAGAAGTCACTGATTTTAGGAATAAAAGCAATAAAAATACTTAACATATTACATCAAGATATCTATAAAATGGTACTAAATTATCGAGAATATAACATATTTTTTATGGACAAGAAGGTACAATATAAGAAAAGAAATAGGTGCATCTGGTTATTTACTTTTATTATTGTAATAAAATTTAAGTTTTTAAAAGTCTCTTACCCCCAGGCAAGTGATAATGATCTCTTAAAAAGTCGAAAAAATCCAAATTCTTAGATAACATTCCACGTCTGCTTCCTTGCATGAAGAGGTCAATTAGTGGGTTGTTCAAATGAGATTGTTTAGTTCTTTCTTTAATATTATCTTTGATGAAAATCCCGATGCTGCTGTTTGTCGTTGTGAGAAGTGTCATTTGTACTAAACATAGCATTTTCCACGGTAGCTTCGTTGTCTCCATTTTTTGAGAGGGCAGTTACGGCTATTAAAATCACTTTAATTTATAACTTGAATATAATACTGTTCGAATTTAAACAAAATATGTTTTACGTATCACTTCATCTATAAATTTTAGTATATTTAAAAACCACAATTTACATACGGATTCAATAAAGCCCAGTAGTCATATGATTCGTAGTCCGATATTCGTGTCGGTTTTATTTTGTCGAATTTTTTGTGAAAAGCCTTGCTATAATGTTGTACTCTAGAAACTCGATGATTGCTTAAAAACTTTTATAGAAAAAATATAGTCGGTCAATTATAATTTTTTTCTTATTATTTTATTTATTGTAGATATAATGTTGAGATCGTTGATACAGTAACGTTTGCGCAATATATCTATGGCTACTGCAGCCCATGTACCTAAAAATGATGTCACCCTCCAGGACCAAGATGGAATGCCTTATTGCCCTTGCTGGCTGACTCTCTATACCCTTCAAGTCACGAATCTTATATAGTGTAGTAGTGTGGTACTATCAGACGACTCATTGGAAGAAAAGGTTAACTCCCTTAAAATTTTCGAAATGGGACCTCACTTTAATCTTGCTAACGACATGAAGCTAGGCCCTAGATTTAATTACCTACAGTAGTGTAGTGTAGTAGACACGATAGCAGTTAGTGTAGTAGTTAGGATGATCAGAAATCGAATCGAGAAACCTGAGTTCGATTACTAGGTGTTAGGCTCGTAACAATGAGTTTTTTCAAAACTTAAGTATGATTATAAGACATAAAGATGACGATAGGCTCTCCTCTGGTCACGCTGTCCCAAAAAATGTTCAGGTTTCGACCTCTATCTATGCCAGTATTGAGAATAGCGGGATAATATATATTTCTTTATTTTATTTTACAGTTTGTTTCCCAACAGGTTAATGCTGAGATCATGGTCAAAATGTTAATGTTTAGCGTCCGTGTCAGACACAAAGGTTCTTGTGGATAAACACTATGCTGGAAAATGTCCATGAACATGTGTACCTGAAATAAGATATACGTATTCGTCCTCAAATGTCGACTATAGATAAGGTGATACAAATTTCGTATAAGGTGCCAGGTGTTTGCCAATACAGCGATCGCCAAACCGGTTTCAAAGCGTGACGATTATAGCGAATCCCTCTTAAGGGAGAGGCCTATATCCTGCAGTGGACACTGCTAGGCTGTTATGTATGTATGCGTATACTGCAAAAGAAAAACAATATTTTCTTTGTCTTCACATATAAAATTTGCGTTTGGAGAACTGGCCATTTTGGTTCAATGGGGCGTTTGCAAAGGCATTCAAATTCAAATTCATTGTTATGTTCATATGTTTTACATTGAAATTGTTTTGTTCACAATATGGAGAACTTAAATTACCGCTTTATTTTCAGTGTCGTAAAAACGGATCGCAGGATTAATAATGTGCATAGGGGATAATTATAAAGGGAAAATTTTGTTCTGGGAATTTTTAATGAAGTAAACAAACCTGAAGAACGAAAATTTGATTATGGACCATTGCAAAACACTTCTGGGTTTGCGTGAGCGTGAGTGTGAGTGATAAAACAACTTTTAATAATTTAAAACAGAATGAAAAGCTGAGGCTAAAAAGGGTATTGGTATTTGAGCCACGTAAACCGAGACATACGCTTCAAAATTTTACGTTTCACTTTCCGACCGACACATAATATATATTGCTCTGGACTCAAAGTAAAGCACTTGTGTTATATTGTGTTGGAAACAAGAAAAAACCACCAACACCCAGACCCGAAATAATGTAGAAAAAGGAAAAAGCCGGGCTCTAAAAATAATTTCCGCGATCTGCAACATGTCACGCACGACCATGTACCTTGAGGTCATGTACAGGGCTCATCCATGTCTATCTTCTCTCAAGTCTGTTGTAAATGATGTTAATTAAAATATGAGTACATAACAATTATATAAAAAAGGATATATGTGAAAAAGTTATTATTATTTATTGTCCATTTTTATAAATACTTTAAACTATATCAATGATTATTTAAATGTTACCTACATTAAAATTTAATTAACTTATATATTCCAGAACGATTTTATCATATCCGCTGCTTTCTCACCTATCATTATTCCTGGAGCGTTAGTGTGCGCAGATATTGGGCTAGGTATAATTCCCGTATCAACAACTCTTAATCTTTTTACACCATGCACTCGTAGCTCGGGGTCTACGACAGCTAGAGGATCACCTTCTGGTCCCATACGACAAGTTGCTATCTGATGGTGTAATGTTGCAGTAAGAGTACGTAACGCACATTCCCAGTACTCATCGGAATCAAAAATTAGTGAATCACAAGTGGGATACTTTGCTGGAAATATTGTAGCTCCTAGCCTTTGAAATGGTGTCGTTTTTGCTAAAGCTTGTACATGTCGAATTGCTGCTACAAACGTTGCTACATCACGTGGATCTGTCAAGTAGTTGCCATAGAGACGTGGATGACTAAACGGATTACTATTCTTTAGTTCTAAATAACCGACAGATTTCGGATGCAGCAACATTGGAAAGGCACTCCACGTGTCCGTATTATCTATTGGTCCAAAAGCGGTATCAAAAATATTGTCTGTTATTCTCATTCCTTTGCGTACAGCTTTGCTGCCGCCGGGTCCTCCATCGGATACAATGGAGCCACCTATACTTATGAGTTCAATGTCGGGCACTAATTCTGGATCTTCGGAAACCGATGTCTTAATATAACCAATACCTTCTACAGCTCCAGGCGTTGATATTACATTATCTCCATTTCTTAACCATTCGGTTATAACTGGTATATTAGTCGCCTTTGCTTCCAGAAAGCTCACGTTTGTAACATTTAAAGTGAATACAATTCCAGGAAAGCAGATATGATCGTAAAGAGTTCTGCCTACTGGTAGATCTTTTATTACATTTATGCCATGAGAGTTTAGGTGCTCCCTTGGTCCTACGCCAGATAACATTAATAGTTGTGGAGAAGCTATTGGTCCCGCTGACAAAATAACCTCCTTGCGTACTGTTACAGTTCGGAAAGAATTGCCGTGAATATATTCTACGCCATAGGCTTTTTTATTTTGGGCGTCAATCAGTACTTTAATTGCTCTAGTTTCTGGTAAAATGTGTAAGTTAGGTCTATTTTTATGCCTATGAAGAAATACTTTAGCGGCGCTTTGCCGTCGACCACCACTTATTGTAACTTGTACTTTTCCGAAACCCATTTCTTCGGGAGCGTTATAATCGACTGATGGATGACCTAAAAGTCTTCCGGCTTCTAAGAAGGCTTTTAACAATTTTGTTCTGAAATGAAATAAGAAAATTTTAAAGAAATATGGCTTGTACCGCTTAGATAATCATTACTTATTTGGGACAGCGTGATAGGTATGTGACAGGATAGGCTCACCTATCGCCGTCATTATGTCCAAGCTAACGATATAAATCGTACATAAGTTTTGAAAACCCATTTGTACGTGTCTATCACTTGGCGATCGGAATCCTAGTAAAATTCCGAACATTCAACCTCTCGGCATTCTTGACTTTATATATTTCATCTTCCTGATAGTGTTCTATTCGAAAAGATCTCTTTAACTTCAGCACGATAAGCAACATTGCATGATTAATTGGACTAGGCGCCCGACGTTAAATAAACATGGACCCTTTTTACTGCTTCAGTTTAAAGAAAACCAAACTATACCTTTGGTGTAGTGTGATGATACTGTTTCTATATTACTAGTAATTATAATTCGAGATTTTTTATTCGAAATATTCGTATATAATTGTATTCCATTGATAAAGGGTTGAGGTCTTAGCGACTAATCTGATAGTAAAATATCACCCACCCACGTAAACATCATCAACACTTGTGTACCTGCAGATTCGTAGCTATATTTTAGAAAAGAAATTGCAGAGGGAATAAAGGAACGATTTGTTTGTACTTAAGTAACCTTACTTAAAGGATAAGGAATAAGTTCCTTTATTAGAAAGACAGAACACCAGTTGTACATCTACAGTTGCAAATGCATTGCTTTAGTCTGTGTTCATGAACAACTATGACGATAGTGCGATATTGATAGGGCACTACCTGATTCGGTAATGAAACAGGATGTGGAGAGTTTTTATAATACGGTCAGAAGAATATATTTCTATTAAGCTAGAATTATTTAAAAAATAAAGTAAATCGTACTTTACTGGTACAAATTCCACAGGAAGAACACCATCTCGACTCCTGTGAGGACTTTTCTCTAAACCTTCAAGATTAGCTCTCTCTGATTTTTTATAATATTTGGTAACATCTTTGTAGGACCTGAAATGAACACCGTTGAAAAGTTTACTTAAAATTCCAAAATGTATCCTGTAATACACTGAGGCTAAAGCGTCCAGGCAATTATATCGATATGCATTGTGAAACTGATATATATGTGAACCTGATAATTAAACGACCACAGGCTAATCTGTTACGAAATCCACCAGATTTTTCTCTTGCAATTGGTTAAGAAAGGACGGAAGGCAATCTTCCCCATATGAGTTTTTTGTGGCTTCAGACATTTCGAGACTAAACTTGGAGGGTCTCTTAATGTGATTTCAAACTATATTTCTATGCGAAATAAATCATTGCGAAACAAATAATATCCTTCACATTCATAGATATATAAAATTAATCATTCATAAATACATAAATTAGATTCTTCATGAGCTCTAAAAGTCACTTTTATAGTGGGGAATTTGCTATTATCGTCACAGAGGTGAACGGGTTGGTTGTATTGTACCGGAAACAGTTAGTGTCATTGTTGCCATTATGATGATGAATTTGGGTCTTGTATTTTTCAAGATATTTATCAAACATCTATCGGTAACCAATGGTACTTACTAGGCTTTTCTCATAGTCGTTTTTTACGATGCCCAAGTAAAGGAAGTAAGTGAAATTTTAAAATGTTACCACTACAAATCAAGTTACCATAGTGTAATCGGATATTCATAATTATTAAGCTGTTAATTATAAAGAGCTTATCGAAATTAACATAAGACGTCAGGACATCGTTATCTGAAAATTTTGTATTAATTCCATTTATTTATTACCACAATTAATTACCATCCATAGTTTCCGGCGGCGGCAATTCGATCCCAGTCCTGAGGTCTGCCGCGTGTGTAAATCATATAATTAATTACACTTGTGCCTCCAACTGCATTGCCCCTAGGCCAGAAGCATCGCTCGTTTTTCATACCTGAAATATTACAATAACGGTTACAGTTATTTTAATAATACACTATACACTACGACTCTAATCTAATATCTAGTACACAGACAGATAGTAGATCTAATACACTACGACTCTAATATTTCACTATTCGATTGACACATTAAATAGTAAGGTTATATTGAGACTAATTGTTTATGTTTATTGTAGTGTGCGTATAATCATATTGAAAGTAAAAAGTTGTTTAGTATTATAATTTTATATAATTTTAATATAGTGATAAAATATATTTGCATACAATTGGTACTGGTCTGTAAAAGTTCATTGCAGTACAATAGCTCCGGTTTAGGGTGAGAACTGCGGAACATAACGTCGCAGGTTCGGGCCCGCCATTCGAATATTTTCGTACACCACTCCGGGCTCAAGCATTGCAGCTTAGTTGGATTGATTAAGAGGAATATTAGTAATGTTATTAGGCATTGTTAATATTCTTTTTTTAAACAATCAATTCCTTTTTGCACTTTCGATATAGCAGAGGTGGATGTAACTGTTAATGCCTATACCATAATATTATATAAAAGAATATTATATATTCATGTAACAAATGCCCCAAGCGGGATTCGAACTTTAGTGTCCAAGAGTCACCAACCAGGGTTATCGGTTGTCGTTTGTATGTGTCGTATGTATGTTAATAATGTATCTAATTACTTTAATAATTATTATATGAAGACGTATGTATTAAATTAGTCCTAGCAATAACTTTTTTGTGCCATTCTCAAAAAGACTGGTTACAAAGTTGTTAAAACTAATTTCCTTGAATTAAGCAGTAGAAGATAAAAGTAGTGCTAAAAATAACTTAGGAATATTGTTATTATAAATTGCATAGGATCATCAGGTTTATAATTACTAACCACATTTTCTTAAACCCCTTTGGAAGGTTAAACGAAATTAGCAGAAAGTTTCCGCTACTTTTTTAACAGGTTCTTGTAGACAGAAAAGAGATTGCATTTTATGCATATATGGTGAATTTATAGGTGCATTTATTGAGTAAAATCAAAAATATATTTGGCTTTAAAAATATTACTGTTTGGGGATTTTGTTTCGTTAGTCAACATTTTCACAAGAGGTTTACTGATTTCAGTTTCAAGTGAATCTAAATTATTAGGACACTCAGTTAAGGCCAGGTACCTGACCTGACTCACCTAGCATCTCTGACTATCTCTTTATTGTTAAGTGCAGTATCTGTTTGACCTTGTTGTACCTTGAACGCGGCATAAAGAAGGAAAATTCCGACAAACGTATTTACATAATATACATTAAGTCGACTTGTTAGAACTAATCGACAGCTATAACTATTATTCGAAAATTTAGTTTCGGCGATTTGCTCAGCGGTGAGGTTACTGGAGTCTTGCTTTTATTCCTTCCCCTATTCACACATTTTTAACCAACATCAAAATAGTAATTTTTAATTAACATCAAATTAGCAATTTACTTATAAGATTTTATAGCCACAGACTATCTCTGTTGACGAATGGCGACTCACTTGTGGTGTCGCCAGCTCTGAAATTCCCAGGTTTATTCCCGGACGGATCAATATAGAAAACCGCTTTTACTAATTTATTACGGGTCCCGGTGTTTTTGATACCTTTATTGTTTCCGATTCCATAACAAGTGATTTAGCTACTTACTTTAGGATCAAGTTAATACAAGTAATGCTGTCCATATATGTATGTGTCCATATCGATTAATAGTGGTTAATGAAATTATAACGGTAAGTTGACGTGCTTTTCATAATAAGTATTGTTAACGTAACGTTTTCAGTTAATACTGGAACGATGTGAATGAAATGTAAATAGGAACGATGAGATGTAAATAGAACGATGTGATCGCTGGGTGATTAGTGATTCTGACTACAAAGTCAGATCAGAAGAGAAAATCACATTCAACACTCGCCTCACACACGCCTTACAAGTGTATATTCTATTTTTATACCACCACTAAGATGGCGATGGGCTGAATATCTGTTACATTGTCCCAAATAAGCTAGAATGATGTGTGGGTCGAAAGGATTACATTGTCTATAAGTCTGACTACTGTAGTATTGGCAAATGAGCAGAAGGAAAAAATAAGTTCATTCCATCTTACGCCTACCTTGTTCTGTAACCCTCTGCTCGCAACTGATTGTCACCAATTATGCGGCTTCACTAACTATTATTCATCATAATATTCTTAAATTACCATGTAAGATTTTCTCTAGTTTTTATTTTAAACTGTAAAAACTTAATTGGATATATTCCTTTACTACTAGGTATTTTTATTTTATGTTGTTTTCGTATTGTAATTTACCTTTGATATTTTAGTCGCTATTACCTGACGTATATTTTTAGAATAATGTGTATTATTATTAATGTTTATACATTTGTATTAGTAAGTAGGCATAAGTAAGTAAAACTAGCTTTTGTATATATACTAGACACTTAAAAATTAAATATATGGCTTAGCAATTACTAGATTTTCTAATTTCTTCAGGGTAAACAACTTAGTTAATATTAGTGTTAACATGGTGTCCTACTAATTAATGTAGAACACCAAGTTGTTATTCAAATAGTTGTATTGGATTGATACCGCAAAACTGCGTTTATAAACAGGACTTACCGAGAAGTTTAGTTAATATTAATTATATAAAATTTATATAATTAATATTAACTAAAGCGCGTTTAATGCGTATAATGCATATCGTTATGCGTATCGTAATAAGCGTATCCATGTTAAAAACTAGCTGCCGCACACAGCTTCGCTCGCGTTGTTTGAAAAATTTGTTTAATACTCTAAAATGTGCATTGTAAAACTGTTCTCAATTTAAAGTATTTGTGGCTCATACTTTGGGATATAACTTATAACTTCGTGTAACTCCATCGGTTTAGACAGCGCACGCCCAGATAGCTCTCAAATGGCAGGAAGTTTTCCAACTTACTGGATACTTATCGTTTTATTAAGGCAAAATTACCCAAAATATTCATAATTGTTCCTATTTATTATTATCATGTATTATCAGCTATATCACTATAAAGTTCAATCCAAATAAGTAACGTGAAGAGTAACAAACATCCATCTATCCTTAGAAACTTTTACTACTTTTACTTTATAATAAACGTGTATTGTAGGATTATGTGATAAGATGCAACTTCATTTTGGAAATACTTAAATAGAGAGCATCTTCACGCAATTCTCAATACAGGGGTAGAAAGTGGTCTAGTCTAGACAATTAAGTCCCTTCGACCCACCTTCCACCGAAGATATTTTCGAGACAACGTGACAGGTGGTGAGCCTGTCGCCGTCCCTAAGTCGTCTAAGTTTTTGAAAACCCATTGGTACGAGCCTGCCACCTAGGGATCGAACTCGGGTCTCTCGACTTGAAATCCCGACCATCCAACCACTCGGCTATCGTAACTTTTAAATTGAGAGAATTCATATTTATAACTAGGGGACCTGACAGTCATGCATAAAAATATCTTGTTATTTATTAGATAAAGAGTAAGACACTCACCTCTACAAACATTCGGTTGATGTTCCATATAATATTGCCAGGTATAATCAGTGGATTGGAAGAAGGGCGCTATGGCGGGTATATCTGTCAGCACCATCTCCGGTTTACCGGATTCAATTAGCAGCACAGTGGTGTTTCGGTTTTCAGTGAGCCGCGAGGCTAAAGCACTTCCAGCGGATCCTGCTCCAACGATCACGAAGTCGTACTCTGGCAAAGGTGTTTGTAGTCCTGAAATAATTGCGTATTTGTCAATTAGATCAAGTCTTCTGCTCAATATAGCCCATTACCGAGGCCCGTCTGCAAACGCGTTCCTAGAAAAATTGTTTACCTGTACCTTCTACGCTAGATAACTGATTCGGTGAGTATGTAGCTGCTATCCTGGCGTCTTTGTTGTTATTCACATTCCTAAGTCAGTTTGTTTGGGGTTCGGTCAATTCGATAAGATATTAAGGCTGCAAGGTAGCTGAGAGTGCCACGTGTACTACGCACGGGCTAGGAGGGTGCAAAAAGGTGCTCTATACGCCAAAATAATAATAATTAAAAGTTACATATTTTACAGGCGTATCTCACTAATCCTTCAGTATCCCACTTTGAATTTTCGGAGTGTAAATAAGTAATACTTTTTATCCCATTGTCTAGTCTTCATAATGATCTATAAAAGTTAACTGTAGGACGTAGGCCTCTCCTGTAAAGGGTTGGCCATAATCGCCACGCTTGTCAAGCGGGTTGGCGATCGCAGTACCAGATACCTCGCAATGTCTATTCCGCCATCTTTCGGCAGTGAATTTTATTTTCAAACTTTGCCTTTAGTCGCCTCATAAAACAGCCACGGGGAGAATGAATATAATGTTAAAATTTATTTTTGATTGATTAAAGGTAATCAGTAAAATGTTCACCTAATCACAATAAAATACACAAATTCATTATTTCGATAAGTTTATCTTGAGCTAGTT
The DNA here is from genome assembly GCA_029286605.1 of Sericinus montela. Classification (NCBI taxonomy): domain Eukaryota; kingdom Metazoa; phylum Arthropoda; class Insecta; order Lepidoptera; family Papilionidae; genus Sericinus; species Sericinus montela. The sequence continues at coordinate 2,289,591 of JAGSMR010000038.1, forward strand.
TTAATTTTTCTTAAGCTTATATTTTGTTCCAAACGTTACAGAACACAAGCCACACAAGAAAGCCACAAAAGTTTTCTGATTACACTATAAAAATAGGTAGAGCCACGCATCAGCTTTTGCTGTTGCATGAATTGGCCGGCTCGACCGGGGAAGTACCACGACCTCACAGAATACCGGCGTGAAGTAGAAGTCTAACAAACTTCTGCGTTTCATCTGGTGAGTGTAGGTAACCGGTGGCCCACACACCCCCCTCCCCGAATTCTGGGAGAGGGGTGCACTCTAAGGGAGGCAACGCATCTGCTATGCCTCTGGTATTGCGGGTGTTCATGGGCGGCGGTAATCACTTACCATCACGTTAGCCACCTGCTCGTTTGCCTCTCTTTTCTATATAAAAAAATCGTGAAACTAAAGCGAAAAAAGATGCGCCGAAATTTAGTACAGTAAAGGCTAAAGATACGCATGTTGCCGTATTGGAAAAGCGACTGTGCAAAACTACGGCTTTAAAGTCATCGCCAAAAGTCTGGTTATAAGGTAGGGAACAGATTTATGACCAAAAAAAAGCAAAATTCGGCAGACCGGTAAAGTGCAGTAATGTTTAAGGTGCGAAGTGTAAAGCGTCCGTTACGGGAGAAGCCTATGTACTACACAAGTTATTTTTTTACGTTAATTTTTACTCAAACAGAAATCTTTAATTAAGGATATGTATTTGTTATCATTTGTATTAATGCATATAATTTATGCGGAGTGTCAAGGTCGTAATTTCGGAGGTTCATATCACGTAAGTTGCCCATTGAAATTCATATCACGCATTGTAGCGTTGATTGCCTTTTTAATTTGGTAATGTTGTACCATTTGCAAATAAATGCAATACCCGTAAAATTTTATAATTGGGAATGGCCTTGGTGCCAAAATTAATTTTAACTCAAACAGAAATCTTTAATTAAGGATATGTATTTGTTATCATTTGTATTAATGCATATAATTTATGCGGAGTGTCAAGGTCGCAATTTCGGAGGTTCATATCACGTAAGTTGCCCATTGAAATTCATATCACACATTGTAGCGTTGATTGCCTTTTTAATTTGGTAATGTTGTACCATTTGCAAGTAAATGCAATACCCGTAAAATTTTATAATTGGGAATGGCATTGGTGCTATTTTGGTTTCAGCGTAGAATGGCGATTAAGTAGCGATATCCTAAATTAATTATTAAGTCGTAATACTGTTTACCTCATACTTCATCTTGTTATATCTCAATTATATTCTATAATTTTTAATAATGTCACTCATTATTGAAAATTATGGAATATAATTGGGTTTTATTAACTCTCAACTCACAAAAGTTTTATTAATTTAATTTTGTTATATCGCATTGTAATGGCGCAACTGATACTTCGCAGATATAATTATTTTTTGTTTTTAATTTGATAGATCGACTAAATACGACTAAACACAACTAATTGTGCGAATCGGGAGCACGTCTAGAACTTGATTGAAGCCGAATGCATTTAACATAAGAAAAGTGTACGAAACACTTCTCTTACGTATTTCATGTCGTTTAAACCTTTTGTGTCATGCACAAGCGTGAACTTACTATTACATCGGTGATGCTGTTGCCTCCTACTAATTCTGGAAATGAGGCTGAACTACTTTCAGTCGCGTTATACAAAATGTTAAAAATATTCATTGTTTTTCACATTCATACACAGCTGCATATAAACGCTCACTGCAACCTCTAAGCCTCTTCTATAAGGAAGATTTGCAACAATCAAATGTTTGGCTAGCGGATTGGCGATCGCATTATCGCACATCTCACACCTTTGATACCACTGCTAGTTATCGGTCGTTTGGTCGTCTGGTTCGTTTTTGTGGTTATCATGTCGGCGGCTTCTATTACGATAATCAGGGTTGTTCCCTTTGGTCGTCTCTTAGGACAACCAATTGAAGAAAGATGGTGGCATGTTCTTATGCTGTTTTAACACGATCAAGTCTACTGTTTTTTGTTTACTTGTATGTTATATAAATAAAGGTCGGTACATTGACCTTTCGTGTGTCAATCAAACCTGCCTCCATTTGTCGCATGAAATAAAAATAAAGTTAAGTGACCCGTTCCATCTAGGCACTTGATCTCAACTGGTTTTCTTACATTTCTTACTCGAGCATCTTTATCATTAAAAAAATGCGTCTATTTATATTCACTCTCTATTTCTACGCTCACTATTAATGTGGTACTTTTATATAAATTGTACTTTTATATAAGTGTAAATGTATTAATTTTGTTGTAAGTAACAGGAGATTAGTTTAAAATTCTTCCTTTCCTTTCCATTATATTCTCTCCGTTTATTCCGTCAAGGACTGTACTAGAAGATAAAATAAGAAAAATCCTGCTATGTAAAGCATAACTTTTACTGGCTCTACAGTAGCTTAAATTCGAACTTAAATCACACGTAATTTTTTTTTGATTCTAATAATATAAAGGTATTTTTGCATTTTATGTATCACATTATTGCAAGCAGTAGTAGTACGTTTTAATTAAATACTAAGGTTGGTAAAAAAGTCCCTATTCTCAATTCGCAGAAGTCGTTATTCCCAATACAAGGGTAGACAGAGGTCCAGAAGGGCTTTTGATCCACTATTTATCGAAGACATATCATTGAGACAACATGATAGATGGTGAGCTCTTCGTCGTCTTTATGTTCAAACCAACGATATAAATCGTACATTAGATTTGAAAAAGCTCATTGGTACCAGTTTACCGCCTGGAGATCGTAGTCGGGTCTCTTGACTCGGATTCCGATCACCCAACCACTCGGACATCGTGATTATTTAATTATAGGTAACTTATAGCTTATCAACAACACAATACAACAAAACAATCGCTCTATTCTTCTGTAGAATGTCTATAGAACGTATGGCAAGAGACGACGGTCTTTTTGTCATTTAAATGATAAATACAGTGACAAAAGCACAGACTGATGGGCTTGTTTGTTTATTATATATTTATTTATATATATTATCCTCGATGGTGTAGTCATAGAGAACAGGTCGCCAAATGTCACCTCACCATTCTTACGTACGTCTTTCACTACTATTTAAATAATAATAATAATATCGTTTATATGAATGTACATACACAAAGTATTTTTTTCATTTTCAACCATTACATTCTACTGCAAGAACAGCGTGCAAAATATAATTAATACGTTGTAAAACAAATTTAATTTTTAATTTATGTAACTGTGTTTAATTATTTGGTCGTTGGGATAAATTGGGATATATTTTTCTGTCAGTGCATTTTTTATGGATTTTTTAAACTATCTAGGTCATGGACTTTTGGTTTTAAAATTTAAAATCAAATGACGCGGACGGGACACGAATCTGCGACCTCTGTCGTTCCGCGATAACGCTCTTACCTACGAATCGTTGTTTTAAGTTCAAAGTTTTTTTAAGTTTCTTATTAATTTATATTTTTAGTTACAAAAGTATAATGAAAATTTTATATACATATATAAAACATTACGGACATAATGCTTGTAATAAAAAAATTGTGTAGTTGTGAAATTCGCTTACCACCAGGCAAGTTGTAATGATCTCTTAAAAAGTCGAAAAAATCCATGTTCTTTGATCCAAAACCATATTTGATTACTTTCGAGATGAGTTCTACAATAGGGGTATTAAAATTAGACCGTCCATGTCTTTCTTTATTGGTGTTCTCTTTTAAAAACCAGTTTTTGCTACTTTTTATATCTTTCTTAAAGTCTTTTGTATAAATAACAGTATTTTCTTCGATGGTCTCAATTGTAGCTTCATCGTCACCATTTATTAAGAACGCAGTAAACGTTGATAAAATCACAAAACATAACAACCTGTTCATCATTTTATTTAGAATATATTTTACGTATCACTTCACTTATAAATATTTGTTTGCTTCAAAAATAAATAACTAATTCGACCAGCGACTTCTACGAAGTCCTGTTGTATTCTGATTCTCGATTCGTTCTTGGTGCTGGTCTTAACTTGTTGTTCAACATTTTGTATTCAACGATAGGAACACTTAGTGCTTTTATACGATGAGAAATTATTAAACACTTTATAAAATTCGAAACCAGTTATAAACTGTAATAAAGATTTCCAATTGTCTAAATGATAATATGGTTTTTCTCCAGGGTCTAAAAACACAGGTTATTTTAGTTTTTCCGCATCGTTAGTTCGAGCATTAGGTGACATATTTTTTATCATCAGTTAATGAATAGTAGCAGAAAATAGTCACGCTATTGAAACAAACTCGCACCAATATCTTTTATTAAAACAAAAAATAAAATCGAAAGAAAAGCTTGATATTGTATGTGTGAGCACATACAATATCAAGTCCGATATTGTTTGTGTGAGGTGTGCTCACACATACAATAACGAGGTATTGGGAAAATATTGCGCTTGAGTATAACTTGAGAAGGGCGAAAGTTTGTTGACCTTTCAATTAAAAAAAGGAACTAAGCAAATCGGTTGTATAGAACGTTCTTAAACAAAAGATTTAAAAAAAATCTTTTAATAAAAATAAATAAACAAATATCTTCACGCAATTCCCAATACAGGGGTAGAAGATATATTATTGGGACAACGTGACAGGTGGTGAGACCGACGCGTCTTTATGTCCAAGCCAACGATATAATTCGTACAGTTTTTGAAAAACTCATTGGTACGAGCTTACCACCTGGGATCGAACTCGGGTCTCTTGACTCGTAATTCCGACCACTCGGCTATCGTGGCCTAATGTATCGATAATTTGCTTTTTTGTCCCATTTGCTTCATAGTGTCCATTTATGGGGTTTTTATCTTACATGTCGTTCTTTACCTAAGCTACTCTTCTCGTCTTCTATTTATAATAAATTTTTGTATAAATTTTTTCCTTACTAAAAAAATTATAAATTTTCACGTCATTCGCAATACAGAGGCAGATAGAAGTCTAGACAACTAAGTTCTTTTGATCCACCTTCCATCGAAGACATTTTTTGGAATATCGTGACAGGTGGTGAGCCAGTCGCCGCCTTCATGTCCAAGCTAACTATACAATTCTTTATTAAATACTTTAATTTTTGAAGAAACTCAATAATACGAACCTGCCACCTGGGAATCGAACTTAGAGACCCGAGTGACTCGAATCCCTTTAGATTTCCTTATTAGAAATTAAGTATTTAGTAATTAGTCATCACATGAACGAGATGAGTTACTTTTAGCTTTTGTTATTTACTATAGTGATTAATTTGTATAGTGATTAATTTGTATAGTGATTGATTTGTATGGTTGGCTTGGAGACGGACTTGGACGCAAATAATTGGAGAGTAATAATAGAATTGACGTTTCGTAAAGACTAACGTTTTTCAGTTAATTGTCGAACGTACGTTTCTCTTCACTTTATTTGGGATAATGTAAAGCCGTAGTATTACTGTACTACGGTCTTTACGAAACGTCAATTCTATTATTACTCTCCAATTAATTGCGTAATATCAAAATTATATTACGAAGGATTGGCGTTCACAATTAGTACTGTGACGTATATACCTGTTGGTTGTTTATTTGAGCAGAGCGTAAGTATAGGCTATTCAAATGTTACATATTGTATCAGGCACATTGATCAAATTGTTACGGTATAAACATTTTACTTAAATTGAACCGCCTTTAAAAGATCACAAGAAAGCAAGAAACAACTTTACTACTTACTGATGAACTTGACTGCTTTGAGTTGGATAATTGAAATGATGATAACTTTATTTAGACTTTTGATCATATATTTATTTTTATATATTAGTTATTAGTCAATAAAAGTATATTCAGATAGATATTTTATTACTGTAATGTTCCATTAATTTACGCTGTTTATATAGCTATTATTGATAGCGATATAATAACTTAGTATACGATCTTGGCACTGCTTTCGAACACATCAATAAGTAGTGTTTATTAGAATATTTGTTTAAATTAATGATAAACTAAGATATAATATTCAGATAATAAAGTTTTATTTAGCTTTTTGTGTTCTTTGAGAAGAAATCAATTTAAGAAAATAAACTATGTCTTTTTATAGAATAGGAGGCAAATGAGCCGGTGGCTCACATGGTAAGTGATTATCGCCGCCCATGAACACCTGCAATACAGGAGGAATAGCAGATGCGTTGCCGGCCTTTGAGAAATGTATTGGCTCTTTTCTTGAAGGTCCCTAACTCGTATCGGTCCGGAAAAGCCGCTGGCGGCTGCAAATTCCATAAAGTGCAAGTGCGTGGCAGAAAATTTCTCAAAAAACGCACTGTGGTGGAATGCCAAGCATCAAGATGGTGTTGATGATATTTTTGACTATGCCGTAAGGTACTATAGGGAAATGCAGCGGCTGGGATTAATCCGAACAATTCCTCGGAGCATTCCCCCATAGTATATCTTGTAAAAATGTAAAGAGATGCAACATCTCTTCGCAAAGACAGGAGATCTAGCCTATCGTTGTATACGGTCAAATGGAAGGAGCTGACACTAGGGTGCCCCCGCCCAGAGATGACAACAGTACTCCATGTGCGGCCATTTAGAGGCCAATTTGGCCTTCCAAGTGACCGCGAAACTGAACGTTGCTCGATATGTCGATATGACTTTCCCATTTATAGTGTAGGAAAACGTAAGTACGGCTACGAAGTAAATACTTTGAAGGCACAAACTTGGGAGGACGATACCTAGCAGTATGTGATGTCGTTGGTCTTGATAATGATACTGTGTGACTTTAACCTCGACGACATCCATGGAAGAGTGGCCGTACGCACTGGTATTTATTATGTCGCCAGCTCTAAGGTTCCGAGTTCGTTCCCCGGACGAGTCGATGTAGAAAATCCATTGTTCTACATTGTCTGAGATGTGTCAGTGTTTTTGGTGCCTTCGTTGTTTCTGATTCCATAAAAGAAGTCTTTAGCTTTTTACGGGGATCAGTACAATGTAGTTGATGATGTTTCGTATCTTTGTATTTATTTATTATTTTTGGAAAACATGGTAGGGTTTTCGGATATCGGTACTCCTATTTGGTGTAATACTTTTAATACCCAATTCGTCTAATAGCGAATAGGGCAGTTTCTGTTGAAATTTCGTATATTTTTCACCAGCTCTTAACCGTGTAAGGAGTGTAGTGGCTCATTAATCACCTCAGCATCCTTATACGATGTTCCTTAAACGCAAACAACTGTATTACATCACAAAAGAGGCGAATTCTTAAAATGATTATAAAATTTGAGAAATTTTCATGATTTCTTTGAGATTCTGTCATCAGATTACGATATTGTGAGAAAAGGGCAAATAAGGAATTTTCAAGCGAAAAAAGAATTTACCAAATCTTTGCAAGCGTTATCGAGTAATCGGGGATAATACATTAAAAAATAAAAGATTCCGAAGAATCAATAATCTTCTCCATATTTGAAGTCCGTTAAAGAACTTGTAAGTGACTTTAGATGATGTACTTTGGGCAGATGAAGATCCGGGAAAAGTACGTTAATAAAGTCTAGTGAAATATTATTTCGCTATGCTCGGTTTGTAAGATTGACCTCGGAGCTAAGTTGTTGTATATTACATTTAGCGACTCCAAAATCGGAAGTTTATTTCAGTTACTCGCGTAAAAAGCGGTTGCTTGCGCTGCCAAAGTTGTAAAAAAAATAAAACTAAAAATGAAGGATTGCACTGGGTTTTACCATTGGAAAACGGGTTATTTTGTAATTAGAAGTAATTTTTTAATTAATTATCAGACATATCCAAGGCTGATTTTTTTATTTATAGTGGTTTTATAGCTCTTAAGTCAGTGCCCTTAAGGAGTTGACACATTTATATTTATTATAATAAAGCGGCAATAGCCTAATGGTTTAGAGTGCGGACTGCGAAACATGACGTCGCAGGTTCGGGCCCCGCCATTCGACTATTGACGTAAACCAACTCCAGACACAAGCATTGCGGCTTAATTGGAGTGGTTAACAGGAATACTAGTAATGTTATTCAGCATTGCTAGTAATCTTTAAAAAAAATTATTATTATCAGTTAAGCTAAAGTTTTCGAGTTTTCATTGAGTCACGATTCAATTTTAAGTAATTATTAAAACTTTGTTCGAGTATTCCCTAAAAACTTTTTTAACTAGCTACTATTACTTCCTACTACATACTATCAGTCAATTCGTTACGTTGTGTGTTTGGGATTGTTTGAAATTGCTTTAACGATCTCCGTGGACGAGCGGCGTAGACACAGGTTTTCACGGTGTCGCCAGCTCTGTGGTCCCGGGTTCGATTCCCGATTGGGTCATTCTAGGGAATACTTTTTCTACATTTTGTCGGATCTAGGCATTTGTGGTACCTTCGTCCTTTCTGATTCCATAGCACGCGTGCTTTAGCTACATACTTTGGGATCAGAGCAATGTATGTGATGTTGTCCTTATCTATGTATTTATTTATCTATGTTATCTATGCTTTGTGTACAAGGCATTTTGTAAATATATATTCATTATTAAATGTTATTAAATTTGGATCAAATCATGTATTAATTCGTTTATCGATAGTCACTTTTTAATCTACCTTAGTTTCGTAATGAGGTTCCTTTAACGGATAAGAAACAGGCGAAATAAACTCTTTATGTATCTTTTTTTGGTCAATTTGTTTTGTATGACGATACAAACATAATATTTGTTTTTCTAAAAATAGTTTGGGAGCGAACACCTCATTGCCAGAGGTTCCTGCCCTTAACGTATTCATTTATATTATAATAACCCTTCCTCTAAAGTTATTCTTTAATAAATTTCTTAAACCTGTTTATAGGCAGGTTTTGCACATTTACTCAGAATGTGTTATGCCCCATGAACGAGTTACTTACAGTATGGAGTTCAATGACTAGCATTACAGGCTTGTGTTTGTGGCTAATATTTACATTATGCACATCAATATTCTTACTAACAACATTACATTTTCAAATATATATTGAGAGGCCAATGTTAAAATATTTTTTAACATTAAAATGGTTTGATAAAATATTTTATAATTCTTGAAAGTATTTCCTGATAGCTGCTCTCGGATCAGGATAATATATAGTACGTATGGCTCTTTTTACCAAAATAAGTATTGTTTCTATGTTAGCTGCATGGCCCCATAGCAGAATACCATACAACTTTATGCTACGGAAGTAAATAAAATTTATTTTATTTTATCTTCACGCACTGTTCCTGACGGGGTAGCCAGAGAGAACAGATCGCCAAGTGACACGATCCTTATATACCTCTTTCGCTTCTTTCAGATTCACACGTTTGGCTTTTTTTATCAAAATAAGTATTGTTTCTATGTTAGCTGCATTGCCCCGTAGCAGAATACCATAGGACTTTATGCTACGGAAGTAATTAAAATTTATTTTATTTTATCTTCACGCACTGTTCCTGACGGGGTAGCCAGAGAACAGATCGCCAAGTGACACGATCCTTATATACCTCTTTCGCTTCTTTCAGATTCACACGTTTGGCTTTTTTTACCAAAATAAGTATTGTTTCTATGTTAGCTGCATTGCCCCGTAGCAGAATACCATAGGACTTTATGCTACGGAAGTAATTAAAATTTATTTTATTTTATCTTCACGCACTGTTCCTGACGGGGTAGCCAGAGAGAACAGATCGCCAAGTGTCACGATCCTTACATATCTCTTTCGCTTCTTTTAGATTCATCATTTTCTTCATACATAGACGTCTAGATATCCGAGTACTCTTGACCCTCCCCTCTTCGAGCAGTTTGCTCACATGGTCATCGAAAGTTAGTCTCGGCCTACCTCTACACCTTTTAATATCAACTTTTGCGCTATATATTTTCTTCACCAATAAGTCTTCACTCATTCGATCAATGTGCACATATCAAAGCACGCCCTTATCAATTTTAGTGATAAGGTCATCCTTCAAACCTGTCATACTGCGAATTTCTACAGCATACAGCAGCTAATTTACTTTTATGTCACCCAATTTCACTATAATAACTAACTATCGTTCAACTTTAGTAAACAGCTGTCGAGATACAATATGAACAGCCAGGAGGACATGACATAACCTTGTTTTACGCCCGTTGGGGCGCCAAACATGGACGACAGGTCATGCCCTAACCACATACAGGCTTTGCAGTCATAATAAAGTGACTGCACTGCCCATAGCAGTGGGCCATCCACACCGTACCCCGGCATCAGTTTCTCCTGACTACCTTATCAAATGCCTTCTCCAGATCCACAAAAGCACAGAAAATCCTCTGGTTAGCAGCCAGAAGCTTTTCCGTGATCATGCGCAGGGAAAACACTTGATCCATACATCCTATCATCCCCTAAAAATCTTTCCAATTTCTCTTGCATCCTACGCGTCAAAACCTTCGAGTAAACTTTTCTTGCTAAACTGGTCAAGCTGATCGTCCGATAAGGCACAATGATCGTGGATCGCCAATTATCCGGGACATTACCCGTCCGCCGATACAAATTGCACAGCAGATGGAAGCTGTCCTAGGCGCGAGGCTCGCCATACTTGACCATTTCAGCAGTCTCTATCGAACTAGTCCCACAGCCTTACCACATTTAAAATTTCGAATCGCACATTCTATCTCTTTCTTCACTTCATCATTCCACCATGCATCACTCTTTACTACTACCACCTTTCACCGTTCCACACACTTCTTCCGCTGCACTTACCATACCAGTGGTAGAGCCACACTTCAGCTTTTGATGTTGCATGAGTGGGCCGGCTAGACCGGGAAAGTACCACGACCTCACAGAATACCGGCGTGAAGTAGAAGTCTAAAAAACTTCTGCGTTTCGTCTGGTGAGTGCAGGTAACCGGAGGCCCACACACCCCCCTCCCCCAATTTGAAGGGGACTCTAAGGCCGGCAACGCATCTGCTACGCCTCTGGTATTGCGGGTGTTTATGGGCGGCGGTAATCACTTTCCATCACGTGAGCCGCCTACTCGTTTGCCAGCCTTTTCTATAAAAAAAACATCCCTAAGGTCCTGCCATGTTTCTTCCACACTTTCCTGCCATCGATGTTAACAAGCTTTTCTGCTAGCCTTGCTTGATATTCATCCCTAGTGTCTGCCTCCTGAAGCTTTCGGATTCGTATGCGACAGACCGACTGTGAATCTGGTACCGCCGTCCGGTGGCGTCAGACCGCGAACAGACCTCTAAATCTAGTAATCACTAGATAGTGATCCGTTCCCAGGTCAGTCATCCCTGAACACTCGCGTATCACTTATGTACGCAGTCGGTCATCCACCAGGAATAAATCGATGATCTTCTTGTGGTTAAACATAATCTTTTATCACCAAACTTTCCTAGCACCGACTCATATCCTGGTCGAGCAGTACCAACCCATCCATTAAAATCACCACGTACAACAATTCTTTCGTTTCCTCTTATCAAATCTAAAACTTCTCTAACATTCTCCCAAAAATCCTCTAGCTTATCTCTGGACGACAAACCCACCGGTGCATAGACAGCCAAAAATAATAGCTTCGTCAGTCCTAATTTAAGGCGAACTCAGAGAAGTCTTGAGTTCACAATCACCTATTCAGTCATAGCATGGAGCTCTTCGGTGCCACTGCCCTTCCGTTTGGTCTCCGACAAACACACGACATCTAATTCTCTCTTTCATTATTTCTATCAGCTCATTCGTCTTATCTCTCATGTCTCCTTTAACACTCCACGTGGCAATTCTGCACTCCGTCCTCCACCTTCCATCATGTCGGGCTGTGTGTGACGGGTGGCGGTTCCCATCGCCGCTTTGCGCGCTGTATTCCACGAAAAGTTGCGCAGTCGACACTCCATCTTGTGATGTTGCATGAGTGGGCCGGCTAGACCGGGAAAGTACCACGACCTCACAGAATACCGGCGTGAAGTAGAAGTCTAACAAACTTCTGCGTTTCGTCTGGTGAGTGCAGGTAACCGGAGGCCCACACACCCCCCCCAATTTGAAGGGGACTCTAAGGCCGGCAACGCATCTGCTACGCCTCTGGTATTGCGGGTGTTTATGGGCGGCGGTAATCACTTTCCATCACGTGAGCCGCCTGCTCGTTTGCCAGCCTTTTCTATAAAAAAAAACATCCCTAAGGTCCTGCCATGTTTCTTCCACACTTTCCTGCCATCGATGTTAACAAGCTTTTCTGCTAGCCTTGCTTGATATTCATCCCTAGTGTCTGCCTCCTGAAGCTTTCGGATTCGTATGCGACAGACCGACTGTGAATCTGGTACCGCCGTCCGGTGGCGTCAGACCAGGAACAGACCTCTAAATCTAGTAATCACTAGATAGTGATCCGTTCCCAGGTCAGTCATCCCTGAACACTCGCGTATCACTTATGTACGCAGTCGGTCATCCACCAGGAATAAATCGATGATCTTCTTGTGGTTAAACATAATCTTTTATCACCAAACTTTCCTAGCACCGACTCATATCCTGGTCGAGCAGTACCAACCCATCCATTAAAATCACCACGTTCAACAATTCTTTCGTTTCCTCTTATCAAATCTAAAACTTCTCTAACATTCTCCCAAAAATCCTCTAGCTTATCTCTAGACGACAAACCCACCGGTGCATAGACAGCCAAAAATAATAGCTTCGTCAGTCCTAATTTAAGGCGAACTCAGAGAAGTCTTGAGTTCACAATCACCTATTCAGTCATAGCATGGAGCTCTTCGGTGCCACTGCCCTTCCGTTTGGTCTCCGACAAACACACGACATCTAATTCTCTCTTTCATTATTTCTATCAGCTCATTCGTCTTATCTCTCATGTCTCCTTTAACACTCCACGTGGCAATTCTGCACTCCGTCCTCCACCTTCCATCATGTCGGGCTGTGTGTGACGGGTGGCGGTTCCCATCGCCGCTTTGCGCGCTGTATTCCACGAAAAGTTGCGCAGTCGACACTCCATCTTGTGGAGTATCGTCCTACAATGTGCTTGCCTGAATAAGTTGTTAACGAATTGTCTAGCTCAAGCTAAATTTAGTATTTTAGAGAATAATGCCTTGCCTGACTTAGGTCTCTAGCGTTGTGAGCGTACTCTTACTCTCTCGGGAGTGCGCACACTGGGATACTCTTTAGGGCCACATTTTTCAAATGGTTTCTTCATGTTTAGTAAAAAATTGGCCCTTGATTTTCGTAGACTTTGTCTTGGTACCGTTAAACTTTTCTTTTGATTAATTCGAGTATATAAATCCTCTTTTGTTTCACTGATAATTTTTTAGGTAATAAAAATTTTAACAGTGGTAGAGCCACGCATCAGCTTTTGTTGTTGCATGAATGGGCTGGCTCGACCGGGGAAGTACCACGACCTCACAGAATACCAGCGTGAAGTAGAAGTATAACAAACTTCTGCGTTTCGTCTGGTGAGTGCAGGTAACCGGAGGCCCACACACCCCCCTCCCCCAATTCGGGGCGCACTCTTAGGGCGGCAACGCATCTGCTATGCGTCTGATATTGCGGGTGTTCATGGGCGGCGGTAATCATTTTCCATCACGTGAGCCACCTGCTCGTTTGCCTCCCTTTTCTATAAAAAAAAAAGATTAACCAGTCAGTTAATGGTCACGTATTAGTCCTGTAAAAGCTTAAAGATTTATTTAAAATCCAACTAGCTGGAAGCATCACTATTTAATTATAGACATCGATTATCGTAAAAAAATTGAAAAAACTCAAACCTGTTTCATCTTTTTTACTTCATGATTTGTTACGTTGAACATTGTGCAGAATAATCAATTTTTGAAAAAAAAAAAAATATTTTTATAAATTCTCCTTTGGGAACATTCCAAACAGCGTATTTTATTGACAGGTATTTTTAATCACCGGATCGCAAAACAAGATCTCATATAAAGATATTCATTTACAGTCTATTGAAGGATTGTTTTATTAATGACTGAAGTTTTCTTAATAATGAATGAGGACTGCCAAAAATGATTTTGAATTGAGTGATATGAATAATTTAACGCTGTCAAATATATGACGTAGCCGTAGTAGACGTAGTAGGACGATAGCCGTGTGGTTGGGTGATTGAAATTCGAGTCAAGAGACCCGAGTTCGATCACCAAGGCATATCAAACCCACACACCCCTCCCCAATTCAGGGCGCACTCTTAGGGCGGCAACGCATCTGCTATGCCTCTGGTATTGCAGGTGTTCATGGGCGGCGGTAATCATTTTCCATCACGTGAGCCACCTGCTCGTTTGCCTCCCTTTTCTATAAAAAAAGATTAACCAGTCAGTTAATGGTAGTACTCTTCACGTATTAGTCCTGTAAAAGCTTAAAGATTTATTTAAAATCCATCTAGCTGGAAGCATCACTATTTAATTATAGACATCGATTATCGTAAAAAAATTGAAAAAACTCAAACCTGTTTCATCTTTTTACTTCATGATTTGTTACGTTGAACATTGTGCAGAATAATCAATTTTTGAAAAAAAAAAAATATTTTATAAATTCTCCTTTGGGAACATTCCAAACAGCGTATTTTATTGACAGGTATTTTAATCACCGGATCGCAAAACAAGATCTCATATAAAGATATTCATTTACAGTCTATTGAAGGATTGTTTTATTAATGACTGAAGTTTTCTTAATAATGAATGAGGACTGCCAAAAATGATTTTGAATTGAGTGATATGAATAATTTAACGCTGTCAAATATATGACGTAGCCGTAGTAGACGTAGTAGGACGATAGCCGTGTGGTTGGGTGATTGAAATTCAGTCAAGAGACCCGAGTTCGATCACCAAGGCATATCAAACCCACACACCCCTCCCCAATTCAGGGCGCACTCTTAGGGCGGCAACGCATCTGCTATGCGTCTGATATTGCGGGTGTTCATGGGCGGCGGTAATCATTTTCCATCACGTGAGCCACCAGCTCGTTTGCCTCCCTTTTCTATAAAAAAAAAAAGATTAAGCAGTCAGTTAATGGTAGTACTCTTCACGTATTAGTCCTGTAAAAGCTTAAAGATTTATTTAAAATCCATCTAGCTGGAAGCATCACTATTTAATTATAGACATCGATTATCGTAAAAAAATTGAAAAAACTCAAACCTGTTTCATCTTTTTTACTTCATGATTTGTTACGTTGAACATTGTGCAGAATAATCAATTTTTGAAAAAAAAAAAAAATATTTTATAAATTCTCCTTTGGGAACATTCCAAACAGCGTATTTTATTGACAGGTATTTTAATCACCGGATCGCAAAACAAGATCTCATATAAAGATATTCATTTACAGTCTATTGAAGGATTGTTTTATTAATGACTGAAGTTTTCTTAATAATGAATGAGGACTGCCAAAAATGATTTTGAATTGAGTGATATGAATAATTTAACGCTGTCAAATATATGACGTAGCCGTAGTAGACGTAGTAGGACGATAGCCGTGTGGTTGGGTGATTGAAATTCGAGTCAAGAGACCCGAGTTCGATCACCAAGGCATATCAAACCCACACCCCTCCCCAATTCAGGGCGCACTCTTAGGGCGGCAACGCATCTGCTATGCGTCTGATATTGCGGGTGTTCATGGGCGGCGGTAATCATTTTCCATCACGTGAGCCACCAGCTCGTTTGCCTCCCTTTTCTATAAAAAAAAAAAGATTAAGCAGTCAGTTAATGGTAGTACTCTTCACGTATTAGTCCTGTAAAAGCTTAAAGATTTATTTAAAATCCATCTAGCTGGAAGCATCACTATTTAATTATAGACATCGATTATCGTAAAAAAATTGAAAAAACTCAAACCTGTTTCATCTTTTTTACTTCATGATTTGTTACGTTGAACATTGTGCAGAATAATCAATTTTTGAAAAAAAAAATATTTTATAAATTCTCCTTTGGGAACATTCCAAACAGCGTATTTTATTGACAGGTATTTTAATCACCGGATCGCAAAACAAGATCTCATATAAAGATATTCATTTACAGTCTATTGAAGGATTGTTTTATTAATGACTGAAGTTTTCTTAATAATGAATGAGGACTGCCAAAAATGATTTTGAATTGAGTGATATGAATAATTTAACGCTGTCAAATATATGACGTAGCCGTAGTAGACGTAGTAGGACGATAGCCGTGTGGTTGGGTGATTGAAATTCGAGTCAAGAGACCCGAGTTCGATCACCAAGGCATATCAAACCCACACACCCCCTCCCCAATTCAGGGCGCACTCTTAGGGCGGCAACGCATCTGCTATGCGTCTGATATTGCGGGTGTTCATGGGCGGCGGTAATCACTTACCATCACGTGAGCCACCTGCTCGTTTGCCTCCTTTTCTATAAAAAAAAGATTAACCAGTCAGTTAATGGTAGTACTCTTCACGTATTAGTCCTGTAAAAGCTTAAAGATTTATTTAAATCCATCTAGCTGGAAGCATCACTATTTAATTATAGACATCGATTATCGTAAAAAAATTGAAAAACTCAAACCTGTTTCATCTTTTTACTTCATGATTTGTTACGTTGAACATTGTGCAGAATAATCAATTTTGAAAAAAAAAAAATATTTTTATAAATTCTCCTTTGGGAACATTCCAAACAGCGTATTTTATTGACAGGTATTTTTAATCACCGGATCGCAAAACAAGATCTCATATAAAGATATTCATTTACAGTCTATTGAAGGATTGTTTTATTAATGACTGAAGTTTTCTTAATAATGAATGAGGGACTGCCAAAAATGATTTTGAATTGAGTGATATGAATAATTTAACGCTGTCAAATATATGACGTAGCCGTAGTAGACGTAGTAGGACGATAGCCGTGTGGTTGGGTGATTGAAATTCGAGTCAAGAGACCCGAGTTCGATCACCAAGGCATATCAAACCCACACACCCCCTCCCCAATTCAGGGCGCACTCTTAGGGCGGCAACGCATCTGCTATGCCTCTGGTATTGCGGGAGTTCATGGGCGGCGGTAATCACTTACCATCACGTGAGCCACCTGCTCGTTTGCCTCCCTTTTCTATAAAAAAAAGATTAACCAGTCAGTTAATGGTAGTACTCTTCACGTATTAGTCCTGTAAAAGCTTAAAGATTTATTTAAAATCCATCATTTTCTTCATACCTCATCCTATTGGAGCAATTTGTTCTCATGGTCTTCGAAAGTTAGTCTCGGCATACCTCGACCCTTTCATTGTGAACTTTCGCAGTGTAATATACACGGCGAAATTGTGTTCTTCGCCGTTCGGTCTTTACTAAATCGTTTGACTTGCCCAAATCATCGAACCCTTATTCATTTATAAGAACATTTTTCAATCCTACCATACTGCCATAATCGAATTGACTCGTTTTCGGTCAGCCAAGATAACTCTGCACAATTTACGAACAGATCGTACCTTCTGACTTCTTATTCCCAAATATTTTATTAATTATATAATTATTCTACCAAATTAAGTAGTTGTAAAGGGAAATAATCGGTTTGTCCACCCTCTAATTTTTTTTGGGAATGATTCTGTTCTAATTTGGCATCATAAACTTCCTCCAAAACTTATGGCATAAGACCTAAATTTAATCTTATTTTGGAGAAGCAAGACAGTCGCTTTACTCCAACTCGAACTACAGGCTTCAGAGTTGACCTCAGATCTAGAAAGTCGGTGCGCCAATCGACCATGGAAGTCATTTCTTTTTGTAAATATTATTATTATTATTAGATAATTTTCGCAATAAACTCTTTATTATAAAACTTTTGCTTGGATTCGAATGGAAACAATGATCACAAAACACACCATACTAAATTGTTATTATACAGGTGTATGATGATGATGATTGGTACGCGGATAGCATTTTCCGAGGTGCGAATTGTTATCTAGCGTAACGATGTGCGTGAATGTGATTCGAGTCAATTAATGGTAAATTCTTTTATATGTTGCAAATAGGCTATAAGTTTTTAATAGGTTGGTTAATAGGCTATAAGTTTTTAATAGGTTGGTTAATAGGCTATAAGTTTTTAATAGGTTGGTTAATAGGCTATAAGTTTTTAATAGGTTGGTTAATAGGCTATAAGTTTTTAATAGGTTGGTTAATAGGCTATAAGTTTTTAATAGGTTGGTTAATAGGCTATAAGTTTTTAATAGGTTGGTTAATAGGCTATAAGTTTTTAATAGGTTGGTTAATAGGCTATAAGTTTTTAATAGGTTGGTTAATAGGCTATAAGTTTTTAATAGGTTGGTTAATAGGCTATAAGTTTTTAATAGGTTGGTTAATAGGCTATAAGTTTTTAATAGGTTGGTTAATAGGCTATAAGTTTTTAATAGGTTGGTTAATAGGCTATAAGTTTTTAATAGGTTGGTTAATAGGCTATAAGTTTTTAATAGGTTGGTTAATAGGCTATAAGTTTTTAATAGGTTGGTTAATAGGCTATAAGTTTTTAATAGGTTGGTTAATAGGCTATAAGTTTTTAATAGGTTGGTTAATAGGCTATAAGTTTTTAATAGGTTGGTTAATAGGCTATAAGTTTTTAATAGGTTGGTTAATAGGCTATAAGTTTTTAATAGGTTGGTTAATAGGCTATAAGTTTTTAATAGGTTGGTTAATAGGCTATAAGTTTTTAATAGGTTGGTTAATAGGCTATAAGTTTTTAATAGGTTGGTTAATAGGCTATAAGTTTTTAATAGGTTGGTTAATAGGCTATAAGTTTTTAATAGGTTGGTTAATAGGCTATAAGTTTTTAATAGGTTGGTTAATAGGCTATAAGTTTTTAATAGGTTGGTTAATAGGCTATAAGTTTTTAATAGGTTGGTTAATAGGCTATAAGTTTTTAATAGGTTGGTTAATAGGCTATAAGTTTTTAATAGGTTGGTTAATAGGCTATAAGTTTTTAATAGGTTGGTTAATAGGCTATAAGTTTTTAATAGGTTGGTTAATAGGCTATAAGTTTTTAATAGGTTGGTTAATAGGCTATAAGTTTTTAATAGGTTGGTTAATAGGCTATAAGTTTTTAATAGGTTGGTTAATAGGCTATAAGTTTTTAATAGGTTGGTTAATAGGCTATAAGTTTTTAATAGGTTGGTTAATAGGCTATAAGTTTTTAATAGGTTGGTTAATAGGCTATAAGTTTTTAATAGGTTGGTTAATAGGCTATAAGTTTTTAATAGGTTGGTTAATAGGCTATAAGTTTTTAATAGGTTGGTTAATAGGCTATAAGTTTTTAATAGGTTGGTTAATAGGCTATAAGTTTTTAATAGGTTGGTTAATAGGCTATAAGTTTTTAATAGGTTGGTTAATAGGCTATAAGTTTTTAATAGGTTGGTTAATAGGCTATAAGTTTTTAATAGGTTGGTTAATAGGCTATAAGTTTTTAATAGGTTGGTTAATAGGCTATAAGTTTTTAATAGGTTGGTTAATAGGCTATAAGTTTTTAATAGGTTGGTTAATAGGCTATAAGTTTTTAATAGGTTGGTTAATAGGCTATAAGTTTTTAATAGGTTGGTTAATAGGCTATAAGTTTTTAATAGGTTGGTTAATAGGCTATAAGTTTTTAATAGGTTGGTTAATAGGCTATAAGTTTTTAATAGGTTGGTTAATAGGCTATAAGTTTTCTTAATAATGACTGAGGGACTGCCAAAAATGATTTTGAATTGAGAGATATGAATAATTTAACGCTGTCAAATATATGACGTAGCCGTAGTAGACGTAGTAGGACGATAGCCGTGTGGTTGGGTGATTGAAATTCGAGTCAAGAGACCCGAGTTCGATCACCAAGGCATATCAAACCCACACACCCCCCTCCCCCAATTCTGGGGGAGGGGGCACTCTGAGGCCGGCAACGCATCTGCTATGCCTCTGGTATTGCGGGTGTTCATGGGCGGCGGTAATCACTTACCATCACGTGAGCCACCTGCTCGTTTGCCTCCCTTTTCTATAAAAAAAAAAAAAAAAAATCCTTAACTAGTAAAAATAAAGCTTGGTCAACTAAGTTCTACATTTTATATAGTGACACAGTTGATTGATAAAGTAGAAAAGACTTTAAGGACTTTTCAAGTCCTGTTAAAATCATTCCAGCCGTTTCAGAGATTAGCAAGAACAATCTGACTGACAGATTGCCCAAAATTTTAATTGTTAATTTGGAATTGCTAATTGTGTTTCCAAATTAACAATTTCAAACTGACTGATAATCATAATCTATTTTATTTATATGTATAGTTAAAACACCCATGGCTTATGTATGTGTATGTTTATCTATGTCATATATGTTTTCTGGCTGCGTTTATATTTTGTTTATGGATTATTGGTATTTGCTGAATAAAAAATTACCCCATGAATTAATTTTTATGGAAAGTGATGAGTTAATAAAATCTTAGTAAGGACTGGCAACGTCTGGCGCTAACCGTATGTTTTTGTAAGCCAAGAGTAACTGTACAGTTATCCGTGACCTGTGTCACCTATGAAATGTGTATTATTATTAGATAATTTTCGCAATAAACTCTTTATTATAAAACTTTTGCTTGGATTCGAATGGAAACAATGATCACAAAACACACCATACTAAATTGTTATTATACAGGTGTATGATGATGATGATTGGTACGCGGATAGCATTTTCCGAGGTGCGAATTGTTATCTAGCGTAACGATGTGCGTGAATGTGATTCGAGTCAATTAATGGTAAATTCTTTTATATGTTGCAAATAGGCTATAAGTTTTTAATAGGTTAGTTAATAGGCTATAAGTTTTTAATAGGTTAGTTAATAGGCTATAAGTTTTTAATAGGTTAGTTAATAGGCTATAAGTTTTTAATAGGTTAGTTAATAGGCTATAAGTTTTTAATAGGTTAGTTAATAGGCTATAAGTTTTTAATAGGTTAGTTAATAGGCTATAAGTTTTTAATAGGTTAGTTAATAGGCTATAAGTTTTTAATAGGTTAGTTAATAGGCTATAAGTTTTTAATAGGTTAGTTAATAGGCTATAAGTTTTTAATAGGTTAGTTAATAGGCTATAAGTTTTTAATAGGTTAGTTAATAGGCTATAAGTTTTTAATAGGTTAGTTAATAGGCTATAAGTTTTTAATAGGTTAGTTAATAGGCTATAAGTTTTTTTTATAATTTTTTAAAAACAGAAGTTACCGTAATATTTAAATAAATCTTTTGAGAACTTCCCAAATTGTCTTTGGAAAGATTAATAAACAAAAGCAGAATATACATTTTCTTTAACGATTTAGCAGTCTTTTAGTGTTAAAGTACTTACTCATTTTGAGTGCTATGCACGGTTTCGTCATAATGAAACCCTAGCTCAAGATCCGACCGCACCTTGAGCTTGTTCATTACAGTTGTGAACACTTCTAAGAATTATATAATGTAAATAGCACTTGACAGGGTAGACAAAACAAATGACCTTACATACCTCTTTCAATTATTTGAATTTAAATCCATCATTTTCTTCATACCTCATCCTATTGGAGCAATTTGTTCTCATGGTCTTCGAAAGTTAGTCTCGGCATACCTCGACCCTTTCATTGTGAACTTTCGCAGTGTAATATACACGGCGAAATTGTGTTCTTCGCCGTTCGGTCTTTACTAAATCGTTTGACTTGCCCAAATCATCGAACCCTTATTCATTTATAAGAACATTTTTCAATCCTACCATACTGCCATAATCGAATTGACTCGTTTTCGGTCAGCCAAGATAACTCTGCACAATTTACGAACAGATCGTACCTTCTGACTTCTTATTCCCAAATATTTTATTAATTATATAATTATTCTACCAAATTAAGTAGTTGTAAAGGGAAATAATCGGTTTGTCCACCCTCTAATTTTTTTTGGGAATGATTCTGTTCTAATTTGGCATCATAAACTTCCTCCAAAACTTATGGCATAAGACCTAAATTTAATCTTATTTTGGACTGGCAACGTCTGGCGCTAACCGTATGTTTTGTAAGCCAAGAGTAACTGTACAGTTATCCGTGACCTGTGTCACCTATGAAATGTGTATTATTGAGTAACGACAGGCCGAGGTTTTAACCGTGTAATCTTATTTTTTAAATTTGTAGGCCATTCCGAGCATTTTGTGTCTTGTGCATTAAATGAAAAAAAAAAAATCCTTAACTAGTAAAAATAAAGCTTGGTCAACTAAGTTCTACATTTTATATAGTGACACAGTTGATTGATAAAGTAGAAAAGACTTTAAGGACTTTTCAAGTCCTGTTAAAATCATTCCAGCCGTTTCAGAGATTAGCAAGAACAATCTGACTGACAGATTGCCCAAAATTTTAATTGTTAATTTGGAATTGCTAATTGTGTTTCCAAATTAACAATTTCAAACTGACACTTCAATTTTATTTATATGTATAGTTAAAACACCCATGGCTTATGTATGTGTATGTTTATCTATGTCATATATGTTTTCTGGCTGCGTTTATATTTTGCTTATGGATTATTGGTATTTGCTGAATAAAAAATTACCCCATGAATTAATTTTTATGGAAAGTGATGAGTTAATAAAATCTTAGTAAGGACTGGCAACGTCTGGCGCTAACCGTATGTTTTTGTAAGCCAAGAGTAACTGTACAGTTATCCGTGACCTGTGTCACCTATGAAATGTGTATTATTGAGTAACGACAGGCCGAGGTTTTAACCGTGTAATCTTATTTTGGAGAAGCAAGACAGTCGCTTTACTCCAACTCGAACTACAGGCTTCAGAGTTGACCTCAGATCTAGAAAGTCGGTGCGCCAATCGACCATGTAAGTCATTTCTTTTTGTAAATATTATTATTATTATTAGATAATTTTCGCAATAAACTCTTTATTATAAAACTTTTGCTTGGATTCGAATGGAAACAATGATCACAAAACACACCATACTAAATTGTTATTATACAGGTGTATGATGATGATGATTGGTACGCGGATAGCATTTTCCGAGGTGCGAATTGTTATTTTGTCTAGCGTAACGATGTGCGTGAATGTGATTCGAGTCAATTAATGGTAAATTCTTTTATATGTTGCAAATAGGCTATAAGTTTTTTAATAGGTTAGTTAATAGGCTATAAGTTATTGCATACTAGTTTATCGTAGGCTCAGAGGAAGATATAAGATATTTTTTTATTCATGTGAAACACACCCCCCTGGGAAGTATTTTATATCCTTAGTGAATTCTTAGTAATCCTCCTGACATTCATGCGTATATTACATTTCTAAGTTCACGTTTTAAAAGAAGTGAAGCAAGGTTTATGGTTGTTCGTTACATTGAGAACAAGGTTTAACAAATTAAGTCTGGCTTAAACTAGTTGTAGCATTATTAAGAATGGTGGCGGCCGTAATAACTTAGAAGCTGATATATTAATCATCAGAATTATCTGATTGCTATATTAATGGATTTATAAGTGTCCATCTTCTAAATTAGAACCAGATTAAATTATTAATAATTTAAACGAACTGGCGTTAAAACTGGCTTCAAAATAAAGATTATTTTTAGTCCTATAAGATAAAGTTTTTCTATAATCTAGATATCTAAAAAATGTGTTTAAACTGAAAAAAAATCCTTAACTAGTAAAAATAAAGCTTGGTCAACTAAGTTCTACATTTTATATAGTGACACAGTTGATTGATAAAGTAGAAAAGACTTTAAGGACTTTTTCAAGTCCTGTTAAAATCATTCCAGCCGTTTCAGAGATTAGCAAGAACAATCTGACTGACAGATTGCCCAAAATTTTAATTGTTAATTTGGAATTGCTAATTGTGTTTCCAAATTAACAATTTCAAACTGACTGATAATCATAATCTATTTTATTTATATGTATAGTTAAAACACCCATGGCTTATGTATGTGTATGTTTATCTATGTCATATATGTTTTCTGGCTGCGTTTATATTTTGTTTATGGATTATTGGTATTTGCTGAATAAAAAATTACCCCATGAATTAATTTTTATGGAAAGTGATGAGTTAATAAAATCTTAGTAAGGACTGGCAACGTCTGGCGCTAACCGTATGTTTTTGTAAGCCAAGAGTAACTGTACAGTTATCCGTGACCTGTGTCACCTATGAAATGTGTATTATTCAGTAACGACAGGCCGAGGTTTTAACCGTGTAATCTTATTTTTTTAAATTTGTAGGCCATTCCGAGCATTTTGTGTCTTGTGCATTAAATGAAAAAAAAAAAAATGCACTAGTTGTATTCAATGTTGTATTAAAATATTTCATTTATTAAAAGCCGTGTAATCCTAAGTGTTTATTCTCAATGAAATCCGTCGTGATTTCATAATCATAATCATTTATTCGTTGTAACGTAGTAGGTTCACTTAAGATATTTCAATAAAAATAGTCTCAGTTCACAACATGTTTACCGGTAGTGGCGTACGAAAATACATTTTTTAAATCGTTGTAAATAATGCTAAAATTGAATTAACCTTTATTTGGAGTCAAATAATATTAACAAAAACAATATTGCTATCCTACCTAAATTTGTAATTCTAATTCTATTCAAATTTCATGAATTATATGGAATAGGAATGAATAAACTTACACGTTTATCATCTGTAGTGTACGGTCATGCCATTTACGAGTATTTTTGTCTTAAAGGCAAGAATATTTTTTAAATCTTTACCTATACAATATCCCAACACTGGTGTAGGCACAGGTTGTAGAAAACTACCCACGAACCACATTTCATCGAAGCATATTTGGAATAAAGCGACGTAGTGAATCTTTTGCCGTCTTGAGTGTCCAAGCCAATGGTAAAATATATAACTTCTATATAAGTAGATAAATATTCTAATGTAGATGTATAAATAAATACCTCGAGAGCATTCATATTGATCACTCAAATATTTGCCCCTAGCGGGATTCGAACCTGCAACCCTTAGCTTTAAAGGCCAGGCCACTATCAACTAGGATATCGCGTCAGAAACCGATGTCATTAACTTGATTCAAAAAATAATATAACTGTTTAGAAACAGCTAATTAGTGTAGGTCAATGCTCCAGAGATCGTCCCATACCGGTTTGGTTTATCACACGACCTTTAAAGACATTTCTTTTCAAACGGACTTCATTTCTACTTCTTACTATATGTTTCAGTCATTCATTAGGAATTAAGACCGTTGTTTAAAATATTTGATATTTATTCCCGATAGCCGAGTTGTTGGGTGGTCGGAATTTCGAGTCGAGAGACCTGGAGTACCAATGAGTTTTTCAAAAACTTATGTACGAATTTCTTCGTTTGCTTGGACATAAAGACGGCGACGGGCTCACCACCTGTCACGTTGTCCCGAAAATATCTTCGGTGGAAGGTGGGTCAAAGGGACTTAAATGTCTAGACTTGACCTCTGTCTACCCCAGTAGTCATGTGTGAGCTGAGCGCGACAGACGTGTTTGTTTGTACTCCTTTGATTGCGTGCAATTCTCGTGTGATCAGATTTCATTTCTGTCTAAACAACAGGAGATCGAAACGTGTCTATCGTAAACATTGCGTAATAGTGATATCAAGAAATCAAAATACAATATAAAACTGCAGTTTATACAAAGTTTTTGTGATGTACCCTCGTATAAGTGTTTGTGAGATAAGTGTTTGCGGAACAATATTAAAACGACTTAAATTACCTAATAACTATAATAATTGTATACTTTTTTTTTCTAAGAGCTAAGTAGCATCTCGTGTGTATTGACTATCTACACTTCTGTTAATATTATAGCCCCAGATTACATAGTATGCTTCAGAGCTTCAAAGATGGCATCAAAAATAAATTCCTGTGCAGGTTGTTTACAAAATATCGCTAATCAGGCATACTTAAAATGCTGCATTTGCACTAATATTTATGACTTAATATGCGCAAATGTTTCGGAGAAGCGTTTCAATAACACCATGTCCAAGGAGCGCAAACTGAAATGGGAATGCCAGGAATGCAAGAATAAAAAACCTAAGTCTGACAACACTCACACGCCGCTACGATATCCGTTACCTATTGGTATAGCCAGTGCCTCCGACACTAACCTAAATAAAGAAAATGATAACATCACCTTACGTAACCATAAAAGCCAATCTACATTCTCTACCGTCAGCCCTTCATCAGATATTGGACTCGAACCTTCAGTTTCCTCTACTCTAGTTACTGAAATTAGACTTTTTCGTGAAGAATTACGTGCTATTCGAATTGAACTTCAAGAATTCAAGAATACCATGACGACTCTCACTACCTCACTTAATCTGTGTAATCAAAGTGTCGACAGTCTCTCTCTTCGAGTTGAGGCTTTAGAAAATCTAAAACCTTATGACGGAGTGGCTACACTTGATCGTAAAATCTTTGAATTAAAGGCCGAAATAAATAATCGTGACCAGATGTTATTGGGTAATGACGTCGAAATATCCGGTATTACAGAGGAGAAGAACGAAAATTCTGTACACATTGCCTTGTTGGTCGCTAAAAAACTCGACGTACAATTAGAGGATAGAGATATCGTGCGTGCCGAGCGCATTGGAACTAGGCGCCCGGTTCTGTAGGGTAATTCAGTTCAACGTCCGCGACGGCTCGTTGTCAGTCTGGCTCGCCGAACTCACCGCGATGAACTTCTGATAGCCGCACGCGTGCGATGAGGTGCAACTACCGCTGACATGGGACTGCCTGCACCATCGACTCGTTTTTATGTGAATGTGAGACTTACACATACTAATCGCCAACTATTATATAAAAGCAGATAATTTGCCGTTCGTGCAAAATGGAAGTATGTCTGGACACTTGACGGTAAAATATATGTACGTCAAGAAAATAGCACACCGAGATATCGTATTTACTCAGAATCAGATTTGATCAGAGTTTTTGGTTCTGATAATATTGGACCTTTTAATTAACACCAATTACAATTGTTTTTATTATATTAGTTTTAAGGTGTTATCATCTGCTCAGTTTTATAACTTTATTAGATGTAATTCAATTATACGCAGATGTAGCTTGTTTTGTAATCGTCTGGTTATGATTGTTATTTTTTGTTTTCTATGTTTAGTCTTTATTCTTTACACCTATGTTATTTTTTACACACAGACATATTTTTTTACACAAAGATATTCTTCTTCCAAATTCGAGGGGAAGTCGTAGAACGTGTAAATGAGATTCGCAATCTGGGCTTACTAATGGATGACAAATTACAGTTTGAGAAACACATACTAAGTACTAGCAGAAACTGCTTTTATAGACTTAAGGTTCTTTATCAAATAAGGGAGTTTTTAAATACGGATATTCGGGTAAAATTGTGTGTCATTCTTGTCCTTTCAAAATTTAATTATATGGACATTGTATATGGCCCGAGACTTTTAGCGCGGTCGCGACGTCTAGTGCAACGTGTTCAAAATGCATGTGCCAGATTTAGTTTTACAATACCGCCCCGCACGCACGTCACCCCTTACATTAACAATGCCAAAATGTTAAAAATGGAATATCGTCGAAAACTGCAAATGGCAACTCTCCTATTCGGGGTATTAAAAAATAAAACACCTCCTTATCTTGTTGACAAACTCATATGGTCACGTGATATAAAAACTTACAATACGCGCACTAGAGGGAATACTCTCGTCGTGCCTCGTCACCGCACTCACGCTTTCCGAGGAAGTTTCAAATACGCCGCATCCAAGTGCTGGAACGACATACCGCCTCCTTTGCGAAATCTGAAAGCAATACATACATTTAAAAATAAATACAGAACACAATTACTGCAAAGTCAGATTAACTTTGATCAAAGTTCATAAAGCTTTGCACAATTACGTACATCGTCATAGATTTTTAACAACGCAGCATTAAAATCGTCCTCTTGAATGCGGCTTTTGTTTTGTCTTGTTATATTCTTTATATTCTTCAATAATTACATATATTTTTTTTTACAAATTATCTGGTCACTTTGTTATATAGCACTATATAGTATTTTAACAATTTCCCTTTTGTAGTATATAGTCGTTTATAGTATTTTAATAATTTCCCTTTTGTAGTGTTCGTATTGCCCTTCTAAGAGCATTTGAATGCATAATTTTGTCAGCATAATTTTGTGTTTAAAAGATTATGAGTATACATATAGCACTGATTTCGGCGAGTCACTAGTTGGACACACTGAAAATCAGCGCCATGGAAAAAAAATTTCATGGCATTATGCTGAGTGTGCTCCAGTTCCCAGATGACGCCTTGACACATACGAGTATAGGTATTGTTTAGTTTGTAATATGTAGTATGTTGTAATTTGTATTGTAAATCCAAGTGTTATTTGTAAATTATGTGTTTTTTTTTTATGTTTTCTCTGATGGCGTCACTTTGGAGAATAAACCTTTCTTTCTTTCTTTCTTTGCATCTCTTCATCATCACGTGCATCTCTGCATAAAAACTTAAGTCAGCAGCTACATTGTACTGTTACTCACGTATTCCTCCATGATGTCTTGTAGTAAATTTCTTAAGGTAGGTTTATATAATCCGGGATCTCTTGGAACAGACCACGATGAAATTATAGTGGCTGTAACTGAGTATGCCTTAGATATACTTGCTGTAAATGAAACATGGTTAACGCCCAATGATATTTCAAAAGCCCCTGTTATACCTGGTTACAATTTGCGTAGCTCACCGCGTGCTCCCGTTGTACGTGGTGGTCGCGGAGGAGGAGTAGGTTTTTATATAAGAAAGGGGTTACGAAGCCGTATTTGTGAGTATCCTGCATCTCCAAATATTGAGCAAATGTGGCTAAAGCTTAGTATTAATAATAGTAGGATTGCTGTTGGCACTATTTACCGACCACCTTGGCTGGGAGTTGATGAATTTTTGGAATCACTAGGTCACTCAGTTGACACATTTGTTGATTGTGATTTCTTAGTTATCATGGGTGATTTGAATATAAATATGCTAGATATTAATAACTCAAATAAAATTAAATTACTTGACTTTCTAAATTTATTAAATCTGCATCAAGTGGTTTCATCACCAACTCACTTTACAGAGCATAGCCAAACACTCATTGATGTTATTTGTACTAATGCTAAAGTTCGTAAAGTGACAACAGAAATTATTGGCACTAAATTGACCAATCACGCATTTGTCACTTGCGAACTTTATTTTTTAAAACCTAAAATTGCTCCTAATACGGTTACCTTGAGGCCATTAAAAGACATAAATATAGTTCAGTTTGATCAAGATCTTCAGTCAATGCCTTGGAACTGCGTACAATCGATGGAAAATATCGACCAAATGGTTAACACATCAATGCCTTCTGTTTAACATTATTTGATGTTCATTCTCCGGAATAGACTGTAAATATTAAGCAACATTCAGCTCCTTGGTTAACTAAAAATATAAGGTTGATGATGAAACTTCGAAATGCAGCTCATACTAGATATCATAAGACCCAAAAAGACTCTCATCATTTATATTACAAAGATTTAAAAAATCTTGTTAAGAATGCCATATTCAATGAAAAGAAAGCTTATTTTAACGAATACATAAACAAATGCATTCATGACCCAAAGAAATTGTTGACGCATCTTAAGACTAATGTTGCTCAAAATAAACCTAATCTTGAAATCCCGGTTCATCTACGCGATACAGATAAAATGAATAATCATTTCCTTGATGCTCCAGAAAGTACGGGCACGACAGTTACAGACATAAATTATTTTAAAGCAAACAGTTATGGCCCTAATATATTCGTATTGAGATCTGTTAACCAGCAAGACATTTATAATATTATTAAAAGTCTCAAATCCAATTCAAAAGGAGCAGATGGCTTATCTTTGGAAATGTTATTCTTAACACTCCCGCATACATTGGGTGTTATCACAAGCCTAATGAACAATTCTATTAATACCTCTGAGTTCCCTTCTTTCTGGAAAATTGCCAAAATTATACCTATTCCCAAAACAAATAACCCCTCTTCATATTCTGATTTACGACCCATAAGTATATTGCCTTCTCTATCCAAAATTCTTGAAAAGGTAGTTAGTATACAGCTGACAAAATTTTTAGAAATCAACAAAATTTTACCATCTCTCCAATCTGGGTTCCGTAAAGGTAGAAGCACTGCTACAGCACTGCTCGAAGTGACATCAAATATCTTAGAGGCTCAAGATATAGGGATGGGATCTATTTTGGTCTTACTTGACTTCTCACGAGCTTTTGATTCAATTAATTCTGAATTACTTTTAGCAAAAATGGCGTTTTATGGATTTGATGCGTCTGTAATTAAATGGTTTGATAATTATTTGAATCACCGTCATCAATATGTTGAGCTGCAAGATGACGGTGGTATTAAGAAATCTTCCTCTCTTAAAGAAGTTAAACGCGGCATCCCACAAGGATCTATTTTAGGACCCCTGCTTTTTATACTATACACAGCAGATATAATAAAGTGTATAATTAACTGTAAATATCACATATACGCGGATGACTTACAACTATATATGTCTTTTAGGCCTCAGGATGCACGTGAAAGCATTATAAAAATTAATGAGGACTTAGAGAGATTAGCTGACTGGTCTAGTCGAAATTCGCTTTCTCTTAACCATAAAAAGTCTAAGTACATGTTATTAGGTTCCAAAAAGCAGGTATCTGCAACTATTTGTAGCAATCCCGCAATATATATTAGAGGATAAATGATAGAACGAGTAGACAGGGCTCGAAATCTTGGTTTAGTTTTGGACTCAGCACTGCGTTATGAAGCGTATATTTCAGAAATAACTCGTAATTGTTTTTATCGTCTTAAACTTCTGTATAAAGTTCGTGAATTTCTTAGTACTCAACTTCGTGAAAACTTGGTTGAATCACTGATCCTATCAAAAATGAATTATTGTGATACTGTGTATGGTCCCAGATTGTTGTCAAAAAGTCAATTACTAAAACAACGGGTGCAAAATGCGTGTGCCAGATTTTGTTTTAAAATCCCCCCTCGGTCACACGTTACTCCGTACCTAAACAAGGCGCGCATGCTTAAGATGCCATTAAGACGTTATGTTCACTTTAGTAATTTACTTTTTGGTGTAGTTAAGAATTGTCAACCGTCGTACCTGTTTGAAAAACTCACATTGGCCTATCGTTCTCGGTTGTGTACGCTATTTTTAAAAATTCCGAAACATAAAACTTCTGCCTTTCAGGGCAGTTTTAAGTACGCGGCAACAAAAATTTGGAATAACATACCTCCTCCAATTCGTAATATAAAATCGGCACAAACGTTTGAATATAAAATAAAAAAACACGCTCTAAGTTTGCAATTTGATAATGTTTAGCATAACTTAGTTTAATATAGTTTACCTTTGCCTTTGGTTATTATTTAATGTTGCCCTGGGTCATCCACAGCCAATTTCATAAGTGCACAAATTGAAGTATCTTAACCCAACGTTTAAATTTGTTGATAAATGTAAAAATTTAATATACACTTTTATTGCATGTAAAAAATTGTGTGTGAATATTACATAGGTGTGCAATTTTGTAGTTTAGATGTTCTTCATTGTTTTTTCTTTTTTTACATAGTTTTCATTTATTATTTGTAGAATGATGTATTTCGTCTTTGTCTCGCTTCAACTCATACATGATTTTAGAGGACTCAACTGAAAATCAGCGCTGCCGCAAACAGCTGCAGCTAATTGCTGAGTTGGTTGTCCTTTTCACATACTACTTAAATTATTTTTTTTCCTTCTTTTTTTTGTATTACTTTTCTTATTATTGTTACCAGATCTACCATTTAATTATATATTTTTTTGTTAGTTTAACTAGTAACATTTTTATTATTTGTTTGATTTGTTAAGTAGTAGTGAATAAATATCGTTCTTTCTTACTTTCTTCTTTCTTTCTGTATTGGGAATTGCGTGAAGATATTTATTTTATTTATTCCCAAAAAAAAAATATCTTCACGCCTCCCAATACAGGGCTAAACAGAGGTCTAGGCAATTAAGTCGACACCTTCCACGGAAGATATTTTTGGGACAACGTGACAGGTGATGAACCCGTCGCCGTCTCAATATCCAAGCTACCGATATAATTCGTACATAAGTTTCTAAAAAAACCCGCTGGCACAAGCCTGTCAACTGGAGATCGAACTCGGGTCACTCGACTCGAAATTCCAACCACCCTATCACTCGGCTATCGTGAGTATTTATATATTTATTACCTAATTTTAAAAATTATGTAAATATTGTTTGATAGAAATTCTGTGGGACACTAAATCGGCGACTGGCCAGTCGCCGATTTAGTGTCCAAGCCAATATATGTATATTGTATTGTATCATAAGTTTCGAAAAATTCATAGTTACATCCCTTCGTTCTGAAGACCAAACTCGGATCTTCAATTTTGAATATCGATTACCTAAAGACCGTAATTTATTTGTTATGTTATTATTCGCCATTGAATTTTATTAATTTGCTGCATTTCTTATAAATCTCGCTCAATATCCAAAGCAGGATTCCCTGAGTCTTGGTGCCTGGATGGTGACAAGGTAAGATAAATCTATATCTAACAAATATTATCAAGAAGAAACATTGCTTTTACATTGACATTCCCATCGTGCTTCTAACAAATTTAAATCTCCCACAATATCAGGAACAAGAGTACGAATAAAAAATTTGCGATATTACATACTAGGCTGTAATTTCGATTATACCGAAGGATCAAGGATTTGCCTACATCATACAAACGTTTGCATTTTCTCTCAAAAAGTGTCATTTGCCTTCACAGAAAACAAAACAAAGGAAACCTAACTGGTAGGCATAGATTTAAGAGGAGTATGTTGGTTTATCCCGAGAGGGTTCTCCCGGTAACCAACACAGTTTATTATCCGAAGACCTAAAATAGTCTACCATGAAGTTTTAATGCTTAGTACTAATTTGTACATTATATACTAACTTGCTAAATATCTTTTTATTTCTCATAAAAGAAAAACTTCTAAAATAAAATAAATTTTGAGATCCCTCGTGCTCTCTGAAACAAAGATTTACCCACGATAGATAGCTGCGATGGATGGTGGTGCGATATATATAGACAAATTCTCATACAAAGTTAATAAAATTTTGTTTAAAACACATACGATACGATCATATACAGAAGAGATAAGAAGTTACTTAAAGTTTTTTCTATGTTTTAAAAATATTTCTTTAGCGAGTTTTAATAATTTTTGTATATTGTTGTATTTTTGTGTCCTTATCCCGACAAGTAACTACAGTGTTTATAACTTGTTTTAATTATATGCAGTATCCACTGCGCAAGATGTGCAAAACAAGTTTTGAATCGTATTTTTTTGCTAGTTTATTACAATTACATCGTAACATTTTATCTTACCATTTCTTCATAATGATTTTCAATAAATATTTTCAATCTGGTTACAAAGTTCTGACTTCGTACAAAATAACAACTCAACAAAAATCTCGAAAACATTTCAGTCCAATACTACTACTGCAGTCTCATAATGGGGCGTCTCTAAGAATATATTCATGCCATTCCCAATACATGGGTAGACAGAGGTCTAGTTTTTGAAAAAAACCATTGGTGCTTCGGGGATCGAACTCAGGTCTCTTGACTCCATTTCCGATCACCCAACCACTCGGCTATCGTGACTCCTAAGAATAGATTAACAAAAGATAATATTATAAAAATCAATTAGCAATTTGAGAGGAAGAAGAGCTTTCAAACGTTAATACGAGTGAACATGAGAGAATAGGAACAATGTAATAAGAGGACATCTGCGCAATATTCTTTGTTTTGACTTTGTGAGTGGCGACAGGCTGCCGCCGTTAGGCCTATAAGATTCATCGTTAGCTCATTTTACACCAGATTCCCATTAAATATATCTTCGCGCCATTCCTAATACTGGGGTACACATAAGTTTAGACTGTGTGGGTCGATAGGACCATTAAGTCCTGTCGACCCACCTTCTACCGAAAGCATTTTTTTGGAACATCAACACAGATGGTGACCCTGTCGCCGTCTTTATGCCCATGCCAACGATATAAATCGAACATAGGTTTTAGAATAAACTCATTGGTTCGAGCCTACCACCGGCTAGAACTCGATGATATAAACTGTTCATAAGTATTGCAAAAACCCTTTGGTGGAGCCAAACCACCTATTACTATTAAATGAATTTAGATTATATTAGTTAATTTCGTTGTTACTTTAAAACAATTTGTGAGTAATGTTAATTATGGACGGCAGGTGGTTGTGTCTTATTTGGATTTTAAACAAACTAGAATTTGATGGAATCAAAGACATAAATATAAACAAAGATTATTTAACTTCATAATAGGTGCGAGAACAGTGCTACGTACTAATGCATAATGTATCTATGAAGCCAACTTTTCAAGTTGGTCTGAACCGTAGCCGAACCGTGGCAATGCTCTTACCTCGTAAGACATGGTGGCTCGTAGGTAAAAGCGTTGCCACCGTTCGGCAGTCGTCACCGGTTCGAATCCCGCCCGTGTCAGTTGAAATTTTAAATTTTTTTTTCTATTTAATTTAATAACATAAAAGTTACATATCGACATCCCACATTGCGATATTGAAGTTAGCACCGTACGAATACCAATAGGGCTCACTGAATGAGAAGACGTAAAACTGAGGGGCAGTTTTAAAAAAAGTAAAAAAGCGTTAAGTAAGTAAAAGTAGTAAATTTTGAAATTAATTATTTTCATCACACATGCTCGTCTAGGTATCCGAGTAATATTGACCCTCTCCTCTTCGATCAATTTGCTCACAGGGTCTAGGAAATTTAATTTCGGCCTACCTCGACACCTTTATAATTTTAACTTTCACGCTATATATTTTGTTCACCTTTCGGCTTTCACACATATGCTAAACCATCGGAGCACGGATCGTTACCTATTTTAGTGATTTAAACCTACCATGTTGTGAATCTTTTCGTTTCGTTTTCGATCGGCCAAGATAACGCCGCCTATTTTACGAAGACATCGCATCGCCACTTCATTCAGCTTGCTTTTATGCTTCTCTGCCAAAACCTGGTTTTGCTGGTATCTAACAAAGTCTGTACCAGCACTGCGTTAAGTGTCACAAAGTGTGTACTTTTTACTACACCTTGCCTTTTGAGTAACGCAGTCAGGGCAGCGTTGACTTTGTTTCTATATCTTGTGGCTATATCTATATCTATGTGGACACTAAATAATATGTAATATAATATGTTATATTAAAATATTAAATAATTTTTAAGCTTGGTACAAAAGCAATAAACCATACATTTGTCCTAATATTCTATATCCATCTAATTTTCTTGGAGGTTATTCTTCTGAAGTTTCACTTTTGCCGTGTCTGAATTGCTTACAAACAGTTTTCTTCTGTTCCTGTTTTAAATCAAGTGCACAAGATTGACTATCAACTGAACTAATGATCAATTTAATTACGTCATTGTTGCATTCGAGTTACAAGATAATTATTACTAAATGTTTCGTTAAGAAAGATTTTTACGTTACGAAATAATATATTTACAGCCCAAATTTATTTTAAATTTTTTGTCAAAAAGTTCGCTGCAGGACTTTTGTCTCTCCCTCACGGGAAGTCTTTCTGAAATTGTTACGCTTGCCATGCGGATTGAAGATCGTACTACCACACACGCATCTTAGGCACAGCTGTTTTATACTGGTCTGCAAAATTTTTGTTTAGTATATGTTTTTGAAGGTTAATACCTGTCGTAACCTATTAACCTAAGTAACCTATTGCATTTTTTGCTTTTCGATTAATCGCCTCTTACGACATCCAAGAAAAGACTAGGTACCCTCCCCTTACCCTTTTCTAGTCCAACGCCGTCACAATCTTTGTATTTTGATCCAGTAAAAAAAATATCTTCACGCCATTCCCAATACAGGGGTAGACAGAGGTCTTGTCTAGACAATTAAGTCCCTTCGACCCACCTTCCACCGAAGATATTTCGGGACATCCGGGGGATCCTGTAGTTATTACAAATTGAATCACACTGTGTAATTAACTTTTATATACCGACCCTCTTCAATTTCTTAGCCCGCTTAACACCGCCTAAAAGACCTTGGAATGAGTCATCCAAGGTCTGTATCGCTATAATTTTTAATAAAATGTTGTCGTAGTATATTCTCGGTAGTGAATAATAAAGGAGCCAGAAAATGTACCAATCTGCGAATATTTACGTATTTTCGCAATATTGGGGGTTTCAAAGCTTTAAACAATTTGAGCTCTTTCTCTCTCTCTCACCCACGTTTCACCGGAGCTAATTTGGGACATCCATAAAATTGGTTCCTGTCATCCAAGTACAATAGTTCATAAGAATAATTTTATTTCAAACATTTATGAGTTCTGTTTAAGTTGATTGAAATTACGATCACCCACTCGGCTGTTGTAGCCATCTTAGTTATAATAAAAATATTGTTAAATCTCTATATATTTTTTGCAATTGTTTATCTCTAAGTAAGAAACTAATCAGCATAGTAGGCAATAATAACAATAACGTATGTGTATAAAAAAAACTTAACTGTTATCGCATAAAACAAACATTTTGAGAAGGTTCCAGGCCAATAAGTATAACTTTTTATCAACGCGGAATAGCCACGCTACTTTTAACCTTTCCGCTCGTAGTAAAATTCAGTGCTTATATCTAAAAAATGGGCGTGGGCAGAGGACAATATTGTAAGCAATAATACAAATTGTAAGAAAAAAATTGAAAAGGAGAAGAAAGAAGGAAAGACTGTTTTCAAAACTATCAGGTTTTTGTTCAATTATTAGGTTCCCACAGCCACAACACAGAGTAGCAGCCAGGTTTTATAACCTCTAAGTGAAATATGAACGTCAAGGTATGAAATGAGCAAGCTGGCTTTTAATACAGTCGTAATGCAATATTGATTTTAAAACATTATTTGCTGTTAAATGAATGCAAGGCGCTATTATGTAAAGCTAGATACTGTCTGGCGACTTCGGGCACGTATTATATCGACATTCCCGTAAGAATCTTGAGTTCCTCGAAGTAATTAATTCTTCCTCTCTCTCCGTACCTCAAGAACAAATCAAATTCCGTGTAGCAAAATCAAGCTTCAGATCTCTTCCATAGACTTAAATTAACAATAACTTTTGGTTATAAACTGATAGATGAAAAAAAATTAGTGTTTGTGGTTCGAGATTTAGATGTTCAATTAGATTAAGAACTTTTATTTTCTTCTCACATTGAAAACATCGTTGCTAAGGCTTACAGAATGTTGGGTTTAATTTTTGCCAATGTAACGACTTCAAAAATGCAAAAACTTTGTTACTATTGTATTATTTTTTACTTCGATTTAGAATATGCCAATGCGATTTGGAATCCCCTATAAAAATTTACTCTATTGATAATATTCAAAATACATTTATAAAAAGATTGAAATATAAATTTAATTAATTTAAATTATATATTTAATTAATTAATTTAAATTTAATTAATTTAAATTTTAATAATTTAAATAAGTCACGATAGCCGAGTTGTTGGGTGGTCGGAATTTCGAGTCGTGAGACCGGAGTTCGATCCCCAGGTGGCAGTACCCTTGAGTTTTTCAAAAAACTTATGTACGAATTTCATCGTTGGCTTGGACATAAAAGGCGGCGACGGGCTCACCACCTGTCACGTTGTCCCGAAAATATCTTCGGTGGAAGGTGGGTCAAAGGGACTTAATTGTCTAGACTTGACCTCTGTCTACCCCTGTATTGGGAATTGCGTGAAGATATTTATTATTTATTTTTTTATAATTAATTTAAAGACAACTTCATTCCTACTTTAAGGCAGCAAAGGGAATATAGAGATTTTTTGTATAGAATTCTAAATAATTTTGTTGATTCTCCATATCTTTTAAGCAGAATATTCTTAACATCGAATCCATATGCATTTGAAAGAAAGAAAGAAAGAAATATTTTATTTGGCACAAGCAACATAAACAAGCGGATTACATAAAACACATTAACATTTGAGTAGACATAGAAAACAAAAAAAATATAAAAAAATTATACATAGAAGTCATGAAACAAAGGGCATTCACTCCTTGTTTATAGGTATGGTACAATTAAATAAAAAAAAAAACAAGTAACAAAAAAGCAATCAATAATGTATAAAAAAATAATGATAAAGAACTACAGAATAAGGAGTAATGCATAAGGTGTATTACACAGATAATCCACCCGTCAATGCTGCTATGCTCCAAAAAGGAAAGCCACTCAGGATATGTTGGAATGTATCAGAAGTAGAACACCCCAACCCTGATTTTTAGTGGCACCCTTTAAATTAAATTTGCACTTTTAAATTAAATTCGTTCATATGTTCCACAGTGATCGAGTCACTTTAATTTTTCTTATTGTTTTTTACAGTAGGTAAAGTTTTTGTGCGGCATATTTGCTGTTTAAATTATAACAGGCGAAAAATGTCTACTTAAAATATACATGTTAAGCTCTTTACAAATAATAAATAAATTAAATAAATATTTTAAAATACAAATAAATACAAATATAAATAAATATTTTAAATTGACAATACATAGATGCCAAGCATCTATTTTCAGTTTAAATATTAAGATAGTTAATATTATTTAGTTTTATACAAAGGCTCAGATTTTAAAAATTTCTTCCAGCAAGCCTTTTACTGAACAAAAACAACAAAATAAAGTGGAATAGTAAATGTAAATTGCTAGGCAAAGGTCCTTTCCCAAATATTTTAGGAAGAGATTAGAGCCGGAGCACGGTCGCGACGCTAATCTAGTGCATGTTGGCGGACTTCGCTGGTCTTGGAAATATTATTATTTTTAATTAATTATCTTTTAACACCAAGCTGTTGAAAAATTAAACACTTGAAATTTCCCTTATGTTTCTAACAACTTTAGTGATGCCAGCCCGGGATAGAACCTGGATTACTCGCGCATAAAACAAGCGTCATTATCACTAGGCTATCAGAGCATACTGAGTGCACATATTACTAATATGGGATTAATAATAAAAAAATAATAAAAAAAAATCTTTATGCAACTTCGCTTGCTACACCTGACGGGGTAGTCATAGAAATTGCGTGAAAGGGTAAGAGGTAAAACAGATCACCAAGTGTCACGTTCCCTACATAACTTCACTTCTTTTAAATTCATCTACTTACTTTAAAAAATATCTTTACGCCTGTACCAATAGAGGTCTAGACAATTAAGTCCTTTGGACCCATCTTCCACCGAAGACGTTTTTAGGACAACGTGACAAGTGGTGAGCCCGTCGCCGTCTTTACGTCCAAGCCAACGAAATAAATCGTGCATAAGTTTATAAAATCACCTATTGGTTTTTTTATAAGCCTTGGGAACACGGGTCTCTTGATACGGATTCCGATCACCCAACCTCGGCTATCGTGAATCTGTAACTTCTTATATTCATATATCAAGAAATAGCTACGCTAGCTAAATAAACATATTGAAAGTAATAGCCCAAACTCATGTTTTTTACTGCAGGACCTAGGTCTCTTCCGTCCGAGAGGGTTTGCCTCGCTTGTCAAATTGCAGTTACAAGCATATTAGCACCTTGGACTTAGATTAATGTGAACTCCATTTATTACAACTTAAATAAAATAAATATCTTCACGTAATTCCCAATACAGGGGTAGACACAGGTCTAGTCTAGACAGTTAAGTACCTTCGACCCATCTTCCACCGAAAAAATTTTCAGGACAACGTGGTGGTGAGCACGTCACCGTCTTTATGTCCAAGCCAACGATACGTACATAAGTTTTTGAAAAACCCATTGGCCTGCCTTAGCCTGCCACCTGGGGATCGAACTCGGGTCTCTTGACTCGAATTCCGATAACCCAACCACTCGGCTATCGTAACTTTTTCGTATTCTAACTTAAAGTAGCGTTAACCACGTCTAAAATAAACGCGACACATCAATCTCTTTCAATTAGTAGTTTTTTTTTCAATTCCATTTTAGACTGGCATTTCCATATTCCGTTTTCTGTCAGTGAAACATGGTAACTATAGAGTTATGAAAACATCAATACGATAACTACAACTTTATGTACACGGTCGGGATTTCAAACCGTGATCTCCACCGTCCCGCTGGCGATGCTTTTGACGTCTGAGCTTTCGAACTCTTTTCGTCTCCAATTCAAAATTGTTTTAGTCATTGTTTTAATGGGGTAGCGTGTGTGTTACGTGATAAAGGGTTTATTTGTAAGGCCGGATGTAAGTAATATTCCTACATGTTATTTTTAATGTATAGGTTTTATATGTTTTAATTACGTGTATAATAATACAAGGAAGTACATAACTTGTTTATAAACAGCAATTACCGTTTCCTTTGCCTGTGTCATTGTAGCATTTAAACGAACTGCAGAAAAATACCATGCACCCTGTCTCAAAGATGTTTTTTATATGCGTAGTTTAAAATACATTACTGCCTATAAAACTTCAGTAGGCATCTGTTGTAGGCGATTGGCGATAACTATATATCTCGCATTCAAAACTGCTGCCGTTCGTCACTGGTCTACAGAATTTTCATCTGGTATTATTTTTTTAATAATAAAAACGACAAATTGTCACCAAATAAAGTTTTTACACATCACTTTTTGTGACCTCCGTGGTCGAGTGGCGTAAACGCCGGTTTTCAAAGTGTCGCCATCTCGAGGTCCCTATTACGTTTCCAACACTTTTTCTAAATTTTCTCGGGTCTGGGTGTTTGAGGTGCCCTCGCTGTCTCCGATTACCATACCTCAAGTGCTTTGGCTACATTGGGATCGGAGCAATGTATGTGATGTTGTCCCTGTCTATATATGCATTTATTTATATTTATGAATTTATTTATATTTAGTGAACCATCTTTCTTTTAGTTTAGAATTTTTAAAGCACATGTTCAAAGTATGTTTTGCTGTAAAATATTGTTCTTTGTTTGTACGTTCTTAATAAATTTTGCTAAGTACTACACAAATTAGTAATTCATTCAGTGTAGATGAATGTAAATATCTTATTATTTATATCCATGCTGCAAAAACCACATGCGCATTTCTTAAAAGATTTGTACGACTACATTAAGCAGGTACTCTTGCTTGCTATACAAGCGTGTTGCTAAGTGTACTGGTATTCCCTCATTTTTCTCTCTCTTATTACTTCATTACTCTGTGAAATAGTTTAAAGCACGATAGCCGAGTGGTTTAGTGGTCGGAATTTCGAGTCAATAGACCCGAGTTCGATCCCCAGTTGGCAGGCTCGTACCAATGGTTTTTTTTAAAACTTATGTACGAATTATATCGTTGGCTTGGACATAAAGACGGCGACGGGCTCACCACCTGTCACTTTGTCCCGAAAACGTCTTCGGTGGAAGGTGGGTCGAAGGGACTTAATTGTCTAGACCTCTGTCTACCCCTGTAGTGGGATTTGCGTGAAAATATTTATTTATTTATTTATCTGTAACAATACTTAATCGGAAGATACACATTACATTTTGAAAAAATAAAGCTGTTTATTGCATGCGGTAATATTTATTGGTCCATCCTGACATTACGTTTCCAGTTTAACTTAAATAAATAATTTTCGCTAAATTTTCA
This sequence comes from Sericinus montela, assembly GCA_029286605.1. Classification (NCBI taxonomy): domain Eukaryota; kingdom Metazoa; phylum Arthropoda; class Insecta; order Lepidoptera; family Papilionidae; genus Sericinus; species Sericinus montela. The sequence goes on from JAGSMR010000038.1 coordinate 2,331,050, forward strand.
TTCAGTCGAATTTCACCACTGACGGCCATGATTATCACGAGCCTTGCAATGCTGATCAAGGTTTAAACTTATTTTCAGTTTTGTTAAAATTTAGAGTAACGTATATGTGACACATTTAAATAAAACGAACTGATTTTGTATGGAACATTTATTTCACTTCCTTAAAAGTCAACATTAAGGAAATAACAGTTTACCCTTTTTGTTTTTATATTTCCTTCACATTATATTTAAGTATATTATGCTTTACTTATAACATGAAAATACAAATGTAAAATATTCTGAACAAATTCGCGAATTGGTACTTTATCTACTGATATTGTGATATTCGCATAATTTAGACAATATTATTTGACACTAGCTTTCTTCATTTTCCTTAGTCTGTGCAACATCTATTTGAACGTGACCTTTCAATTATATCTATTTGAAAAAACAAATTCAAAAATTTTTTCAGCTGTTCAAAAGTTTATCAATAAAACAATCAATTATTTGTATGATGATCGAACATATAGATAAACAGAGAAAAATAATACAAAAATCGTCATTAGAGCTCGTTTTCCTTTGACGTTCTTGCGTTCAGATATGGCCCATTTACATTTTTATATCAGGGCAGATATATATCAGGGTAGGTTTATATCAGGGTACTAACCACAGACGTGTATTATATACTTTAAGTAATTTGAATGTTTATGCTTTGCTCGAAAATTACAATATACTAGTGGACAATAACATTCGTAAAGTAATTTTTCTTAAAACTAATTGTACCCATACTTGGCTAAGGTATTTTACTTAACACTGTAGCTATGGCTAGGTAACAGCTTATAAAGCATTCTCAATGCTTTTCTACTGCGTTGTTGTATTTTTATATACTATATAATACTGAATTTCAGTTAACAACATTTTATGTTTGGGCTATGGCATTTTTTAATTAAATGCAACTCCGTTTAAAAACACATATGTATATTTCTTGAATAAATGATTTTGGCTATAATGAAATACAGAATTATTATTTATGTAATTGCAACTCTATAGTATCTTTTTTTGAAATAATATACTTATTAAACAATCTGAAAAACGGATTTAAAAATAAAATAATCTAAAAGAATCAGCCGAATTTCAATGTTATTTATTATCAATTCCACCCCAAAGAAAAAAATATTATAACTTCATTTATTATTAAATATGTTATATGGCTATTTCAGAATAATAAAAAAAATATTTAAACATGTTTACACTCGGTGAAGATTCTGCAAAATAATATAAAAATAAAAAAGAGGAGGAACAAAGTCACCTCTTTGAAGCGTTTAAATAAGAAACCCTAATTACAATAAATTAATATTTTACGGATTTTTTTTCTATATAATCAAATCTTACAATGAATGTAAATAATTCAAGTACATAAATGTATTAATTATTTTTCAATTACAAATTGCATAAATAAGTTAATCACTCCCATGTATATTTGGCTTTCATAGGATCGTTCAAACTATTATAAGACAATTTAAATATTTAAATTATAAAAGAAATTACACATTGTTTAAAAATTTGTTTTTGAGTGAATATTTCATATATTTATTATTATATTAGTATTACCATTAACATCAAAAATCCCGTGTTTATAACTTATTAAATCACAGATTGTGCTTATTCATCTAATATTAACATTTAGTTTACCGTTTCTTACCCCAATCTTCTTTTATCATGTCTGCACCTTTTTCGGCTATCATAAAAACTGGGGCATTTGTGTGGCTTGACACGATTTCAGGCATTATACTCGCATCAATTACTCTCAATTTTGCTATGCCATGAACTTTTAGTCTTGGATCAACTACAGCGGAGGGATCGTCTTTTATTCCCATTTTACATGTTCCACTTTGATGATAGATTGTGAACGTGAACATTTGGGCTTGACAAGCAAAGTAAGCGTCACTACCGAACGGTCCATATTTTAAGCAATCTTCTATAGGCATATCATACATTTTTGTGCCCAACTTTCTCATTGATGGCTGCCTTGATATCTCAATAGCTACCTTGATTCCTTCCACGATCTTTTTTAAATCCTCTGGATATTCGAAGTAATTGGGTATTATAGTTGGATGAACTTTTGGGTTTCGGCTTGCTAACATGATTCTTCCCTTTGATTTTGGTCTCATTAACATTGGGAAAACCATAAAAACATCTTGTTTTTCAAGTGATGAGTATGTATCCATATAAAGCTGTTCCTCAAAACCAAAATTTTTCCGTAATAAAGGATCAGAGTTTAAGCCACCACTAATGAATAAAAGTTCCATGTCGGGCCATCCTGTTGTGTTAAACTTATCCTTTAAATCCATGAATACTAAAGCTTCACATCCTCCGGGTATAGACAAAGGTCCTTTGTGTGTTCGCATCCATTTAAATACTAAATCCAAGTGGTTTAGTATGTATTCCGTATTAAGGCTCATATTTTGTTTATTTACCATAAACTGCACACCACCAGCAGCTATATGGTCCATTAAATTATATCCAACTGGTAAATCTTTTATAACAGGAATGTTCATGCCTTCTAAATGGCTTTTAGGGCCTATTCCGGATAGCATTAATAATTGAGGTGAATTGATTGCACCAGCAGATAATATAACCTCTTTTCTTGCTAAAATTTTATATTTTTTGTTTCTCTTTTCTAATTCTACTCCAATGGCTTTAGTTTTTGTTTTGTCATATATAAGTTTTGTAACCATACTGCCTTTAGATAAATGAAGGTTATTTCTTTTGTTAATAGGATGTAAGTATGCTCTACTTGAGCTATGTCGAGTACCGTTTTTCATGGACAGTTGCAAAAATGACGCCCCAGATGGATTAGCTCCATTGTGATCTCCGTATTTAAAGCCCATTTCTTGTGCAGCTTTAATCCATGCTTTTGACTTAGTAGTACGATAAGGTGAATATTCTACATTTAGGTAACCGTCATGTCCGTGATATTTTTCATTATCAAATGAAGGAATATTAAAGTTTTCAACTTTTTTGAAATAAGGTAACACGTCATCCCATCCCCAACCTTCGTTACCCAATCCTTTCCAGAGATTGTAATCGTTTGACGTACCCCTAGTATATATCATATAATTTAATACACTTGATCCACCAACTACTTTTCCACGTGGCCAATTGCATTGCTGATTTTCAAAACCGGCACAGTATTTATTTGAGGGTTTTGTTTTATATCCCCAGTTGGCTGATGTAAATTGAAGATAATTCGCAAGTATCGGAATGTCCATTACAAAATTTTCATTGTTCCCTGCTTCAACAAGTAGAACTTTCCACTCAGGTATCTCAGTCAATCTATTGGCGAGTACGCAACCAGCTGTACCAGCACCAACTATAATAAAATCATATTCAGAGAGCATATTAATTTGATCTGGTGGTTCATTATCAAGTTGGCTTGTGCCTTCTTGGAGAAAGTGCATGAAAGATGAAACAGGGTTAGTGAATTGTGTTTTTGTTGGAATGACGATGATAAGCTGTACCCAGAGTGTCGCCGTCAGTGACGGCGCCAGGTGCTGAAACCTCATCTGAAATAAACAATATACAAAATTAGTTCCTATTTTAAATCATTTTTTTCCATTTGTTTTTTTCATTGTTTGATCATTTGCATATTGCATATTGCAGGAGGTTCCGTAAAATAGTTAAGTTTTAATATTTAATTCTTGTTTAAAATAGTTATGTTTGAAACGGTTATTTTAGTTAATCAATTGCGATTTTAACTTATAGTTGCCGTTTTACGTGTCAACACATGACAATAGCAAACCAAAGATTAACTCAGAATTCATAACAACATTTCGATAAAGTAGGGGAAAATTACGAAGCTAGAGAAAAATAATTCATGGGTAAATATATCAAATGGGAAAATTTATGTAGAATAACTGTATTAGTTACTATTTAAACATCATAAGAACAACAATGAATGAAAAAATTAAATAAATATCTTCTCGCTATTCCCAATTCTGAGTTAGATAGAAAGATCCAGACAATTAAGTAAAAGTAAGGTTGGTCACCTTTCTTTTACCGAAGACATACATTTGGGACAACGTGCCAAATAATGGTGAGTCTGTCGCCATCTTTATCTCCAAGCGAACGATATACATCGTACATTAAAAAAAGTCATTAGTACGAGCCTAACATCCGGGAATCGAACTCTGGAATCGTGACTCAAATTACCTAACCATTCGGCTATCATGACTCTTAATTATTTCTTAAAGTATACATGTTTTATACGAATGTACTATGATAACAAGGTCTTACTATCGCACCCTCACAATACGTTTAAGTCAATAAAAATGCGTTTGTATAGGGCGTTACAGTTAGCGTTTTAACCAAAGTTATCGGAAAATCTAAATTAGGGCTGAAAATGGTGGGTGGAGAAAGTAGTTCAACAATCACGGCACAACAGTTTAGTTAACTTAAAGTGACATCGTTTCAACTTTCGTAATAGTTGTAATATGCATAAATCAACATTTTTGATGTGCTAATAATTTCAAATTGAAAATTATCTTATATTTAGAATTAATAAAAAATAATAAAATGAGTAAATATTACCTAGTAGCGCGTGTATGAAGAAAATGATGAATTTTAAATAAGTGAAAAAGGTATGTAAGGATCGTGACACTCAGCGATGTGTTCTCTGTGGCTACCCCGACAGGGACAGTGCGTGAAGATAAGTAGGAAATAAAAAATAGTACTAATTAATAATTGTTTTCGGTAGGTATTTAAAAGAAAATGCGATAGGTAAATTTAAATACTATTAGTCATGATCTCTATTCAAAGTCAATTTGAGAACGAGTCACGTTCCTTGTCAGATGAGAATGGAACGTACAATTGTTTCTTTATTATCATCATCTTTTGTTTTCGGAATATAAATCCATTTTTATTTTTAAAACATCATTGTAATTTCAGTCAGAATCATTTGAAAAACATATAAATGTAATGGCTAAATTTAAAAAAGTACCCTAGAATATTTTTAATAGCTATATAATGACGCACTAAAAAAATTGCAACTTGAAATTTAAATAACGAGTGGGGCTTTGGTGCTATGGGGCCTTAAACAAGTGAAGCTTTAACCATAGAGGCTCTTATAAGTGGGGCATGGGCGACTGACTGATAAAAAAAATTAATTCAAATATAAATAAATAAATAAACATCTTCACGCAATTCCCAATACAGGGGTAGACAGAGGTCTAGTCTAGACAATTAAGTCCCTTCGACCCACCTTCCACTGAAGATTTTTTCGGGACAACGTGACAGGTGGCGAGACAGTCGCACCCTTTATGTCTAAGCCAACGATATAATTCTTACATAACTTTTTTGAAAACCTCATTGGTACGAGCCTGCCACCTGGGGATCGAACTCGGGTTTCTTGACTCGAAATTCCGGCCACCTAACCACTAGGCTATCGTGACTTTAATTCAAATATAACAAATTTAAATCTATAGCGGCCTGCAGTACAGAATCACTAATTGGGTGGTAGTGTGCATATTGACCCCAAGTCCAGGGTATTGAGTATGAGCAATATCCATGACTAAAATGTCGGTTTAGTTGGCAGCATTGGACTTTTACAAGCTGACAAGTGTGAGTAATTATGTAATCAAAATTTATGTACATTAAGTAAAATTTAAAAATGACCGGAATGCAATTTTATTTTATGATTACGCTATGAAAGTTGTATTGTCTCTGTTAAGTATGACAAATAGTAGTTTGCTATATTTTTTAGCTCATGAATAATGATATAGTTTAAACAGCCGTTAATAATAATATTTTGCTCAACTTAATCAACGTATTAATCTTTACCTTAAAAAGCAAACGCAGTAATTGGAAATATGATAATTTTATAAAACAATTTTTTAAAACATATTTTTTGGTCTTAATCAGATTGTCTTTTTGCTAAACCAAACTTGCTAAACGTATAAAAAATACCAACTCTTACATTTATAGCTCAGTTTACTTGAAAATCTTTGGTAAAAACGGTAAGTACCGATGTCCGCTGCTATGTGACCATTCATAATTTTCCATTGGGTGATTAATTTAATGAGATAGTAATGTATCCGACATAAGAATTGCATAAATGCTCCCTGGAATTGTAAGGTTTTAGTTTTAATTAAATGTTCAATTTGTGTCAAGTTCAATTTGTATCATTAAGTCAGTGATTAGTATGTTTATCAAATATTAATGGGTTATATCGTTAAATAATTGATTGTTCAAAACAATTTATGGAATTTTAAATGAATATGTGCAATATTACACAATAACAATTTTACTAATAGATACATGGAATATATTCGCGGCAGCAGTTTAGAAGGTTAAGTGGTAACAGAAGACGTATTGATTTTTAATCGTACTTCCTCAGTCTTGTGTCTTCTAAGCAGTAGTGGATAGTATTGTTATTTTATCTGAATTATAATTTTCCGTCAGCAAGCTTAAACTTGCTTACGATGAAGAAAAAAAGCATATTAGCCTCGTAAAATTTTTTTTCAGACATTGTTACTCATACCTCAATTTTTTTAATAGTCATAATATCAATATAAGAAGGACGTAGGAATTTTCCAAATGGTTTATAATACAGATGTTAGATAATGGGGTCTCGTTGTAACTACTAATGGAATAATTCTGAAATTCTGAATAGAAGAATAAGACAAATAGTAAGTACAAAGAAGTACCAAGAAAAATGTTTCGGCAATTTATGTATTTTATGTAGATGACGCTTTAATATATAAGAAATATAAAAAATCACAACAATAATTATGGTTACACGCTAATCTGTGTAAGAAAAAAATTGCCAGAAATGAAACATCTGAATAAAATTGATTTTGCAATTAATTCCTTACGACCCGTCTTCCACTGAAACTTTGGGACAATGTGGCAGGTGATATGCAAAGATATGATATACAATGAGCATATCGCCATTTTATTGTCCAAGCTGACGGTGCAATATAATAAAACCATACACATAATGTATTAGAAAGACGGAGACGGGCTCACCAACTGGCACTTTGTCACAAAAATGTCTTCGGTGAAAGGGTGGTTGAAAGGACTTATTTGTCTAGACCTCTGTCTACCCCTGCATTGGGAGTGGCGTGAAGATATATATAATAAATTTGGACAGTAGAAATATGCAAGAATAACGTCTAAGGGCGTAAAATTCTATATTCTATATTCTAACGATATAAAAACATGTAACATCAATATTATTGCTTAAAAATTCAATTTAAATAATTAGTATGATTGTAAATGTTAATTCTGCCCTGCGTTGAAGGTTCTTGGTTCATCATACTTAACGAAAAACGAAGTCCGGATGTTTGAAAAAAAAAATAGTTTGTAATTGTTATTGATGTGGATTGTATTGAAATTTGTGTTGCATTTATCATTCAGACGACGCCGATAGCCGAGTTGGTAGAGATCCTGCCTTCGAAGTGCAACAAATTTTGACCTTGATTTAAATTACAATGAACCCTTCTCAGTACTTTAAAAAAGTCTTTCGGTCAGTTCCACATTGTGCCCTTTTCTATAAAAGGCACAACAACAACTGCAACAACATTAATAACTTTTTCTTTTTTACATGGTTTGCAGATATCTGTGCAGTAGCCACTTACTATCACTTACTACCACTGTTACCCACTGTTATCCATTTTCACCCGACTGTTACAAAATCAAGATAGTAAACAAGTGATAATTACAATTAATATAAATAATAATCTAATAACTATGGCTGTTCAGTTGAAATTCACGATACTGTTACGTGACAAGTAAACACTATACGTAAAAATGACACTGTTCGTAAATATAACAATATTCGTAACATATTGAAATGCAGTTAGTCTCTTTCTGAGTAAAAAGGTAAATAGAAAATAGAGACGCGTATCCGACCGATAATAATAGGATAGTAATCAATATTCGTACATTGTACCATTGTTTGAATAGAATTTTTTTTGATCGGACATTTGTAAAGCAAACCTTGCTTGCTTTAAAATCTTAAAATCTTGCTTTTAATAATTTTGTAATAAATTTAGTCCATCTTACAAGTTATGTCCATCTTATAAATTTAGTCCATCTTATAATTTAAAATAGCAGTTTTGAATTCTGAATGTGGGAAACTCAGGTTATTTGAGATAGAACCGCGGTTCCCGGAACTACTAGGGTACAATGACTGGCGATCACTAAAATAATTAGATTGAAATAGGTGAAAAAAGTAACTTACGAGTGTAAATACGCGTTATCATTTATTCGATTGCAAGGTTGCTCGTTATATCCGAATGATATTGCGCACTAATTGTGTACGAAACTATTCTTATCAGTTCTTAGAAATTTTTAAGTAAGAATTAATTGAAATTGTATTTCGTAAATATAGTTGATTGATAATTGATTGTAAAACGTTAAAGAAATTTTTTATTTATATTTTATGAATTTGTTATATAATCTATATAATCTATTATGTATATATCTGCACTGTGAAGAAATTATGTTAGTTGAGAAAGATGTTATCTTTGATGTGTAATTTAGACTTACTTTTTCAATTAGGAATCTATTGTGAAAGATGATATAAACTAGTTGTTAACCGCTACTCCTCATCTTGGTGTTTACAATTATAAGTAATAAAAAAACATCTTCACGCCATTTCCAATACTGAAGACGGAGGTCTAGACAATTAAGTTCTTTGGACCTACTTTCCATCGAAGATATTTTGTGACAACGTGACCGGTAGTAAGCCCGTCGCCGTGTTTATGTCCAAGCCAACGATATGAATCGTATAGGTTTTGAAAAAAAAAACATTTGGTACACGTCTGCAACCTGGGGATCGAACTCGGGTCTCTCGACTCGAATTCCGATCGATTTTTATTTTCATTTGTTAATTTCATTGTGAAGTTTGTTCCGAAAAACTATTTTTATGCAGCATTCTGATAGACAGTAATAATCAGACCTATAATATATAAATGTTTACGGTAATGTATGACTATATCTTACATTTACTCTAATATTACGTAACAAAATGCGATAAAGTTAAATTTATTGTTAAATTCAAATATTGTTGGTATATAAATATTATAATAATAAAATTAAAGTAGTAAATGAATGTTAAATAATTAAAAATATTTACGTATTTTATTATTTGCATTAGATTTACATATTAATATATTTATTAAAACGTTCTCTTCATAAGTTGTGGAGATCCGGAGCCCGTGGTAACATACACCGATATAAAGTTTTGCCCAACAGTTTTTGTTCTATCTTATTTATATAAATTTTATTTCTATAAAATTCGATTCAACGTAAGTGTAATGACCGTGTTCTTTGATGTAAATAAATAATTTCTTTCTTCTTTCTTTCCTTATTATTTATTTAACTGTATTCAGTTAGCATCAAAAAAAGAAGCTACTAAGACCTAAAAGAGAAGCGTTACTAAAAGTTGCCAACGTTAATTTTAACGACTTTGTGTAAAAGCAAAAACTGAAACCAGAGAAAAGATCTTGTAGTATATTCTTATGAATTGAGCAAAAACACTAGACAAAAATTAATTAGCTAATATTTACGGAGCTATGCAAGATTATTAATTGTAGAGTATTATATGCGCCTCATTCAAGTAATTGTTTCTGTTTTTGTTGCTGTTGTATGAAAACGCCATGCAAGTTCATGGTCAAGGTTAAATGATTTAAAGTATAATAGTACACAAATATTTTTGATAGCACTACAGCTCCAAGAATGTTCTAACATCACCCTGAAGGTGATGTAGTATTGCGCTCGGCTCGGAGGCAGCACATATTATATTGCTTGAAAGTTTGCTCGTCAGACTTCGATGTCACATTTGACTAATCATCGTATTGTTATACGGACGATGAGAGTACACTATAGGCACATAGGCCTCTCCCTTACGGAAGTGTTTGTCACATTCGCTGTGATTGGCAATCGGAATGGCGATCGTAATACCAGACACCTACCTACCTTGGTGGTGCACCAATTAATGCATATTTTCTGCCGATGTTTACTTGTAAATTTTTATGCAAGCGGCACATAAGAATGCAATCTCATTTGATTTAACTTGGATATTTTTGCTAAAACCTGTGGTATTGTATTGATAGGCGTTTTTGAAATTTGTAACGAAATGCAAAAAAATATTTTGTATAAATATATATATATATATATATATATATATATATATATATATATATATATATATATATATATATATATATATATATATATATATTGTTTATATTCAATAAATAACGTTCCTAATATTGACGCATTGAACAGAAATTTTTCAAAAAATTTGTTACAAAAACCTTCTATTGTAGATTATTAGATAGGAATACTTAGTAAAATGTATATTGATGTTGTTCCAAATGGCTGATGTTACCTTTATTAACCGTATTCATTTTAAATGTTCACTCTCTACGTCTTTTAAGTGTTCTAGATACAACATGTCATTAAGTATCATTACCATTAGGTACTATGCTAATAATATTATACAGATTATTATGATAATATTATAATAATCCGTATGTTAATAGGAGTGTCACATTCGCATACTAGTTCTCATGCAGTTGTTACCTTTATCTAAATCCAATAGGATGAAAGTTCAAGGTATTTCCGGGTGCAGGTATTGAAATTCTTTGTTTTAATCCGAAAAGGTACATTGCATTGGAATGGGCTTTGTCATATATTAATTTTCGCGTTTATACCCACATTCTGCAGGTCCTAGCAAAGAAGGAAACTTTTCCATAGTCTATTTAGTTGGCTGACGATCGCTGTCAATACTTATTTGATAATAATCTTAAAGTCAATTTTATGGAGTTTAGTTGTCAACTTTGTTGTAGTGACATCTGATTTCTGATACAAATGTTACTTAACCGCTTAGTCTACCTTGAAACCCCATTAGATTGAACATACATTGTTTTATAAATGCATTTTTCCATTGCATAGCCTTCAAAGTAGGCTTATCAAAGTTGTTTGCGTCTTCGATACTATGACAGGAAAACTTTTCAAGGCAAGGATTACATGACTCTACTTACTAAGATTGTTTACGTATATAACAGCGAGAGAGACAAAGGTTGGTCTATATCTAAACTTGACTTTATAGAGTTATTTTCTAAAATATTAAATTGACTAGGAAAATAAATAATAAATACATATATAGAGAGGGACAACATCACGCACATTCCTCCGCTCCCATTGTAAGATGCTAAAGCACTTGTGGTATGTGCATCGAAAACAACGAAGGCACAACAAACACCCAGACTCGAGAAAATGTAGAAAAAGTCGTTTTTTTAATGTTGAAATTGATACTTTTGAGAATGTATCCAACTTCCTTTCGTGAGAAACAATTATCACACACCTAGAGAAACTGGGTAATTAATAAAAATAATTATAATTCTTAATTTCTATTTTCATGTAATGTAAATAGAAATTAAAAGGCGGCGACGGGCTCACCACCTGTCACGTTGTCCCGAAAATATCTTCGGTGGAAGGTGGGTCAAAGGGACTTAATTGTCTAGACTTGACCTCTGTCTACCCCTGTATTAGGAATTGCGTGAAGATATTATATATATATTATTATTTATGTAATGTAAAATTTATTTATTTTCTATTCTTATATAAGGACAGCTTTACGAGTATAGTACTTTGTAAGATATAACTTACTTTTTGGAATTTTCTTAATTAATTCTTCGCGAACTATTATAGTATTGGTTTTGATTTAAATCAATGCCTTTTGTTGGTCATGTCGTAAAGATTTACAAACCATTTTCTTCTTCTGGGTTTCGTAAGTGGCGAGTATGGAAAGGTAAGTCGGAAAAATAGTGGGAAACAGATCTAAGTAGAGCAGACCAGTGACTTCTAGTACCCCTATCACTAAACCTCTTGGCAAGCGATTTTGACAAATTCTCTTCGAGTCCAAGTCCTGCGATAGATTTTTTTGGACATTAAGTTCAGTTAGCCGAGTTGGGTGGTCGGAATTTCGAGTCAAGAGACCCGAGTTCGATTTCCAGGTGGCAGGCTCTTACCAATGGGTTTTTCAAAAACTTATGTACGAATTATATCGTTAGCTTGGACATAAAGACGGCGACGGGCTCACCACCTGTCACGTTGTCCCGAAAATATCTTCGATGGAAGGGGGGTCTAAGGGACTTAATTATCTAGACTGTCTACCCCTGTATTGGGAATTGTGTGAAGATATTTATTATTATATTTACTTTTTATTAAGTTCAGTTGTACGTGGAAGAAGTTATGTTTTATTTTCACCAAGCGAAGCTTTATTATCTAGTCCTTTACAATAATTCTGTGACAACGAGTAAGCTAATAATGTTTTTTTTTTGTATAGCTTGCGATGAATTTTTATACAGTTTCAAATTTTGTTTATTTATTGAAGAACTCTTTTCATTGAGATTAATACTTTTAGTGATGAATTTAAGAAGAACGAAGAATTTATGTATTCTGGTCGGTTTACTAACTAAAACGTTGGCTGCACTATTTGTGTTAATCAAATTTAAACATTTTAATGAGCAAATCATTTCCGATGAATTACGTGCGGGTGCATGTCATGAATCGTTACAAGGATTACAATTGATATTAGGATGATTTTCGTCCTAGATTAAACTTAACACAAGGTCCAAAGTGTTCAATTATCGTATCTTACAGCAAGGTCACACAATCTTCCTATTGTTTCAGAGGAGCGTAATGAATATGGTCTTATGCTTTCTGTATTCATAGTTTTTTTTTATTTATTATTATATAGCATGTGGAGATACAATATTTAAAGCTTGATACAGGTTGCATACAGTTGTTGAATTTTATAAGTTATTGAATGTTGAATATACAGTTGCGGAGATCCTCGTAATACAAAGGGTTAATAAAATTTGTACTGCACGGTATGCCATGCTGATCGCGGATCTTAGTACCAGGCCCCTTTGTTTCATTTGTTTGTTTAGTTTTATATCATGTCACATACCACACAATACAATCCCTAAAGGGTTTGATTGTAGCATGAGGCCTCTAACATCCATTATCGTCTAGCCACCATTTACACTAAGTTAATAAGTTTTCATGATTGCTTTACACTTTTTACATTGCAGTTAGTGGTTGCCGTCGGTCACCGGTTTGTTGAATTTTGAAATTGTATTATCAAATCGTTTTTTTTAGTCACCTGTTATGACCCCCACTATATTATATCCTTACCCACTATATTATCCACTATATTAACATAATGTTTTCTTAATTCATTCTGATTTATATATTTATTAACTTTACGCATATTCCCCTACATAATATCATAATTTAAATTTTTTTTTCTTTGAAAATAATTTTGTCTTTTAAAAAATATCGGATTGAATTCAATAATATAACGATTGAGAAACTAAATGCATTAATTATTTTTTTAATCATATACATTAAGAGTTCTTAAGTGAAAATCTTCCAGATCAGTTTGTATAATTATGGTAATTATTCAATGTACTTTTAAACTATTTTAATAAAGTTCGAGTTCGTCGGCGAATGAATCCCATTCCCATCCGCTTTATTTCCTCTGCGAAAGGGCAACTAAAGGTAAGCCTTGAAGATACCTACCGAAACATTAAACATCAAACACCATTAACATTAAAAATTAAACATCAACAAAATTCAGCAGAGCGTCTGTAGCTTCTAACATGCAAGGTATCTGGTACTGCGAACGGCAATGCCCATGCCATGCCTAGTGGTTATGGCAATCCCTTATTTTTACAGAGGTCTATGGTTTACGTAAGAGAGGCGTATATATCTTTTGGGTAAATTTTTTTTAAATAATTTATTACAGTTATGCGGCAAGACCAATATGCGGCATGGCAATAGCTCTGGATGTACTCTTTGTCACAATGTAATCTAAAAAATTAAATTAAGATTATTAAAATTGCATTGTGACAAAGAGTACAATACATCTATTAACGATTCTGCAACTTTAATTGACATCGTTTTTCTTCCTGTAATTATATTCTGTGAGAATAATAATGATAACTGAGTGGTTGAGTGAGCGGAATTTGAGTCAGCACACCTGAGTTCTAGCCCGTGGTAGGCTCGTACCAATGACTTTTTTCTAAAACTTATGTTCGATTTACATCGTTTGCATGGACGGCCACTGGAGACAGGCACTACCTGTCACATTGTTCCAAAAATTATCTTCGGTACAAGGTGGGTCGAAAGGACTTAATTGTCTGGAACTCTGTCTACCCTCGTGTGGGGAATAGCATGAAGATATTTTTAACACTCTATCATGAATGGTGTCCGATGTATTATGTAAGTTAATCGCTTTCGAGTTTTCTTTCTGTAAATATTCTTAACAGAATATTTTGTTCACTATATACAGGTAAATTGTTTGTGGCAATTGTCAGTATCTTTATTGATCTAGATTTATATAAAAGTATTTAATTGTCAATATAAACACGAATAACTTAGGTACTTTATAAATTGGTAACGGGTTTCTTTTGATAAATTAAAAGTGACCCTGGGTATTTGGCAGCCTACGTTATCATCTTATACCGTGAATATAAAAATGAAAAAGGTTTCGTTAGGGACGTCCTCTATGTCTCGTTTCTCCACATTAGTCGCAAAGGTGCAAGTGCACAGACTTCTCATGAGTAAACTCGCTCCATCATCGACCCCATCTATGCCTTCGTGCGATTGGTGTCAAGAGTTTAACCATTTTCCAAATAAAAAAAAGATTATCTTTTTCTACCGTTTTCGAAAGGGTTATTGTTGTTTAAGATTTATTAAAAATGATATATGTATAATATGAATAGACTATTCTGTATAAGGTGTGTATAATATTAATAAAAAAACTTTATCATGTTAATTCTATTACTGATATGATTAGTATCTCCTGTAAGATTGTCCCAAATAAGCTTCGCTGTAAAGTGACTCAAAAACACTACACTGTCTAAACCTCTGTTCATCCCAGCGCTACTGGTGGCGTAGTGCTACTGGTGACGTAGTGCTACTGGTGGCGTAGTATATCCGTCGTATGTTGTTGACTTATTTATCTTTACTGATATACGATGTGATGTAAAATAATTCCGTCTGTGCGTTCTTCTTGTATCCGTTTCAGGACAAGATGACTATACGGATCTCTATCCCCTTTTACCATCCGATTTCATAAGATGGTGCTGTAGGACACGCTGATAGCCAATTTTCAAGAGATATTTTTAATCTATCATACGGGTAACGGCGTAGAATTTCCACCGCCTATCATCACGTAAAACGACTTTGAATATCGTAATGGCGAATTTGGGCGCTATAACCATCTCAAAGGATGTGTGATCATAGGAAGGAGATGAATGTCGGACATATTATTAATTAGCTTGAACATTAAGACGGTGCCAGGCTCACCACCTGTCACGTCGTTCCAAAAAAGCTTCGGTGAAAAAGGGCTCCAAAGAACATAGTATAGAACTTTGCTTACTCCAGTGTGGGAAGTTGCGTGAAGATATTCATAATATGGGATTTAAATTTGTCAGGTTTCACACAACACACGTAAAACAGCGGGGCTCAGCTTGTTTGTAAAAATATGTCATTAACTCTAGTTGTAGTAACTTATATCCGTGTAGACAGTGTTTTAACAACAGGTTTGGTTATTAAAGGGAATGTACATATAAACAGCAAAAATATATAAGTGGATTAAATGTTATTTAAAAAAACAAAATAACATAGAGATCTATTCGATTTCCTTATGTTTAATTACTTACTAGCGTTTATCTTTTTCATAATTTCAATAATAAGGCTATTTTAATCGTCATTTTGTATTTGGTCGCTCTGGTTGCTGGTATTGAGAACATAGCCTTATAAACGGTGCATAAATATTATTATTTCTATTATATTTAATTTTTTTTATATTTTTTTCGTTGTTGGCAATTTATAATTAAAGAAAGTTAACATAAGCTTAATCAGTATATAACGTTATAAGATTCAGTAATGTGGTTTGTTGACCATCAATCACGACCATTTGTTTGTGATTTTTATAGAAACCATAAAATATGACAGACTCATTAATAACATCATTTAGGGACAAATAGAAGGTAAGCGGGATAGAGAAAGACCAAGGATTAGCAATCTGTCACAAAGAAAAAGATATATGAAAAAGATAGGGAGAGCTGCGCACTATTAAACCGACATGGATGCTGCGTTGACTAGAGCCAAGCTCCTAAACTTATAATAGAAAAGGAAGAATAGCAAAACTGCTTTACCTCACGGAGTTGTACCTTCTAATTTACCTTAAATAATAAATATAAAACTAAAATTCTCATGAAATTTATATATTACATTATTAATTCACATTGAAAAAAGTTGAAAAAGTTTTTAGAAACGACAACCTAAGTAGAAGATTTAAAAAAAAACTAATTCTGGCAATGCTTTTGATAATTTAATTTTAAAAAATGAAATTTTCTTGTACGACTATTTAAATAATAAGTATAAAAATTGTTATTGTTATATAAAATTATTATTTTTTGGTATGTGTATAAGCCTTGTTAAGATTGTTAAAAAATAAAATAAATATACTAATTTATTTTATTTCAATAAAATTAATTAAAATATTTTTTTTAAATAAATATCTCGACTTTTATCAAATAAATTAAAATAATGTGACTTACGTTTAAAGATATGTTTTAATCCTGGTCGAGCTATCACAGTACAAACAAATAATCGCATTAGCACCGCACTTGACGCTCAATTTCGAACAATTGTGTCATATAAAACAGTGTAGCAAGACACGATCAGGATCACCGCTCCTTAGACGCCACTGTTGCAGTCTGGGAACTCGGCACATGTTTTATTTACTTGAGGAAATAAGCCGCGCAGCCGCGTACGACACTCACCGTGACCTTTCTTTACTGATTAAGTACAGAATTTTATTTTAGACGCTAAACCAATACGTGTTTGCCATTTCTTGCACTTTTTTTCTATCTCTTTTATTTACGTTGACCAATCGACAACGTTCGAGATCGTCTAAATAGTTCGCGCTTAGTATTAATGCTAGAGTAACTGAAGTTTGCTATAAACTTATTTACATAGGCACCAGCTCTTTAACCGCAACCAAACTTGTTTTTATTGTTTTTCTTTTGAAGCCAAATAAATTTTAATTACATTTTATAGTAGATATTCTGTTTTTTTTTTTTTACTGAAACAATTAACTGACTTACAGTTACGAAGTGGTAGTAGTATTAGATATTTTTATACCAATCTTATTTTTCCAAATTATGGACTATCTACCAATATTTTTGAATATTTTTATATTTGTCTCTATGACAAAGGAAATAAAAAATGACATTCCACCTGACGGTATGCGGCCCAACTTCAAATACAACAGTACGGACGGATTAGAGATTTCTGGCGTGGTTTCGGCGTAAGGATATAATTTTTTCACTAGGGTATCATAAGTGGTGAGACTAAGCGGCTGTAAAGTTACAATAGCTGCCGATAGACGGCGGCAAACTGCTGCTATTATAATGAATGATAGAACAAATTTCAGCAGACCAATGACGAGCAGCATGGTCTTAGGATCTTACTGCGATAGGTAATCGTCTTGCCTACAGCGGTTTCTATCTAATTCATAAGGTATTACGGAAGAGGCCTATTTCCTTCAGTGGGCTTTTAGGCAAGTATGTGTGTATATATGAATGAAATTTAATATTATAACTTCTGATATAAAATTTACGACTTCACGAATGAAAAAAAAATTATGCTCTGCAATCCGTACCAAGAGGGGGCGGATTGTTAGTTCTACTCTATAACTGTAACAAATCTGGTCCCAATAATTACATATTTTATTGAACTATCCTTTAGTTCTGTAGCTGCTTGATAAGCAGGATCGACCAGGAAAGAACAACTGCCATATAGAATACCGACAGGAATAGAAGTATTTTGTGCTCCTCCCCCAATCCCCGAACCTCATTTACGCCTCTTTTATAATTTCCTATTCTCCCTTTTTAATTCCCGTCATGTGTACCTTAATTAATTTTAATTAATAAAGCGATTGCTTGTGAGTCACCTTCGTTTAAAAAATAGGAAATAATTAAGGAGGCCAATCCTCGTAGGTTTAGGATGAACGATTTAAGCAGCATTTGAACTTGTTTTGATTAATCTATTATAAAACTAGAACGTTTTTTTAGCATTTTGCTGGTAGCTTGGCTGCAGAGACAGCTTTGTTAAATAATCTGGTTAAATTTGTTTTTTGTTATGTGTATATGAAATTAAATTATTAATGTAAACGTATCTGGTAAGTCACGATAGCCGAGTAGTTGGATGATCGGAATTCGAGTCAAGGAACCCTCCCAAATTTAATCCCCAGGTGCTAGGCTCTTACTAATGACTTTTTTAAAAACTTATATACGATTTATGTCGTAGGCTGGGGTATAAAAGACAAAGATAGGCTTACCACCTGTCACGTTGTCCCAAAAAAATCTTCGGCGAAAGGTAGGTGGAAACTCTGTCTAACCTAGTATTGATAAATAAGAGAAGAACACAAAAATCTCATTGCTACGAACTCTTGTTGTTGGCTGAACTCATGTTTTTAACTGACTTCAAAGAAAGAAGGGCTTTAAAAGAAGTGATATTTTTACAGCCTATATTTGAAGCCTGAATGTAATTGTAATGTCAAGTTATACAAATTTATAAGTCTTGGTAAAGTCACGATAGCCTTGTGGTTGGGTGGTCGGAATTGGGAGTCAAGAGACCTGCGTTCGATCCCCAGGTGGCACGCTCGTACCAAATATTATATATTTATGTTATGTTATTGTGTTTGTTTTGAAGGCAGTTTTATTTTTTTGAAATTTTTGATCAGATTTAATTTCTAACCACCGAAACAATAATTATAATATTCATATTGTCAGTACTGTTTTTGGGTTAAAAAAAACAACACATCGTCGAGCTGCTATTTAATGAAAATTAAAACTAAT
Source organism: Sericinus montela (assembly GCA_029286605.1). Lineage (NCBI taxonomy): Eukaryota > Metazoa > Arthropoda > Insecta > Lepidoptera > Papilionidae > Sericinus > Sericinus montela. Next base: position 2,349,982 of record JAGSMR010000038.1, read on the forward strand.
TTGTCGCAATGGAAATAAACAAATTTTTGAAATATAGTGTTAATTAGTCACCGTTATTTATTGTATACGACATCATTAACCGGCCCACTGACCGCCGTCACTAATGTATGTCACATTGCTTGGACGATGTCTTGATTTGAACAGTACATGATAATATTACTCTTACAAATTTTAAAGGAAATTAATAAAACTGTTTTTTTTACTTGAGTATTAGTTATCTTCCCTGCCTAGAAGAAGTAATCTAACCGAACATGTTGTGCTATTGCACGCCTCATAAGCGAAGCGTTGAGGTGGGTATTACTGTCAGTTTACGCACACCGAGTGATTCTCCAACTTAAAATGTCACTTTTTTATTCTTTATTGCTTTTATAAGTGAATATAAATAGACAAATGGTGAGAAAAAACACTATTTTTAACACACATGATATTTTTTAATCTCTTTTTATTATTTAAACTAATTAAAAAATTATTTAAAAAAGTTCTGTCTTGGAAGTCCGTGTGTCTGGTATGTGCGGATCCCGTATCTTGTGGTCACGATAACGAGTGAAGTACTTCGCTTATCGAGTTGGTTTTTTATAGGTTGCAGTATTTTGAGGAATAGAACTTTTCACGGTATAATTCGGTGTAGTTTAATTATTATTTACAAATAATCTCAATTTTATTGTAATGAATGAGATTATCAGGCGTGCACTTTTGGATTTTCCCGTTGTTTCTTGTAATATGTTGTGTATTTTAGTCATTTCACTCAGAACATTGGCCACTTATGTAAGAATATAATATATATATCCCCAACCCTTTTACGTCAACGTAACAGGTGATGACCCTGTTGCCGTCTTTAGGTCCATGCCAACGATATAAATCTTACGTAGGTTTTTAAAACATCCATTGGTACGAACCCAAGATCAAACTCTTGACTCGAATTAAAAAAAAAACCGATTATCCAACCACCCGGCTATTTTGCCCTATGTACTTTAAGAATGACTTTCCAAAATACTTATATAATGGATCGGTGATTGCAATATCAGAACACGCCTGTATCAGTCCACGCCCCACTCGGGGCAATTTGATTGTTAAGGGGGACAATTCCAATATGAATTTAACCCTTTCGTTTCGGTTCATTTAAACGCAATGCCAGATTTCGGAGCCAAATTTAAGGTCAATATTAGAGCTTATTCTTAGATAATTGCGCTAAATATAATTATTTAGGTCACGGTAACCGAGTGGTTAGGTGGTCAGAATTTCGAGTCAAAAGACCCGAGTTCGATACCCAGGTGGCAAGCTCGTACCAATAGATTTTTCAAAAACTTATGTACGATTTCAAATAAAACGATTTTCGGATTTTATCGCGTTTTTAATTAGTTTTTACAAACTATTTTTATTCTAGAGGTCTGTCAAGCATCCGAAATGTCGGGAAATAAAAATAGTTTGTTAAAACTTATAAACAGGATTAAATCCGAAAATAGTTTTATTTTAAATATTTAGTATTCTCGTAAATGCAAGAAAACTTATGTACGAATTATATCGTTGGCTTGGACATAAAGACGACGACGGGCTCACCACCTGTCACGTTGTCCCGAGAATATCTTCGGTGGAAGGTGGGTCAAAGGGACTTAATTGTCTAGACTAGACCTCTGGCTACCCCTGTATTGGGAATTCCGTTAAGATATTTATTTATTATAATTTATAATTATTAGGTATAATGTCGCATGACTAGATAATTTAGCTTAATAAGGCTTTGCAAGTAGTGTAAAAATCAAATACTCAAATTCAACCAAATGTTCGAGAAAACTATCGCTACCGTATCCATCTTCATTTCTAGCTGAATGTGGATTTAGTTCTGGTAAAAAAAAAGAACTAGGCTGGTTATAAGACAACGTGCAGACTTGAGACTGAAGCTAACTCAGTTGGGACCTAATATAAAATCTCTGTGCAGAAAGCATCAAGCGTAAGATTTTCAAGATTTCACTTAATCAAAGTAATAAATTAATATACAAAAATATTTATTTAAATTATTTTGACAAATGAAGGGACAGCTAAAAATACTAGATAGATCTTTAAAAACACAAGACCAAATTAAGCAGACCGATGACGTGCAGTAGTGTCGAATATGCGAGATGTTTGGTACTGTGATCGCCAATCTATTTTTCTCGCGTGGCGATTATAGCAATGACTTCGTTATGCGAGACGCGTATGTCCTACAGTGGATTTTTCTATGCCGTAATTTTTGTTTGTATTTAACATGCTAGTATAGGTCCAAGGTCTTGTAGTACCACCACTACATTGTTGTACAACCATGAAATAGAAGCATCTTGTGCTTTTCCGTTTTTCAGGGAAAAGAGTTCCTTCACTTGCAAATTCCTTTCTTAAATGTAAGCAACCCCTTTAGTATTATGTAAATGGGCAGGGGTAATCGCTCACCATTTGGGAACTGATTGCTCGTTTGCCACCTTCTAACGTAAAAAATAAGTCATGAGTGTCTTTGTAAGAAGTATTGCTAATGTTAGTCTGTCTTTTCTTGGTTTTTTTCAAGTTGTTCTATAATGGACTTTTTGTTTTGAAATCACGACAAAACCATGGTGAACAAAAACTTAGTTTTTCTGTGTTAAAATCTTAAAAGAAGCAGGTAAAATCTAAATCGGTTTGCGTGGTTCGTGGCAGGCGAATTGTGGTTACAAAAAATATATAATCATCATTAAATGAACGAAGTCATTGGGATTTCTTGTTTTAGGAACTGTCATAATACTAATTAATATAGCCACAGCAGAAGTCAAGATGAGAACTGTGAAAAGTCCTTTATTACCGTCTTCGTTGTCATTTTTGTAGTACTTTGTACTTTACATCAAAAGGACGTAACTGGTTAGATGTTTGATCTGTAAATTTTTGGCATATGGGTTTACTCAATAGTAATCAACGCTTACATCAAATTCGATCCAGGTTCCAGTTTCCAGGTTCGGGAAAAGGTTTGTATCACGGAGTTTTCCGAAACTTTCGAGCGTTTAATATCGTCGGCGTCGAGTCACCTACTGACCTATGTGGGTCGTAAAGACTAAATTGTTGAGATCTGAAGACTGACTAAAAAACTTAGCTATTACCACTGTAGTTTCCAGTAATTGGTCGTCATCTCAGATCAAGATAAAGTATTCTCGCATTGTTATTATGAGTTGTTTTTATCGTCCACTATGCAAAAATAATTGTATACTGTGCCCACGATGTACATGTCCGGAAACAGGTACTAGTTGTAATTTAAAATTGATACTAAAGTTATACAAATAATAATCCATCCAGTAAAGATATATTTTTGTATACATCGGTTACTACATAAATGAATTTTCTGCAGAAACATGATCCTGTAAAGAAATTTGAATATACCTTTTAAAATGGTTCAATTGTTGTCATATTTCGTTACGCCGACGTTACTGAGACTCTTTCGACGAGTTAGTATAAAGTATAAATGGGCGTTTCAAACCGTATGTGTCAAACTGTATCTATATTATATTTAAAAAAAAAGTCACGATAGCCAGTGGTAGACGGTAAACAATGGTAGAGCCACGCATCAACTTTTGTTGTTGCATGGATGGGCCGGCTCGACCGGAGAAGTACCACGACGTCACAGAATACCGGTGTGAAGTAGAAGTCTAACAAACTTCTGCGTTTCGTCTGGTGAGTGCAGGTAACCGGAGGCCCACACACCTCTCTCCCACAATTCTGGGGGGGAGGGGGGTCACTTTAAGGCCGGCAACGCATCTATGCCTCTGGTATTGCGGGTGTTCATGGGCGGCGGTAATTACTTACCATCACGTGAGCCACCTGCTCGTTTGCCTCCCTCCTCTATAAAAAGAAAGCCGAGTGGTTGGGTGGTCGGAATTTCGGGTCAAGAGACCGTAGTTCGATCCCCAGGTGGCAGGCTTCTACCAATGGGTTTTTCAAAAACTTATGTACGAATTATATAGTTGGCTTGGACATTGAGACGGCGACGGGCTCACTACCTGTCACGTTGTCTCGAAAATATCTTCGGCGGAAGGTGTGTCGAAGGGACTTAATTCTGGGCTAGACCTCTGTCCACCCCTGTATTGGGAATTGCTTGAAGTTATATTTATGAAGTTTTACTTCACCGTACAGGTACCAAGGCACTAGGAAAGTTTCTTTAATAATAGGTGACTTGTGCAATCGTTCAATACATTAATTCTAATACCTCATGATTTAACGAATTTTTACTTATTATTCTTACCTATCTTCAAGCACAATCCCTGAGAATCCACAGAGCACAGATCGCCAAGTATCACGATTCTTACGATTTCACGATACATACCTCTTTTGCCTGTTTCAAATTCATCACTTTCTTCATATACGCACGTCTAGGTATCGGAATACTTTTGACCCTTCCCTCTTCGAGCTATTAGCTCACACGGTCTTCGAAATTAGTCTCAGCCTACCTCGACTCCTTTGAATGTTAACTTTCGCGCTATACATATTCTTCACTATTCGGTCTTCATTCATTTGCTCAACATGACCAAATCATTGAAGCACGCCCTTATCCAATTTAATGATAAGCTCTCATTCTAACCTGCCATATCGAGAATCTCTTTGTTTCATTTTTGGTTGGGCAAGGTAACGTTATTAGTGTATGTATATTTTGTATGATTCACTATATGTTTGTGTCTTTCTCTTTTAAGAATAATTCCAAGAGAAATTTAATCCGCATCATTTTTACCTTGACATTTGTTGGAAATACGCGTTTAGTCGAGTTCCCGGTAGCAAACTTAACAAAGCGTAATGTTACAGGCATTACATGTACAAGCTATGAGTAATTGTAATAAATACTTAATTGAAAATAATTAGCTTGTTTTTCTACGTTTTCGTTTGTCAATGTGAGTAAAAGTGACAGCCTGTACATGCCCGAGGGCAAAATCGCTAACTCCAATACTGTGTGAGAATATAATAAGTGAATATAATTTCATCATAAGATCCTGACGTGGTGATAAGGAAACTAACCTAAAATTTTCGAAATCGTTTAACATATGACGGAGTTATGAGGTATCATACTTTAAAAAGTCACGTATAGCTGAATTGAGAGCCTCCATCTTTATTGGTAGTCGTTTAAATAATGGGTGCATCCCCCTGAAACCTTTCAGGTCGCTACTGGATGATCATGAAAGGAAGGAATTTCAGCTTACAAAGGGAGGGATAAAAGTGACCCACCTTTTCTAAATAAATATCTAATTCGCTTTCAACTGCTGCCATTTCATGGAATCCCGATTACCCAAAAGCTTGGTTGTCGTGACTATATATGACCCTGTACTTGCCGCTAAAGCGGGTAAGGGAACAGTACAGTACAGGGCGCTTTAAGCGCGATTATGCGCGAAGTCACCAGGCATAACTGTGAAATGCTTAGCCTCCGTAACTATTCTCTGGGAAGATCGGTACAAAAGACTTGGCTGACGAACAATAGCAGGACGCAGGAGACACGTCCTTCAACAGTAAAACTTAAAAGGAAACTCCATTATTCATGTCATAATAGAAAATGAAGTCATGTTGAAAATAAAATATATTTATTTATTTATTATTTAATTATGTGATAGTCATGATAGCCGAATGGTTGGGTGGTCGGAATTTCGAGTTGAGAGATCTGAGTTGGATCCCCAGGTGGTACGCAGAGTGGGTTTTTCAAAAAACTTATGTACGAATTATATCTTTGGCTTGGACATAAAGACGGCGAAGGGTTCACCACGTGTCACGTTGTTCCAAAAAATGTCTTGGGTGGAAAGTGGGTCGAAAGGACTTAATTGTCTAGTACTCTGTCTAGATATTTATTAGTACTAGATAGTTATTTAATTATTTATTAATTATCTTATTAAGTAAATAATTGAAAACGGCTAAACTCACGTCTTAATAATCGGTGTAGGTACCGATTAGTTTCGTACCTGTCGGAAGTCCTTCATTGGAGTGAGTGGGATGAGTTCGCGGTCGTGCCCCGTCTCGCTGAGTGCGAGTGTTTAAATGTGAGTTAGAGTGAGCCGTTTATAATTATTTAATGAACAATGTCTCACGAAAGTTTTAATAATATGTTATTATGTTTTGATAAATATAAAAAAGTTTTGTTCAAATGAAATCGGATTATTTATAAGTTTTCGATCCTTTGTGTCCGATTATAACCTTGAGAGATATCCTGTTATGATCTTTCTCAAGAATTGGACTGTCAAATTCAAAATGATATTTTCAAAACTGACTTGTAATTTTAGAGATTTAAACCAAGACAAAAACACGCTTTACAGCTGAATAATAAATGCATACATACGTAGATAGTATATAAGTACTTATATACTATCTACGTACATAAGAATATGCATACATAACGACAAGAATTGTGTTTATAACATTTTTTTTCACTTCGAATTCGCAGGAAATACTCGCATTAACGTAATTACTGATGGGTTTTCTCAACTTTAACCGGCTTTTTAATGCAATTTTTTACAACAAAGTGTTAACTCCGTTTGTAGTTTTATTAATGATCTGTGTCGCGCTGCAAACAACTTTTTATAATTGTCCTTGAAATTCTTTGAGCCTAATATATGTAAAATGTAAAAATAATTTTGCTATCCTCCTCTTGCTGTATTGGTATTTGAAGAAGAGAATTTCTTGATTTCGCATCTTTTTTGATTTTGTATCATTTATTTTTTACATGACCACGGTTTGCTTTTTGCAGAGTAATTAAATTTGATAATTCTTTTTATATTGAATAAGTTAAACTTGAGAGTTGGGCATGAAATTTGAAAAAAAAAAAATCGCCACCTCAGGATACTAGAAAAGGGAATGTTGATTTAGGACAAATACATGTGTAGTTTTAATGTCTCCGTAACATAACTGACCTGAAGGTGATCTCATAACAAAGACGGAAAACAGACAGACGGATCACTCCTCGACGGTTCGCTGCAGCTACGCTGCAGCTATATTGGTTTATTCATAGATTCTATTGATAACTTTTAACTTATGATATTTTAGGATGCCATTATCAATAAGTAAGTAAAATAAAACTATTTTGTCCCTCTCTGACTACGGATGCTGTAAAGCATCCGAAACGTCGGGAAATAAATAGTTTGTAAAAACTAATTAAAAACGCGATAAATGTGTAGTATTCGCGTAAATACAAGAAATCATTATTAAGTAAGTTGTAATAGAGACTGTTGTAATTCCTTTAAGTTCAGTACTTATCTGGCAATTCTCTATATTGGTTGAGATGAAAAATAAAGACATATGAAAACAAAAATATTAATAAAGCATTTCTAGTTTAAATATATATTGAGTTTATTGTTTTCAGTCTGCGCCAAACAAGCAATCTTCCTTTTTTAACTTAAATTAGTTTTAGCAATATTTACGTTAATACTTTACATTACGCATTTATTTTATGTATTTAGCATTAAATTTATTAAGGAATTGCGGTCCCCCGCGGCTTTGCCCGCAGTTTAACACTTAACGCGGAACCCTAATTGTGTTTCTAAATCAAAAGTAGCCTATGTTACTCCTTATAACATTAGCTATCTGTCAGTGAAAGTCCTGTTAAAATCGGTCCAGCCGTTTCAGGATTATTCGGAATAAACAGACAGACAGACAGACAAAAATTGTAAAAAAATGTTATTTAGGTATATGTACCGTATATATTCATATACGTGTAGTTAAAACGGTTACTTCAATTTAAACACAAAACAAACAGACCTGAGTTACCCAGATACCCAGGTCGGGTTTTGTTGTACCTTTTGTACAAAAAAAATTTTATTTTGGTGTACCGTATATATTCATATACATGTAGTTAATTCGGTTATTTCAATATTGCAAACAGACACTCTAATTTTATTTGTATGTATAGATGACTACGTAAAATGCAATTTAAAGCTCTATGCTTTGCACAATTATGTATATTAGAGAGGTTTTGTAGTTTCCAATAATTAATCCTTTCGATGATATGTAGTCATCATCATCATCAGCATCATCATCATATCAGCCTATCCGAAGTCCACTGCTGAACAAAGGCCTCCCCTAAAGATTTCCACATAGAGCGGTCCTGTGCCATCTGTATCCATCGACTCCACGAAACAATACTACTACTACTACTACGACTTCTGCGGATGTCTTCATTGTGGATGCAGAGAAACACCGAACATAGCCCTTTCTATATCACGCTGAGCAACTGAGCTTCCTCATACGTCCTGCAGTGAAGGTCTCTGATTCATATGTCATCACTGGCAACACGCACTGGTTGTATACTTTCGTCTTAATACTTTGAAGTATACTTAACGAGATGTGGCGTTGTTTCCCAAACACTGCCGAGGCGATTTGGATTCGTCGATTGACCTCAGGGTCGAAGTTGGACCTACCTAGTCTGACAATTTGTCCTAGGTATATGTATTCGTCGACAACTTCGAGCGTTGTATTCTCAACTACAACCGGCATTGGTCTGACATGGACATTGTCCATGTTCATCTTAAGGCTAACCTGTTGGGAGACACTATTGAGGTCATTGAGCTTAGTACTAAGTTCCTCCAGCGATTTTGCCACTAGGACTATATTGTCGGCAAATCGGAGGTGAGTTCTGTTTTCGCCATTGATGTTAATACCGTATCCTTTCCAGCTCAGCAGCTTGAAGACGCTGCGGTGAAGAGTTTCGGGGATATCACATCACCCTGTCTTACACCTTTCTGCAGTTGGATGGGTTTCGTGCTCTGGTTCTGTACTTGGATACACATTGAGACCTCATCGTATAACCATCTCAACATTTCGATATACCGGGAGTCCACTTGGCACCTCTGAAGGGACTATAGTACCGCCTAAATTTCGACCGAATTTAAGGCTTTCTCATAATCCACATACGCTAGACTCAATGGCAGATTGTACTCTTCGGTCTTATGTACAATCTGGCGAAGAGTATGTATGTGGTCTATAGTACTGTGGCGACATCTATGTCTCCACATAAGAAGCTCGCTACTGGCGGATTCAGGAAACACATCGACGGTCTACATCGCGCTATCGAAGTTCGCACGATGACATGCATATATACGATTACCGATAGCGCACACTAGTGGAGGAGACGTCCTCCCCAGGTCACGATCACCCGACCTGGCGGGTAGCTACGCTTTTCCTGCAGCACATCATCTGCTACACTGGTGACTCCGACGTGATCTCACCGCCAACCGACGGTGACCACTGAAGAACTACGCAGCGAGCTTCTCCAACAACATCGACGTCATCAACGCAGTCACAGCAATGGACAACTGTCGGCACAACGCGTGCTTTCTAGTCCTGTCAGCCACTGAGGATCATCAACGGCGAGCCGGCCCCCTTCTCCTCTGACTGACACTGCGGCATCGGCATTGTGACCATACATCTCGACTCACCGTAGATCTGGTCACAGCTTCTCACCGCAACGCCAGATTGCTCAACGTCAAGTTCTCCGCACTTCCGACCTTCAGTCTCAGCAGGGGAGTGATGTGGCGACATCTATGTTTCCACATTGGAAGCTCGCTAAGTTGCGGATTCAGGAAACACATCCACGTCCTACATCGCGCTATCGAAGTTCGCACGATGACATGCATATATACGATTATCGATGGCGCACACTGTGGAGGAGACGGCTTCCCCAGGTCACGATCACCCGACCTGGCAAGTAGCTACCCTTTTCCTGCACCATATCATCCGCTACAGTACTATAGCATTTTCGGAAACTGGCTTGTTCCGGAGGCTGCTTGCTGCTTGATATGTAGTCAGTTATTGTAGCTTAATTGGAGTGGTTAACAGGAATACTAGTAATGTTATTCGGCATTGCTAGTATTCTTTTTTATTAAAGTTATACCCTTTATTTGTAGTAAAAATCAGTAAGGGGCTTAAATGGTTGGGTGATTCATCTTAGTACTAGCCTTAGGTAGGTAAGAAAGAAAAGTGATAGTAATAGATTGATGATGAGTAAAAAGTATCATAACTAGTAATTTAAAATAAAAGGGTTAGGAAGCATAAAAACACAAAACTATTTCGTTGTTGCTAAGTTGCTTATGCTTCTCATAATTAATAACCAGGGCTCTTTCCTGTATTAATATTTCTTTTTATTTTTTTTAACCAGCAGCAATACGACCTTGCGAATAAATCCGGACCAAATCAACGACTAGGCATGTTTTGTGTAAAAGGTAATTGCACTTATTGATTTTAAATACCTCTATAGTGAACGGTTCCGGGTTTTATGGTTTACATGTGTTACTAGTTATAAGCAGTAGGTTTATACAGGTAAGTATAGCAGGTAATGGACGTTTCACATTGTGTTTCTGAATAAAAACACTCTATAATTTTTTTTAATTAATTTAATAACAAAAAGTCCAGCATGGCTAATGTGAATTAAAATTGAATAAAAAGTGCCAAAAAATGTTTTTCTTTATTTTTACATTTATTTTCTTATCGTTTATTTATGTCTATTTACGCAAGTAAGCTTGAGTGAGTTTGGTTATACAGGTTGTAACGTGGTGACGCTCTCACCTCCTAGCAACCTATTCAACACGAGTTGAAACTGAATCTTTTTCGAACAATACTTATGGGCAATGGCGATTTCTATCAGATATTTTAAAACTTCCGTATAAATAGTTTTATATGTTGATGTTAATATTGTCTTAATGTTTAGTAGCTGTAAGTTGTAGTATTGTTTTTAACATACAACAATTGATGTGCTTACGTTCATTTTTTAAAATAAAATAAATTATAAATAAATATCTTCACGCCATTCTCAATACAGGGGTACACAGAGGTCTCGACACTTAAGTCTTTTCGACCCATCTTCTACCGAAGATATTTTTGAGATAACGTGACAGGTGGTGAGCCCGTCGCCGTCTTTGTATCCAAGCCAACAATATGAATCGTACATAGGTTTTGAAAAAACCCATTGGTACGAGCCTGCCATCTGGCAAATTTCACATAATGATAGGATTCATTCACTCGTGTATCCTATTATGTTTATAATCCTGCATGTGTATGCGTATAGAATAATATTATCATAGTCGTCTTTTATAACATCTGTGAAGATTCTGATCTCGTCTGATTTGACAGCATTGCAAGTATTCAAATACTTTATGAAAGTTTCCAGATTATGTGATTAATATAAACAAAAGGAATACTGTTCTGATAAGTGTATACATCATTCAAAGTGAGTGTTATCCGCAAAAATATTGGCGTATTATAATGAATTTAATTATTAACTCCAAAACAGAAATTTGTCATGATCAGGTTTAAAAGGTGTCGAGGTAGACCGAGATTAACTTTCGAAGACCATGTGAGCAAATTGCTCGAAGAGAGGAGGGTCAAGAGTACTCGGATACCTAGACGTGCATGTATGAAGAAGATGATGAATCTGAAAGAAGCGAAAGAAGTATGTAGGGATCGTGACACTTGGCGATCTGTTCTCTCTGGCTACCCCGTCAGGGATTGTGTGTGAAGGTTTGTTACCTCACTTCTTATTTCACATCACAGCTAATAGAAGAATAGACAACATAAATAAACAAGTAATTAAGCATATAGCAAGTAGTAAAGACGGTGACGGGCTCACCACCTGTCACGTTGTCCCGAAAATATCTTCGGTGGAAGCTGGGTCGAAAAGACTTAATTGTCTAGACTAGACCTCTGTCTACCCCTGTATTGGGAATTGCGTGAAGATATTTTTTATCGTTAATCCTTTTATCATCAAACATTCCAAGCACCGGGTCGTACCCTGGTCGAGCGGTACTAAACCATCCATTCAAATCACCACATACAATTCTTTCGTTTCCCCTAACCAAATCTAGAACTTCTTTTACATTCTCTCAAACCTCCTCCAGCTCGGCCCTGGGTGACGAAGTTACCGGCGCATAAACAGCCAAAAGGAAGCCAGCTTTTCAGTACCAATGCCCTTCCGTTTGGTTTCTGATAAACACGACATCTAGTTCTCTTTCTTTCATTATTTCGATCAACTCATTTATCGCATGCTAATGCCTGCTCTAACATTCCAAGTGGAAACTTTGCATTCCGTTCCCCACCTTCCGCCGTGTCGGGCTGTGCGTGACATGTGGCGGACCCCATCGCCGTTTTGCGCACTGCATTCCACACCAACGGGGAGGAACTGGTGTGCGTCGCATTGGGGGGACGCCCTAAGGTTAAGTAGTATTGCAGCTCTGAAAAGGGCTGGCAGGGGTCGCGACGGGCACGCTTCTTCAATGACCCCCAATACGAACAAACAACTTCAATCAATTTGACTTCTTTGTAATATTTGTGTAATGTTGATTTATTATTGCTACTGCTATGAATAATTCGCTTTACGTATTCTTTGCAGGTCGAGATTTGTTTGTTTTCAAGTTCATTTATTATGTAGTTACGGAATTTTAATTTGTGTATCCGTGTATATTTTTGTTAATACTATGCATGAACTGGAAAAAGAAACATAAATAATGGAAACTATAGGGTTTACATATTACATGGAAATGAGAACTACATATTTGTCCTATATTATATGATTTACACGAAGGCATTGATTGAGGAAATGCATGAAAGGTATAGAATGGAAGCGGACGAAAGGTTGTCGCGCATCTTTAGGGAGAACTCCAAGCTCTCTCCAAGCTCAACCCAAGGCAACGTTACAAGTGCCGGAGACTGTCGCCTTAAAATTTGTAGAACTGATTGTTTATAATTTGATAATAAATTTTAAGTACTTTCTAATCGTGATTAATTCTATTATTACGTTATATATAACTATTAGTCACTGATTCGTTACATTCGTTTAATTCATTGATTCATAATAATCAGAAATTAGAAAAGGTTAAAGATTTTAAATAAACTACATCAACATTTACGAGTAAAAACGTCAATTATCAACTAGGCTAAAGGATTTACAGTAAAATTGTTGTCTTAAATAAATTTTTATTACGTTTGTTCATCAGTGGTTACTATCTCAGTAAACGACGTGTTTCCTTGTCATTTTCCAAGTTACAACCATTGAGTAACAATTAACTTGCGGATCGCATTTTCCTGCAACATTGATAAATTGAGTTTTTATTATCCTTGTGATAATTTATTAAGGTTAAATTAAAAGTCGCCTATTGTTTTTGGAGTTAAGCCTTTTATAAAGACCTGACTATGTAAACATATTTTATGACAAATGTTTTAATTAATGAAGTAAGGCTACGGCAGATTATGTCCTATTTGTTCTTGATATGTATTGTAATAATATATTATTATTTTATCTTCACGCATTTATAAATACGTGTATTTGATTCTCAGCGTTAGGCCTAAGCCCCAGAAGGGGGCAATTTGGTTGTTATAATTTCCCTTGACTGGATAATCCCGCTTAATTTGGCAATTTTGCTTTGTGAGGAAACAGAAATTAAAAACCTAAATTCAACGACATGTGCAAGAAAACTATTGCTACTGTTTCCATCTTCATTTGTAGCTGAATGTGAATTTAGTATTGTAAATGATTCATTGGTAAATGGGTTTTTCTAAAAACCTATGTACAAATTATATCGTTGTCTTGGACATAAAGACGGCGACGGGCTCACCACCTGTCACGTTGTCCCGAAAATATCTTCGGTGGAAGGTGGGTCGAAGGGACTTAAATGTCTAGACTAGACCTCTGTCTACCCCTGTTTTGGGAATTGCGTGAAGATTCATTGGTAAAAAATAAATCGGCTTGGTATACCACAACATGGAGACATCAGACTGAAGCTAACCAAATTGGAACTTAATATAAAATCCCTGTGCAGGTAACAAAGATCTCATCAAGCGCAAGGATCTCACTAAATTAAAATAACAAATTGATGTTGTTGTAACTAAATGTTAGAAATTGGTATCAATTTGGATTTCATGTCGATATTTCTAAAAATTTTCTAAAAATTTCATGACCGCCATCTTCAATTTGAAAATTTTCATCGGTTTCGTAAGGAGCACCCCGTCAAACCCCAATATCGACATTTTTTTAATAATTCCGTTTCCGACTTTTTTTTAATTAATTTTGTGAATGTAAATAATAAAGTGACATGTCTTATAATTATTTTTGTTTTAAATATTGTTTACCATTTTAATAGTCAATACAACAAGTATTGTAAATTATTAGTAACTAATATTATTAGTAACGTGATATACGTGTAAAAATTTTATGATGAACATTAAAATACTGGCAATTCAAAGATTTTTATTTATCACTTAAAGAAATGTAATAAATTTTCTCTGTCTCTGTCTGTAATAAATTTGATCAACAAACATTAAACACGATATGCACTTGTAAATAATATTGTCTTAAAAAAAGTATGAAATTGCGTTACCAACGTCGCCACTCACGAATTACATAAATGTTGTAAGTATTGTTGAGCTGGTAGTGTCAATAATAAATTTTCTAGAAAAATTTATGGAATTATTAAACCCTATACGAGTGTAAGAAAAATAGAATACATAATATATATAATCTAAATATATAAATATTGCTTATAAAAGACTCAAGGTGTCGTTCATAATTTAGATAACATCCAAAAAATTTAAAAATTTGACGACCTCCGTGGACGAGTGGCGTAAACACCAGTTTTCAAGGTATCGCCATCTCGAAGTCCCGTGTTCGATTCCCGGTCGAATCAATGTAGAAAACCACTTTTTCTAGATTTTCTCGGGTCTAGGTTTTTGTGGGTCTTTGTTGCCACAAGTGCTTTAGCATCTTACATTGGAGCAATGTACGTGGTGTTGTGCCTGTCTACATATGTATGTTTTTATTATTATTATTGTTATTTATTAGAAAAAGAAGAAATTATGTAAAAATTTACTCCATTCTACTACTACATTCATAAATAAGTAATTGCTAATAACCTACTGTTTAACATATAATACAGAGTAGTCCTCAAAATTATTTGACAATATTATTACATTTATTGTCAATTGTGAAAAATAAATAATAAATAAATATCTTTACGCAATTCCCAATACAGGAATTACTAGACAATTAAGTCCCTTTGACCCACCTTTCACCGAAGATATTTTCAGGATTTTGACAATTTTGAGGAATTCCTTTTTAATTCCTAAAGAAGAACAATATCGATATAAATTGGTAGCAAATAACTGACAAGTATTGCCAATGTGGTATCTGTAAGGCACACGGTAACATAATGCATTATTAAGTTATATGCAGTCGTAATTATTTTGGCATAAGTTATATAATAACAACAACTACAATTATTAACAATAACAATTATTTGAAGTTCTACTCATTTGAGTTGTACTTATATACAGTTAATCAGCTTTTACGTATGCATCAATTGTCCATATGTCATATGCTTCCGATACTATTTAAAATACTAATTCCATGTAGCATATATTTATTATGATTATTTATCATAGAAAGGATTATATATTTATTATGAATATTTATTATAAAAAGGATTCGTTGAATTTCCGGTGGCAAATAATTAATCTGCTGTTTTTCAGTGACCATGAGCTGTTTTTGTATACGCTATTTTTGTACTTTTCACAAACACAAAGTGTAAGTTACTGTGTGGTAATGAAAATATATTTAAAATTGTTTTTAAATTTAATCATATTTAAAATTGAATAAGGTGGAAGGGTAAAATGTTTCCACTAGGTCGATACCTGATATTCAAATTTTAATATTTCCTCGATGGTTACGTTACAACACCACACGTTGAATGTAAACTCGAATCGCTCCTGACCCTTGCCTTCAAAAGACTGCGCCGTGATCAGAATGATAATTCACTATCATGGTTTTCCGATCCAGATTCCATTAATTGTTAATTTATCCAATATTCTCGTATATCTTATTTAAATTGTCTTAAATATTATAAGTCTTTTTTTAATCCATTGAACACGGGGATTTTTGGACAGGAGTTGGGTGAAAAACGAGCAGTCCATCCGATACAGCCTATAGCATGTTCAAACTATTTTAAAAACGAAATCACAAGGAACGTTGGCAACCTGAAATACTAAAACGGGATGCATCCGAGCCCGTGATGGTACTGTTGGAAACTATTTGAGATTGAAATCGGTAAAAGCGCGGTAAGAAAGACTTTAACCGACTGCTAGTTCAATAAGAAGTCCAGGTGTTGGTTGGTTGGTTGGTCCAAGTATACAAGTCCAAGTATAACATTGGTTGTAATTAAATACGCTCCTTATTCCTTTCAAACGGGAATGAAACAGGTGTAATACTACGAGAATTTGTTTGCAGAAATGGGTAAGGCTGTGTTCCGAAAATTCGTATTACGAAATCTACTTAACATTTATATGAAAAAAATTACATTAGTGTGTATACATAGTTATTGGCCGCAGTTTCGTCCACATAGAAACCTTTTTATTATATATCCTCTCCAAGGGTCAAGCTATCCTTTTACGAAAGTTCATTATAATCATTTTAGCGAAATAGCCATGAACGCGTAACAAACAAACAATCAGTCAAAGTTAAACTCACATTTATAATATTTTTTTTTAATAACACGCAACATCCAGCCCCAAAGTATGATTCTCTGTGTTTTAACTACTGGGTGGAGATAGTTATTGACAAAGTCCGTGGTCGAGTGGCCTACACCTTGGGGATAGTTTGAATGCCGGTACTCAAGGTACAGACAGCTCTTGGCTTCCCGGGTTGGCTTCTTGTACAAGTCAATGTAGAAAACAATTTTTAATAGTGGGATTCGACTAAGATATTGGACCAGTATGTATTTGTTATCTAAAATAGGCCACGGTCTTTATAATTAACAAAACAGTTCTTTCACTTAAATAAAAAGTTTCCCCCATTTAGCAAAACCGAGTAAACATTTTCTCTCGTCTAGTACAAACTCTGTCATTTCCGCCCATTAATTACGCCAGTAAATAAAGTACAAATTATGATTATCACCAATTATTTTTTACATTTGTTGTTGTTTTTCAGTGTTTTAATATTCAATTCGATAAAAATTATTTTATTCATCCAATATTAAGACAACATGTGCCAGATATCACGAAGTACATTCTTAATATTGCGATTAAAAATCGAGTGCATGTAACCTGAAGAGTTATCGATAGTTATCAATCTCCATTTAAATTCGTCGATTAATAAATTAAAATGCACAATAGAGAGACTAAGACAAAATCTCTAAAATTACAAAACTTTTTCACGTTACACGAAAAATGCTTGACGATAACTCAGTAGACCTTTTAAGGGTAGCAAATTCTGTAATCCTATAAGATAAAGGACTTTTAGGTTTACTAGGTTTATAGAAAATAAAATATGTCTACTGTGTGGTATCTCCATAGTACCACAATATACCACAACCCTTTTTATCGTATCGGTGGCTAATAACATATATATATATATATATATATATATATATATATATATATATATATATATATATATATATATATATATATATATATATATATATATATATATATATATATATATATATATATATATATATATATATATATATATATATACATATATATATATATATATATATATATATATATATATATATATATATATATATATATATATATATATATATATATATATATATATATATATATATATATATATATATATATATATATATATATATATATGTATATATATATATATACATACATATATATATATATGTTATTAGCCACCGACGAACGGCGGAAAAAAATACCAGACGAATATTCATTAGTTAGTCGGTGTTGTCACAAAAAGTTATTTAAATTTCGACCACTTACCGCGGTCACTACATCGATATACATCGAAGCTAACTTTTGCATGTGAATCAGATAAAAATCTTGCGGTTTTTGTTTCTAACGCATTAGTCATAATAATAATGTAGTGACGACCTGCACATGACGAATGCATACAACGCTGCTGATGTAAAAGTTATTTTGAAAGAGAGTCATAAGAGATGTAATGTATGGTATGGATATAATCAGTGCTTATTAGAATATTTCATTTAAATTAATAAGTCTGAAGTTAAATTAAGATTTTTTTTTGTTCTCTAGTTCGTTTTGGGGACAAAAATTCATAAATGTTCATTAAACAATATATAAATTTATATGTCTATATATATATATATATATATATATATATATATATATATATATATATATATATATATGTATATATATATATATATATATATTTATATATATATATATATGTATATATATATATATATACACATATATATATATATATATATATATATATATATACACATATATATATATATATATATATTTATATATATTTATATTTATATATATATTTATATATATATTTATTTATATATATATATATATATATATATATATATATATATATATATACACATATAATAATAATAATAAAATAAAAATATATCTTTACGCCATTCCCATTACAGGATACACAGAGGTTTAGTTTAGACAATTAAGTCCCTTCGACCCACATTCCACCGAAGATATTTTGAGACTACGTGACAGGTGGTGAGACCGTCGCAGTCTTTATGTCCAAGCCAACGATATGAATCGTACATAGATTTTGAAAAAACCCACTGCTACAAGCCACCTAGAGATCGAACTAGGGTCTCTCGACTCGAATTCCCATCACCTAACCACTCGGCTATCGTGACTTAGAAAATTCAAAGAGATGTTGCATCTCTTTGCATTTTCTACAAGATCTACTACGGGGAGTGCTCCGAGGAATTTTTCGGATTAATTCCAGCCGCTAAATTTCACCATCGTACATTACGGCTTAGTCAAAAATTTCATCAACACCATCTTGATTCTTGACATTCCACCACAGTGCGTTTTTCGCGGAAATTTCTGCCACACACTTTATGGAATGAGCTGCCGTCAGCGGTTTTTCCGGACCGATATGACTTAGGAACCTTCAATAAAAGAGCCTATATCTTTCTCAAAGGCCGGCAACGCATCTGTTATTCCTCCGGTATTGCAGATGTTCATGGGCGGCGGTAATCACTTACCATCACGTGTGCCACTTGCTCGTTTGCCTCCCTTTTCTATAAAAAAAAAATTGGAGTCGGGTGTGTAACGTCTCTATTGAATTGAAAAGTTTCGTTTAAAATATAAGCTGTGATAAAGAATTACTAACGTATCAATTAATACTTTTAACAGATTTGTGTTAAATCTAGCTACAATAAAAAAAAAACTCGTTGGTTAATTTACATATATTTTTAACTTTGCGTTCCGCAGCGACCGCAATTTATGATTATTTTTCTTTTTTGTTGTTGAATGCTTTGAGTCACATTTAATTTTATCATTGGGCTATTAAAATACTTGGCATTTTGGTGATCTACCTTTTTAATTTAATGTTCGCGTTATTTATTAACATGCTATCGATGTCTTGTGTGATATTGGCGTAAGAATTTACCAATTATCTTTCCCGTGGCGATTATAATGGGTGATAAAGGCAAAGCCTTGAAAATAGCAAAAGCTACCGGTAGGCGGCAGGATTGACATCGAAAATATACACACTTAGGTCCTTAGATAGGGACAACATCACGTACTGGTACATACATTTCTCTGATGACACAGTAAGCAGCTTAAGCACTTGTATTATGGAATCAGATACAACGAATTTACCACAAACACCCAGATTCGAGAAAATGTAGAAAAAGTGATGTCTGCACTGAATCGACTGGAAATCGAACCCGGGACCTCAGAGCTCTCGACACCATGAAAACTGGTGTGCACGCTACTTGTCCACGGAGGTCGATAGTAATGCTAAAAATAAATTAGACCTTATCGGTCTAATTTATTCGGGCACCAGTCTCAGTCTGTCTGGAGCTGCTATTTTATTTGTCGTGCATAGCGATTATGGTTAATCCTGTTGACGGGATAGGATTTTTTCCTTTAGTGAACTTATAGTTAGAAAGTCAACGGACTTTCTAACGATAAGTCCGTACCACTAATAAACGTATTAGTGGTGAAAGTCATATTTACTGCAATAGTTTTGTAGAAGTCTCATCGTTTCCCCCGTTTATCGTATAAGACAACTCTTTCTAGTTCTTTAACATCGATGACAGCACAAAAAACATTATCTTAGAAAGTTGTTACCAACCTATTAAAAATCAGTCAATTAAAAATTGTCTTGGATAATTTCAATTCTTTAGCATTTAATTTCTTTCTTTAGCAGCCTACAGTTTAAATTTTTATGACCTGGAGGCTGCGTTCACGGCGACAACAAAGAATGAACATGTCGCTCGAAAAAAATAACGGCTTATACTAGTAGGTCATACTTTATTTGTAAGGGTGCGTTGAAATCTGGTGAATGCACTGCCCACGCGTCGCTCGCGACCAACTCCCGAACTGATCACAGGCAACACGTCGGTCCACCTTAATATGTTTCTTGATATGTATCGTAAAGACAGGATATTAAAATAGCATATAAATGTATTTACGCAAAGTCCTTACGGGGTAGTCGGATATTACTGATCGCCAAGTGTCACGATCCTTTACATACCATATATACCTTCCTTTACATACAGATATGTATGACATGAAGAAAATCATGAATTTGCAAGAAGCCGAGATATTCAAACGCAATAGTTAATATTTAAATTAATTTGGGGAGATAAAGCACGGTTTCATGCTGACTTCCACAACTCATACAATGCGTTACTCCTTGTAAAGTATTTCGCAATCGCGTTACATGTATATAATGCTTAAAGCATTAAGTAAGCACTGCTTACAGTGTAGCCGAACTCTTTTAAAAAATCCTTGATATGCTTATGTAAAAACGTAAAGTAAATCATTAAATAAAATGTAATAAAAAGGCTTCTCGCATAAAAAATCTTTGATAAATACGGTAGGTATGTTTTAAATAATAAAACCGCTTTATTTTTTATATTCGTTGTTGATTCTATCACAGAAGGAAAACACAGTGATAATTTTTATAGCTCACTGTATATTTCTAAGTTTTGACATAAGGTTTAAAAATCCGTCTATATACGGTTGTATACTTTAACTATGAGTTTTTTATGCACACACGCCGTGAATTGATGGGCCTACCTATACCTCTTTAGTAGTACACCAAATAGCAGACTGTAAATGTTTACTGGGATTTTACGAAAATATCTAAAAATGTACTTTAAGACCGTAAGAGAACGTCAGGATCACTATGAGTTTGCACACTTTACGCACTTTCGTATTTTTCTAAGTATTTATTTGTTGAAATCACGATAGCCGAGGGGTTGGGTGGTCGAGAGACCCGAGTTCGATCCCGAGGTGGCAGGCTCGTACCAATGGATTTTTCAAAAAATCTTATGTACGAATTATATGGTTGGCTTGGACATAAAGTCGGCGACGGGCTCACCACCTGTCACGTTGTCCCGAAACATATCTTCGGTGGAAGGTGGGTCAAAGATACTTAATTGTCTAGACTAGATCTCTGTCTACCCTTGTATTGGGAATTGCGTGAAGATATTTATATTTATTTATTTATTATCTATATATTTATTTGTTGTTATTTCTAAGGTAATCCCCGAAAATCCTTCACCTCCGAACTCAGAATTTACCACGAGTTTAATATCTGAAATCTAAACTATTTAGTTCATTCGACCCACATTTCTACCGGAGATTATTTGGAAAAAAGCGACACGTATTAAATATATTAAGCCTATCGTTGTCTGATTGTTTCTAACCTAACGGACCAAATTATACGCAAGTTTCGAATAAATTCATCGGTACGAGCCTTGTTCCTGAGCCGTGTTCGAACTTTGGTTTGCTGATTCGAATGACTATCACATAAACACTCGGCTGTCGTGACTATTATAGATTATATAGGCTATATAGTACTACAGAGGCACATATTCTCCTTGTATGGATGAGCCTCTAAATGCATCTGTCCAAGGACTACATTTCAGGGTCTAATATTATACATATTGCTCATAACGGATTGACGCCAATGACGCTATTGGACATTACTCGTACGTAGCAACTTGTATATGCCATATACTCCATATATTGCAGATAATATGGAGAACTAAAATAGGAGTTTACCATTATAAGGCATGTAATTTTCTTTCAAAGTGGTTAGTGTGGAGTGCTTAAATGCGTTTAAAAGTAATTTCACCACATAAAAGTGGTTCACGAAATACAAAAGATTTGTTTACAATATTAAGAATCTTTAATTGCTTCTGTGTCTTGTTAAAAATTCGAATGTGTTTTGAGATATCGGGTTTTATGTCTCTAGTTTCGGACCTTCTTTCTATCTACCTACTACCTATCTCATACCTAGTTATTACCTACTACTAAATAATGAGAACGAAGTTTCTGATCAAAAAGTACTTATTTTGTATTGGGATACGTAAGTAACTATAATGTTACTCAGAGGAAAATAGGACGTGAACCGTGCATTATTTCAATTGTTTTACCTTAATTGAAAGCAGAACTGACCTTATGAGTCTTAACAAAGCAACCTATGTGAAGATGAAGGATAATGTAGCATTATTGAAAATTCGTAACTATACTTTCGTGTATAGAGTGGTTTTTCCTTTGTCTATTACTTCGAAATATGTATTAACGAAACTTTTCACGTATTGATGACGTGGCTGTCTGTGTCAGTCCAGTTAATATATTTATAATTTGTACGTGTGCCGCTTCTTTGGTATTTGTAAACGTATGTATGGGTATTTAGATTAAATTCAACCTAATGTATTAGATGATGTCATATTTTTTGCTGCCAAATAGCAGAGTAACAACCCTCATTAAACTGTTTGAAAATTACAAAGTCTGTTTAAATTATGCCGTCTTTACACCCGCGTTGACAAACGCAACTGTAGCCTTTTCAGTTTTAATTGTCTCCAACTCCAACTTCTTATACCATTCACTACTACTTAGATCAATCCTATAAAGAAATTCAAAAATGTGTTTGGGAAGGTTTTTATCCTTGGCTTGCTGTGAAGTTTCGTGTATTTCTTTGGTTAGAGATGGGCTATTGCTTGTAAACGTCTTTTTTGTTCTTCGTAGTCTGCGGTTAACGAATTTGGGGTGACCGTTGCTCACGTGGTGTATTAGGTTGATTGGGCCTATTTGATGATGCGTCCGTATTACAGAATACCTAACTCAGAGAGAGTGGTAAAGAGAGATGCGATCACTCCCGAATGGGAACTGCCAGCACGAGTGGCTACCCACACCCAAAAAAATACGGAGTATTATGGGATATTAGTGTAGGCGAACAACATCTGTCATTGTTCAGGGATATAATTTGATATATCCGGTATTTCTTATCAGGTTACAGGCCCTGACAGGTTTAGGTTTTAAAAACTTGGTTTTGATTTACTTCTCAGAATGATATGCTCTGGGACCAAAACAAAGGCTAAAAATCAGGACGGATTTGTACGAAATACGTAAAAAAAATATCTTCACGCAATTCCCAATACAGGGGTAGATAGAGGTCTAGTCTAGACAATTAAGTCCCTTCGACCCACCTTCCACCAAGATATTTTCGGGACAACGTGACAGGTGGTGAGTCCGACGCCGTCTTTATGTCCATGCCAACGATTTAATTTGTATATAAGTTTTTGAAAAACCCATTGGTACGAGCCTGCCATCTGGGGATCGAACTCGGGTCTCTCGACTCGTAATTCTGACCACCCAACCACTCGGCTATCGTGACTTTTTTGTCGTGACGTTTTTATCGTGACGGAATACGTATTTGTTTCATATTTCATAGACAGTAAGTTGATGTATCTTGTTTGAATCATTTGAACTTTATCTGCCGTGATTATTTCATACAGGTGTATCAGCACTCACGTTAGACAATATCGAATGGTAGAATATTCATATGTATTGTTTTGTTTTTACATACATACCAACTAGAGGATCCGTGCTACTCCGCAACACTGAAACTTTGTTCATTGTTACGTACCTTCAGTTGTACCTTGACCAATATTAGTGGGCTAAATCTTAAATGAAGGGGATCAATCAAGTGAATGTTCATGTACTTGGGGATTACATGAGAAGAATTCGCTTTTTATCAATGGAAGGTTAGTCCTTGACGACGAATCAGTGCACTAATAACATTAATTAAAAAAAAACTATTTACATAAAATTACATACATACCTTGAAATTATGTCTTGGAACTTAGTTCGTAAAATATTCTATTATTCGAATTTATTTCCGACATAGCAAATGCAACCACATGTAGCGTACAATTTTTAAAACTAATTTTTTGGTTTTATTGTATGACTGCTTTTTTTATTTGACTGCTTCCTCGTTCTTCTATATTTACCAATTTTATTTTTAGTTCTTCATGCTTAGTGATTGTATAAGAACACGAAATTTAGTCTTTATTCTTAGATTTTTTTGTAGTTTTGTTTTAGTAGTTAGTCACGACAGCTGAGTGGTTGGGTTGTCAGGTGGTAGGCTAGTACCAATTGGTTTTTCAAAAACTTATGTACGAATTATATCGTTGGCTTAGACATAAAGACGACGACGGGCTCACCGCCTGTCACGTTCCGAGGGCCAAAGGGACTTAATTGTCTAGACTAGACCTCCGTCTACCCCTGTATTGGGAATTGCGTTTTTAATTTATAGTTTTATTTTGTATCTTTAACGTTTAAACAAAACTTGCGTATTAAAAGTGTTGCGGTTTGTTATTATTGCTTGCGATGTAAAGACCGGTAATTTGCTTTTTTGCTTCAATCTAGAAAAATATTGCGACCCTCGTCGTGATGACGTGAGTTGGACTTTCCAGAGCACGATACTCTTACCACGGTATGGAATGTTGACGTGCCAGTGTAATAAAATAATCAGTATACTGACAAACAATTATTATATTGAGACAGTATTTTATATATTTTCGTACCAGTCGTTGTTGAGCCCGTGTTTGAAAATAATGTAAAAGTTTAGAGGTACAAAAGAGAGAGAGGGATACGAAAAATTGAAAAAAAAAATCTAACATTTCAGCCGTTATAGTCCGAGTGCTTCCCTTAGGATGAAAAATTATTATAACTTTGATGCTCACTGAGCCTGCTGTTCAATTAAATTTATAAACAAAAATATATAACGGGCACATTTTAAAAAGAATTGTATATTCACGATGTTGTATATTGTACGGTCACGAAACGGTTATATAAGTAGAGACTCTAATAATGATTTTTTGTATTTACGCGAATACTTTTACATTTAAAATAAATCGACTTTCGGATTTAATCTCGTTTTTTAATTAGTTTTACAAATTATTTTTATAATAGTTAATTATAAAAATAGTTAACGCAGTCATACAATAAAACCAAAAAATTAGTAATATATAATCGTTTTATTTTAGAGACTCTAATGTTTTTCATAAGGGGATATTAAGTTGTCAAATACAATGGACTAGAAATAATACTTTGAAGACAACTAAGGGAATCCATTAATATGAGAGTGTTCTTCAAGCAATGAGATTCTGCATACAAGCCTGCCTCTGGCAGAGCTAAAGATTTCTTTGTTAATACAGAGGAGTCAGTAGGAGAGTCAAAATTTAAAATGATTTTATATTTTGGAATCCAAACTGTATAGATACTGCAAATCCCTCTTCGCTCACCTTTGAAGCATCAGTGAACATAATTATCCAGTCATGCCAATTATAAGATCATATTTAAATTGCTATTTGCTTCAAAAATATCTTTGTGAATACTAATGTTTAAACTAGGACTAGGAATTAGGAATTAGGGTCTCATATGGGATAATTTGGAGTGGATTTTTAATGGATTGGGGAAGGAAAAAAATATCTTCACGCCATGCACAATACAGGAGTTTGAACCTACCTACAACCCGTTCGGGAATCGATGTCGGTGAAATTTGTCAAGCCTTTTTCAAGTGATTTTACCAAGATAGTACGTACATGTTTTTGAAATAATTCCTATGACTTTTCTATCATTGTTAATCTGCAAACGAACAGAAGAAATTTAAGAAATTCAATATGAATTTCTAAGGGCACCTTGTGTGAGCAGTTAAGAACATATTTGTTTGAAAATATGAATGGAACACTTTTTATTTACTTACTTTAATGGATTTATCGCCAAAAATTACTAATGATCACACAGACATACATTATTTATCTTGATGTCTTGAGCGATGTCTTGAGATGTCCGTATCACTTACATCGTTTACTTTTCATTAAGAGTACATATTTGCGATATAATTAATCCGCATACATATTTCCATCCCTAATTTTCCGTTCTTGAATTCAGAAAATTTAAAAGGAATTTTATATGTAAAATAAATATATATCTTCCCGCATTTTCCAATACAAGGGTAGATAGAGGTCTAGACAATTAAGTCCTTTCCACCCACGTTTCACCGAGGTCATTTTTTGGGACTGCGTAACCGGTGGTGAGCCTGTTGCTGTCTTTATGTCCAACTCATCGATATAAATCGTATATAAGTTATTAAAAAAACGCCACGATAGCCGAGTTGTTGGGTGGTCGGAATTTCGAGTCGAGAGACCCGAGTTCGATCCCCAGGTGGCAGTACCAATGAGTTTTTCAAACACTTATGTACGAATTTCATCGTTGGCTTGGACATAAAGACGGCGACGGGCTCACCACCTGTCACGTTGTCCCGAAAATATCTTCGGTGGAAGGTGGGTTAAAGGGCTTAATTGTCTAGACTTGACCTCTGTCTACCCCTGTATTGGGAATTGCGTGAAAAAAGCACATTGGTACGAGTCAAACAGTCGAGGATCTACTTCTGGTCTCTTGTTTCCAATTGCGATCACCCATCCACTCGGACATTGTGATTTATGAGATTATATGTTTATAAACAAAATGTAAAATTTTGTTTTTATTTATGGTTTTATCTTTCTATTCACTTGTAGTACAAGTACAAGTACGTACAAGTAAGTACAAGATTTCAGTAGTTCTAAGCTATTCTAGTTTTAAGTTATACATTAATAAGCGTACATAAGCTAACATTTTAGTGTCTAACGGTGTGTATTAACATAGTTTACGGATATTACCGAGATCATTTTAGTGAAGGTTATTGGAAAAGATCACATTCTTTTTTTTCTCTGTAAAGTATCGTTTTCATGTTAGTGGTCACTGACGTGATCTTTAAATTGCCTAGTTTGTTATTGTTTGTGTGGTTTGTTTTTCTTTTTTTTGTAAAAGAATTTGTTTTTTAATCTGATTTATGTCTTATAACGTATATGAAGTGATTTAAGAATTTAATATTTATTCAATCTGCTATCTTCGAAAATGTTATCATTTAATTTTAATGAAGACAAGTTCAATATACAAGCAATTAAAATGCACATAACAATTTATTATTGTTGTAATAAATTTTTTTGTGTACACTTGTGTAAGTAAATTGCATTCTATGCAGTCTATTTAATGTCTGATAAAGTGTACATGTATAATGCCGTATGAGGCGGCTCAAAGTTGCTCAGCGTGCTATGGAAAGGGCTATGCTCGGAGTTTATCTGCGTGATAGAATCCGCAACGAAGACGCAGCAGAAATAAGGTAACTGACATAACCCTAAAAATCAGCGCGCTGAAATGGCAATGGGCCGGCCACATAGCTCGACGAATTGACAACCGTTAGGGAAGAAAGGTTCTCGAGTGGCAACCTTGTATAGGCAAATGCAGTGTTGGACGACCCCCCACGAGATGGAGTGACGACTTGCAAAATGTTGCAGGAAGTCGATGGATGCAGGTGGCTGGGTACCGTTCGTTGTGAAAAGCTTTGGGGGAGGCCTATGTTCAGCAGTGAACTCTTGATAGGCTGTAAAGAAGAAGAAGAAGAAAGTGTATATAATAACTTTACTTTTCACATGAAGCCAAGCGTATTTCTTTTTTTTACTTAATTTGTGCCTGGAAACTGCAGTTCGATTATTGCATCAATAGATGGCTCATATTAAAGAGTTTTTTAAAACATATGCGATTTGTACCCACAGTCATGGTGCACATAATCTCTGGTGGAATACGGGTTACTAGGACTCAGCTGTTAAAATCCCTAATAACTCCAGTATTCAATATATAGTATTGTAAGGTTATTGATAAAATATTTAATTACGTATCTTGGTTTCAAAAGCGTTATACGTTTATACTGCAAAGATTTTGAGATTATTAATAGTGTTTGTATTATTAGATGGTGTAGAATTATGCACATAAATTTGAAGCAAGTATGTTTCTTGCTTTAAGTTATTGATTTTTTCATTAAATTTACTGCAACTGTAAAGCACTAACGCTAATTTTGTTAATCTTTTAAAAATAGATGAAAATCAATGTATAACAATCTAGATGGTATGGGACCGAATGGTGGTTGTTTTTATTTAACTGTACATTGTATGTATATTATTTCACTGTACTGGCTCTCATCTTTGTATGTAATGTAAATTGAAACAAAGATGAAAAGACAATCAGACAACGCCAAAAGTGCAAACTCTCTTCTTACTACTCTGATAAAGTTACTTACTTGCAGTTTTTCCGAAATTAACATATAATATTTATTAGAAATTAACTGAAAGCCTCGATAGCCGCGTGGTTGGGTGGTCGGAATTTCGAGTCGAGGGACCCGAGTTCAATCCTCAGGTGGCAGGCTCGTACCAATGGGTTTTTCAAAAAACTTATATACGAATTATATCGTTGGCTTGGACATAAAGACGGCAACGGGCTCGCTACCTGTCACGTTATCCCAAAAATATTTTCGGTGGGAGGTGGGTCGAAGGGACCTCTGTCTACCCCTGGAATTGCGTGAAGAAATTTATTTATTTATTTTAACTTAATATATAATGTCATGAAAATACTTTTAATTACAAAAATGCTGTAAATAAATCAATTGATGTGGTCGGAATTTTCTTTTTTAATTTCATTTTACAACAAAAAGTCCAGCATTGCTTATATAGTTGGAAATCCACAAAATTGCATCATATAGTAGAAAACATTAAAATTGTTACCAAGATACCTATGAATAAATGAAAGTTTTTGTAGGATTATTACCTATTGAAGGAAACCAGATAATCGCTGCCGAGTTCTAAGTAATGAAATAATTAGGTCTGGAGGGAGGATCTGGAAGGTCAGCCTGAGGAGGAATTATTATCCGCGTCGTAAATTCCAATCTGGACAATCTCAGACATGTATGTCATGAATAAGAGCTGATATTTTATGATTTCGTATCAGCCGGTAACAGAAAGTTACGTAATATCAGGAAGTAAGCTGTCAAATATACTGAGAACTTTAAGAATATTAATGCAAATCTAAATGATTTGAAAAATTTAGTAAATGATAATGCTGAAAATATTAATATGTTGCTGAAAATAATGCCTTTGAGGCAAATATACTCATTTAGACGTATAATAGACGTATTTGTGTTCCTTCATTTTTTTATTATCTGTGTTTATTTATTTATCTTCACGCACAATCTCTGAGGGGGTAGTCAGAGAGAATAGCTCGCCAAGTGTCATGATCCACCCTTTTCCGCCTTTTTGTATCCACCTCATAAGTTTGTTCTTTTCGTTTGTAACCTTTCCTCTGATTTTCTTTTTTCTGTGGTGTACAATAAAGCATAAATAAATATTTTATTACGTAATATATGAGACATTCTGCTCGTAGATGTCTAATATCAGTATCGGCACTATCCCTTATTACATAAAAGTTATGTAAATGGCAATAATAATAATAATAATAATTTATTACATAAAACATGGTAAATACAGATGTTACATTACACCACAATTGAGAGCAAGCATGTTTTGCTACATATATTAATAGCATGGAAAATTTGTTTTTTTTTTTACAGAAAATATAAATTTTTATTTTTAGAAAGTATTTGTACAGTATTATATTTCTATTTTTTTTATTTACTTATTAAATTTATGAGTTCCTTAACACTATAAAAATTATTTTCATTAAGCCATTGGTGCAACTTTATTTTAAATAATCTAAAATTTTACGTTTTAAAATAACCAGGAATTTTTATATATGTATATATATATATATATATATATATATATATATATATATATATATATATATATATATATATATATATATATATATATATATATATATATATATATATATATATATATATATATATATATATATATATATATATATATATATATATATATATATATATATATATACATAGCTAAACAGTTCCTATTGTATTTAGCTAGTTTAGGAACATCATTAAATACTAGCCTGTGTGGATCTCGGCGGAGTCGTGGATTACGATCATTTGAAGTAGTAAATAATTCTTTAATGGCTACGACCTATTGGCGGGCTAACTACCTCAAGCAAATTGGTGTCGCTGTTCATTTTATATATATATATGTATATATATATATATATATATATATATATATATATATATATATATATATATATATATATATATATATATATATATATATATATATATACATAGCTAAACAGTTCCTATTGTATTTAGCTAGTTTAGGAACATCATTAAATACTAGCCTGTGTGGATCTCGGCGGAGTCGTGGATTACGATCATTTGAAGTAGTAAATAATTCTTTAATGGCTACGACCTATTGGCGGGCTAACTACCTCAAGCAAATTGGTGTCGCTGTTCATTTTTCATCAGTTTAGGAAGTATTCCCGCACCTTCTACTGCTGTTTATCGTCTGATGGGTTAGGTAACCGTAGTCCTTTCGCTATTCTGGCATTCCTCTTCCCAATTTCTTTGTTATAGGCAGGGAAAGTGCTGCTGACCACCTACATATATAGAATGCATTTTCGTAAAACTTTTCGACTTATTTTACGTTACTTTTATGGTTTTTTCTAAGATAAGTCTCTTTCATTAGATCAGGAAACTTATCTTATTATATTATACCCTGACACAATAATTAAAAAATACAAGGTATTTAAAAAAATATGTTTATAATAATTTGGTAACATTTTATTGAATAACATATAAACAACTATTTACAAATTGTACAGTCAATAATCATACGTCACACTTTGTAGGACTTTGGATGACATTATTATGATGAATTGTGCTTACTTAAACCAATTATCTTAATTGTTTTAGGATAATAACGTGTTAAAAAAACTATAATTTTTTCATCACGAGGAAAGTATTTACATAAACCATCTACATCTATTATGACAATTGAACATAACATGATATATTCAAAAACGAAATAAAAGTATTAAATAAATGAATATGCCTAATCGATGATAATTATTATCGTGATTATTTATCAAATACACATTAAATATAAAATTTTTGGTCAAAGTATAGACATTTTTTTATTATTTACAATAATTCAAATAAGTTACGTAAATAAAATTTGAATACAAAAAACTTGATGTAAAAGAGTAAATGAAATTTAAATTAAATTAAATTTTGCCTAATGCATTAAGGATATTGAAGGCTAGTAAACTTATTAAACAATCGAAAGCTAATAAAAAATATAAAATAAAAAAGTAAATAAAAATATGGCACATGGTACAATATTCGAAAATAGTAAAATATAACAACATTTCTTTAATAAGACAATATAGGATAATTCCTAAGGCAGTCGAATTATTTTGTTACATTATTTTGACTTGGATCGATTTTTCAAAGCGCATCGAACTGCTATTTTTACTGAAAATCTATGTAGTTTTTAGCAACTTCATTTTATCGGACGGTTGAAATTATTATAGTATACGGCTGAAATAAGTTTACAGTCAATGATTCTGTCCACAAAATATAAGGCTGTAAACCACGTAGAGAATAATTTAGGATTTAAACTAAGAACGGAGAAGCTGCGCCGAGCCGAGTAAAATTTGGAAGGAAACATTTTTATTGCAGATTGCTACAATTGCAGGACCTTTATTAGCCTTTAATTGTGAGGCAATTAATTAAACATTACGTTTCTATAAACTGTTTAAATAAGCCGTTTAGTTCAAAATATTTGAATTTACTTTAATTTCGTTTCAAGTATTAATGAAGTTTATTTTTTAAGTAATAATGAATCATCATAGACCTTGATCAGAACATCATATTTTCGTCGCTGTATTGATTTTATCTTTTTTATTTAATTCATCTAAAAGCGTAATTCATAACAGTAACACATATCAAAACAGTACGACGAATTAGACTTTATTTCTAAAATATTTGAATTACGGGTGAACTAGTGTTCAAATCTGCAATATCTTTGAGGGCATTAGCAATCATAGATCGGTTTATAGATCCTCAGTCTACAATATTTTATAAACTAGGTTTTAGACTGACTAATCTCATTGATTCTTTTTGTAATTATTTTTTCTTTTTTTGTGGAACGGTCAGTTGATTTTTAATAATTTATCTAACAGGTTTTGTAAAAATATATC
Organism: Sericinus montela; assembly: GCA_029286605.1. NCBI lineage: Eukaryota > Metazoa > Arthropoda > Insecta > Lepidoptera > Papilionidae > Sericinus > Sericinus montela. Next base: position 2,382,262 of record JAGSMR010000038.1, read on the forward strand.
TATTCTATGAATTTAAACTTTTTTTTAACTTAGTTATTAGGCTTAAACGTTACTTTGCAGAACTTCATTATTATAATCCGACGTTACGAAGAAGAACTCTTCATTTCCTCGGACCAGATAACATAAACCACTAATTGTTTTTTACATACAGAGTGTTTTTGTTTTTTGTAGAATGTTTGTTAAAATATTGTATTTTCGAAACCTTTATTCGATTATTAAATCTGGAACTATCATTTCAATTATTACAAAATATTATTATCATAAAATTCAAAAATATCGATCCGTGTTTTATAAATGTTGATAATCGAGGTATAAATAAAATAAAGATTTACAAATTAATTTAACCACTTACATAATATTCAAAATTTTACATTATAAACTATAAAAACTTTCTAATCATTATGATAACAATAAATCGTTTTAATATTGTAACAATATTTGTATGCTCATAAAGCTTATCCTGAAAATATACTTAATGTACAAGTTCGTAATAGTAACGAATAAGCAATAATTACTTGTAAATAAAATTACTAATTGTCCTTATATACACATTAGTTCATTAATGTGGAAACAATATTTCACTTTCGTCACCGTTTGTGATTTAACCAGTCTTGCTTGATCATGTCGGAACCTTTCTCCCCTATCATAATCACTGCAGCATTTGTATTACCACTTACTATAGTCGGCATAACACTCGCATCTATAACCCGAAGTCCTTCAACGCCGTACACTCGCAGCCGCGAGTCAACGACAGCCTGCTTATCCCAAGAAGGGCCCATTTTTGTTGTGCCGCATTGATGGTATATTGTCATTGATATAGTTCTAACTTGACACTCGATATATTCATCGGACATGAATGTATGCTGCTTACAATTCGGTAAAGGTTTCATGTACAGTCTTGACCCGAATTGTTTGAAAGGTGACGCGTTCGATACTTTTAAAGCAATTTTAATCCCTTCGACTAATCTATTAACATCTAATCTATCTTCATGATACCGTGGATTCATTATTGGGTAATCAAAGGGATTAGAGCTACGCAATCTAACGTATCCTCTTGTATTTGGCCTTAATAGGAGGGGCATTATTGTCCACGCATCTTTATTTGCGATTGGTTTATAAACTGTGTCATACAGCTCATCTGTAAGACCTAAAATTTTTCTTACTATTTGGCCATTATCAGACGAAAAAGAGGCGGGAGCCATATGAAATTGAATATCTGGCCATAAACCAGAACTGTTAGCATATTTTGTATTAACAAAGGCAATACCCTCCAATCCTCCTAAAGTAGTCATTGGTCCTCTTTCATTTACTACGTAGTTCATTGTGACTGGAAATGCTTGAAAACGATTCTGAACGATTGCAACGGGTTTGTCAACTAGAAATGTTAGGCCACCTACGCCAACATGATCTTGTAGATTTTCACCAACTGGCAAATCTTTTAAAACCCTTATTCCAACGTTTCTTAGGTGATCTTTAGGACCAATGCCTGATAACATAAGTAACTGAGGACTGTTAATTGCTCCAGCCGATAAGATAACCTCTTTTCTCGCGAACACCACTCTCTTTATGCCATGTTTTATAAATTCAACCCCGTACGCCTTCATGGTAACAGGATTTATTAGCACTTTGGTAACTTGAGAATTAAGCGATATGTCGAGATTACGACGTGTTCGCACAGGTCGCAAAAATGCTTTTGCCGTACTGCATCTGGAACCACGTCTTATCGTACCTTGTGCTATCATAAAACCAGTTTGCACTGCTCCATTTATATCTCTATTTTCATATCCTATTTCGACTCCCGCTTCAACAAAGGCAGCTACTAATGGCGTCCTCCACGGTGCTTCCTGAACTGTAAGATACCCTCCTCTTCCATGGTATTCGCTTTTAGATAAGTAAGGGTTTCTATTATCTTCAGATTTAATAAAATATTTCAGTACGTCTCGATAGCCCCAGCCCGGATTTCCGAATGATTCCCATTGATCGAAATCGTATCGGTTGCCTCGAACGTAGATCATGTAATTTAGTACACTGGAACCACCAAGCACCTGAAAATTACATTATGTTTGTTTTTAAATTTAACTCTTAACAAAATTGTTAAATCGAATAAATATTTTCTTTTCCGTTTTTGTTAGGCTCCATTCGCAAATTGAACTCATACAGTTCAAAGAAGTAACCTTTGTTATAACTTTGTTTGTTCTTCGAGGTTACAGGATCAAATAGTACACAGTACAGTAAAGTAAGAAAAGTAATCATAGTCCGACCCAGTCATATTAAAAACCACTTGAGCTTCGTAAAGCACTAGCGTTCTTATTTCTAATGCTGCACGTAAATGTAAACATTGTTTTTGTGAAGGCCAAATATGAATTTTATGGATCTTCAGAAATATTATGTTACAATAACATCCCTAAGCATAATCTGCCATAGGTAGAAACAAAGAGTTTTGTTTCAACTTAAGTCAAAAAGATCTACTTCTATGGAATATTGAAGCAAGTAACGAATTAATATGATTGATGGCCTTTGCTAAATTGTCAAATTATATTTATGACACAATTTAAAAATATATCTTATTAAATCTATTACCATGCGCTATTAATTAGGTATATTTTCAATTCCTATTAATTATTTAATAGAGCTAATATTCCTTTAATACCCGGTTTGTCAGGCAGAAATCGCTTAAAGCGTTGTGACCACCGTTTGTAGTTTTAAGGTTTCCGAAATTGTAATAATTAATTCTATAAGACTATGTACAATAAAGAATTATCTATCTATCTATCTATCTATATTTTCAATTCCCAAAGTTGGCCTGTAATTCGCTTAAAAGGTAGCAAGTAGGTAAGATAGAGGTCGACATTTGAACGCGCATCACAGATAAACCACTGAATAGATTTCAATTAACTTTTATAAATTTTATTGCTTAGACACTTGGCCCTTGTTTCAAAAATTATTGCGATGTCATCATTTAATGTAAGGTTAAGTAAACCCACTGGTTTACTTTGAAGAACATCGCCTTGGGATTTAATAGGCTTTCTCCTTATGTTGAAGGAAGAATGAAGCTCGTGTTCAGTATGTAGGTAAATATTAATAGGCGACTACCTTTCCTCTTGGCCAACTGCATCTTCGTTTTTTGAATCCTAAGCAAGCGTAGGATGTTGGCTCTGTTTTATACTGCCAATCGAGCTTCGTTAGTTGCAGGTATCCCGCTAACGAAGGGACGTCAGTTATCTCGTTTTCATCTGGACCTGCAATAATCAACATTAATCTGTTAGTGAAATTTATAGTCATACATGTTGTTGGTGTAATAAATTAAAATTCCCGTTTATGTAATGGTGCTGTTAAAGATTGTCGAAAATGGAACCAGTTCCCAGAAGGACACGTCTAAGATTTTGAAAAATACATTTTAAAGTGAGAATATCTCAATAGTAGGACATTTAACCATGATAGCTATGTGTATGAAGTAATTGAAGTTACTAAGGTATTTTATATTTTAAAAATATACATATATAATTATTAATAACATCTTCAGGTCATTCCCAATACAAGGGTAGACAGAGGTCTAGACAATTAAGCCTTTCGACCCACCTTCCACCCAAGAAATTTTTTGGCAAAACGTGACAGGTGGCGATCCCGTCGCCGTCTTTAAACCAACGATATAAATCGTACATACGTTTTGAAAAAAAAAAAACCATTGGTACGCGCCTTGGGGATCGAACTAGGGTCCACACTCGGCTATCGTGACTTCTTCGTATTTAAAAAAAAACTGTTATATAAAATGCAAAAGTGAAAGAAATGTAGGCGTTTATCTGTTTTGGTTGATCTCTTAATTATTCTTTCTTTCAATTATTATTTTATCCTGATTAGGACAGAGGACGGCGGGCTGTCGGAATTCACCACTGGATATAACATTTTGTATTTATATATACTCACCTAACCTTTAACTTTATAACCTTTTATATATACTCACGATATTTTTCGTCAGATTTTACAGTATCAGAAGCGGAAAACAAAAATAGTAATTAGGTACAAATCATTAAAATTTTACGCCAACATTTATCTGTTATCAATCTCCACCTTAAATCGAATCATACCCATATATTCATCTTATCCCTTGATTTATTACGTTATTTACAGAAAAGTAACAATGCCGAGTACTTACCACTCTCTAATAATAGAAGATTCCAATCTTTCACCTCTGTCAGGCGATTGGCCACAACAGCTCCAGCTGACCCACCACCGACTACTATGAAATCATACTCTCTTCTTGGTTCCTTGTCGAGGACCTTGGCCTCAGGATCGTATGAATTGTAGTTATGATAAGTTAGAGCTCCAAGCAGGAGCGGTATGACCCACAGACCCGTAACGCTTATGGTTTTCAGCGCTGTTGATGCTAATAGTACATGCAGAGCCATTTTGGACGACTTCTGTCACAGCTCTTGTTGCCGAGAGGTAGATGGTTTTGTTATTGCTATTTTTCCAGAAAAAACTTTCGATTTAGTTTGGTTTTTTCAGGACTTGTTGAATTTTCATTCGCTTTTCTGCTTTTTTCTGTCCGGGGGCTTAGTTCTGCGCATCTCTTTCTCTTCTGATGGTGGTCGTCGCGACGGCGGCATATTAGTCTGCATCACAGAGCAGGTCTACGACTTGTACGCCGATCCGTTGTGTCTGAAAACATACGAAAGAATTAATAAATAAGAGTATTTTTTTATAGTTGGAGAATGCAGCTATTACTTTTCTTTTATAATCCAAATTGATAGAACCTTAAAACTTTTTGTATTAAAATTCAAATATCTAAATAGGGGTGATGTACGTTTGAAACATTTAATTATACCTCTGTGTAATTTTTATAAAGTATCTAAAAAAAGTCATGATAGCCGAGTAGTTGGATGATCGAAATTTGAATCGAGAGACCTAAGTTCGTTCCCTAGGAGGTAGCTTTTTATAACTTATTTACAATTTATATCGTTCACTTAGATATAAAAACGGCGATAGGCTCACTACCCGTCACATTGTCTCAAAAATAAGCTCCGGTGAGAGGAGGGTTGATATTGTCTAGACCTCTGGCTAACCCTGTATTGGGAAATGCGTGGAGACAATAGAATATTATTGAAATATTATCTATATCTTCATTTTGACGATCCAATGGTCCTGGTGGTTGTGTGCGTACCTTCGAATCTAAGGTTCTCGGGTTCGAATCCTATTAAGGACAAATTTTTGTCTGATGAATGATAAGGTACCTCAGTACATATAATAAAAATTTTTTAAAATATAATTAAAATTAGTTTCGGCCAACTTGAAATTAAACAACATTTGTAGTTCTCACTTGATGTTGCAACCTAGACAGTCCGCAGGCTAACTAATTTTGAAACAACTTGCAACTGATGCTATATGTAATTAATTTTGTACTCATTATAATGAGCTCAATGAAAAACGTCTCCTAAAACTCACAAACGGCGACCGATTATGTCTCTTTAATGGAATGGTGACCGACCTGACAACAGACCATGAAGGTTACATCTATTACAGTAGCTGTCATTCTCTTAATGATTATTATGTGAAGTTACGACAGCCGAGTTGTTGGGTGGTCGGAATTTCGAGTCGAGAGACCCGAGTTCGATCCCCAGGTGGCAGTACCAATGAGTTTTTCAAAAACTTATGTACGAATTTCATCGTTGGCTTGGACATAAAGACGGCGACAGGCTCACCACCTGTCACGTTGTCCCGAAAATATCTTCAGTGGAAGGTGGGTCAAAGGGACTTAATTGTCTAGACTTGACCTCTGTCTACCCGTGTATTGGGAATTGCGTGAAGATATTTTATTACATCGTAAAGACTTCAACGCGAACAATGCACAAGAAGTGTTTACTGTATTTACCCGACCGGGAATCGAACCCGGGACCTCAGAGCCGGTGACACCATGTGTCAAACCGGTGTGTGCCCCACTCCTCCACGGACGTCGTCAAACCTTTGAGAAAGGATTAGAGAAAATAGAGCGATAGAAAGGTAGGATGATAAGTAGTTATGTAATATGTAACTTAAATGCACAATTTGCCTCTACTTCGTACTGCTACTCTACTAGCAATAACACTCGTGATTGATCCTTTTATGTAACGGCAAATGCCACTGCTTGTTGTCGTTCTCGAAAAACACTGAACAACAAAACGCAATTACAATTATTTTTAATTTTTAATGGCAATTTACAAACCGTTAGGCTGGTTACTTTATCTATATTAATATTTTTTTTTATTTCAGGTAATTTAGCTGTTCATCGAAATTTTCGTCTGCTAATCTATCTATGGAACATGCGTTACAGAGTGGCCGTAGCACAAGTTAGTATATTTAAACAATTACTCGAATATGAAATACTGTTTATGTATCTGCTGTTGTAAAATCACTAAATCCTCAAAATGTAAAAGATTTGATAAAGCGTTATTTGCTAAGCGGGAGAGAGAGGGTGTTGTTATTTCCTGCTAGTGCGGAAGATTATGTTATGATCTAATCTGATTTCTAGGCATTACCGCAACTGTAAACGTGAAAGTGAACGTAAACTTTGTCGCTGACAATAAATATACACACTATAGCTTGCAGTATTGTCATTTTGCTTACTAGTCGAGAAATATCCTGCAGGCACAAGACATAGTACAAAAACTATTATGGTGCATTAGTAGTTTTTGCCCTCACTTGGCTAACATTGTTGTGTTCTTCGATCTAGATCCCATCAAACTCTTCAAACGCTCATAAAGTTTAACCTATTTTTCCGACTTTTCTAGTAGATTTTCCGAAAATTATCCTTCATACGAACAATAATTGTTAAATTTAAAAAATCTAGTCAGCCGAGTCTTTCTCAATTGATGTTCCGTCGTACATGAGAATATTTTTGTTTGTTTTTGTGTTGTTTCAATATTTCACAGTATTTGGGAGAGGGTTATGTTCAGAAAAGGATATTTCATTGGGTGTAAAGAAGAAAACACATGAAAGATTTAAATGAAAATCACGTCGCGTGGGCGACTTATGAAGTCACAGTGCCTCCCCGGCCCGTAATATTAATTTCTTTCATGCATGCGCTTCTAAGTCGAGATTTTTTTATTGCTGACCTCTGTGGCAAACTTTGTATATGATTTATAAACGAAAAATTGAAGTAATGGTTTGAAAATCATATTAATAGTTTGAATAATGGAACATTTATGTTATTTAATACACAACGCAGCCACGTTAAATCAATACACTTATCTCGAATTCCGACTAGTAAGGAACACGTTTCAACCCAAGTGAATTTCTGTAATTCTTCTTAAGGAAGTAAAAGCCGGAGTCATATTTGTGGATATATTTTACTATTCTTTTCTATAATATTTTTGTTTTGTATTCAAACTATTGTCAAACATGTCAACCTTAAAATTATATATTGAATTACAAATACAGAAGAACAATGCATGCATTGTGTTGTTTTGGCCATCGTAACTGGAGCGCACGGACAATTTTGGTGATTACAGAATGTTGTGTACGTTTGAACATCATTGTGATGATGTTGTTAATGATTTTCTCAACTGTTTCACGTATTGCTTTAAATTTAACCGACTTCAAAAGAGATTAAGAGATTAAGAGAGGATTAAAGGTGTGTATATAATAATGTAGAAAATGCAATACCATATATTCTGATATGATAATCTACAAGACGTTGAGGGTCGAAGGACCTAATTGTCTAGACTAGACCTCTGTCTACCCTGTATTGGGAATTGCGTGAAGATATTTTATTACATCGTAAAGACTTCAACGCGAACGAAGCTGCAGTTAATGCAGTTATATATAATATCAAGCTATAATATTATGTAATCATTGTATCTTTTGAGTCATGCATGCATGCAATTTCAGTCGAGAGACCCGAGTTCGATCCCCAGGTGGCAGTACCAATGCCGAACGAAGCTGCAGTTAATGCAGTTATATATAATATCAAGCTATAATATTATGTAATCATTGTATCTTTTGAGTCATGCATAATTAAAAAAAAAAACAACTATCAAAAGGTGCAAATGGTTAGGTTGATGATAGGTGATTATGTTAGTTGGTTTGTATTTAGGTTGATATATGACCAATGTTATGTACATTTGCATCGCTTAAGAGCTGCAGATACTTTACCGTCTCTTAAATACGTAGATATATAGATGGGGCTACATCACATACTAGGCTGATCCCAAAGTAGACACCACAAACACTCAGACCCGAGAAAATGCACAAAGAAGTGTTTTCTGTATTTACCCGACCGGGAATCGAACCCGGGACCTCAGAGCCGGTTACACCATGTGTCAAACCGGTGTGTGCCCCACTCCTCCACGGACGTCGTCAAACCTTTGAGAAAGGATTAGAAAATAGAGCGATAGAAAGGTAGGATGATAAGTAGTTATGTAATATGTAACTTAAATGCACAATTTGCCTCTACTTCGTACTGCTACTCTACTAGCAATAACACTCGTGATTGATCCTTTTATGTAACGGCAAATGCCACTGCTTGTTGTCGTTCTCGAAAAACACTGAACAACAAAACGCAATTACAATTATTTTTAATTTTTAATGGCAATTTACAAACCGTTAGGCTGGTTACTTTATCTATATTAATATTTTTTTTATTTCAGGTAATTTAGCTGTTCATCGAAATTTTCGTCTGCTAATCTATCTATGGAACATGCGTTACAGAGTGGCCGTAGCACAAGTTAGTATATTTAAACAATTACTCGAATATGAAATACTGTTTATGTATCTGCTGTTGTAAAATCACTAAATCCTCAAAATGTAAAAGATTTGATAAAGCGTTATTTGCTAAGCGGGAGAGAGAGGGTGTTGTTATTTCCTGCTAGTGCGGAAGATTATGTTATGATCTAATCTGATTTCTAGGCATTACCGCAACTGTAAACGTGAAAGTGAACGTAAACTTTGTCGCTGACAATAAATATACACACTATAGCTTGCAGTATTGTCATTTTGCTTACTAGTCGAGAAATATCCTGCAGGCACAAGACATAGTACAAAAACTATTATGGTGCATTAGTAGTTTTTGCCCTCACTTGGCTAACATTGTTGTATTCTTCGATCTAGATCCCATCAAACTCTTCAGACCCTGAAGACTATAATAAGGAAACATTTCAAACGCTCATAAAGTTTAACCTATTTTTCCGACTTTTCTCGTAGATTTTCCGAAAATTATCCTTCATACGAACAATAATTGTTAAATTTAAAAAATCTAGTCAGCCGAGTCTTTCTCAATTGATGTTCCGTCGTACATGAGAATATTTTTGTTTGTTTTGTGTTGTTTCAATATTTCACAGTATTTGGGAGAGGGTTATGTTCAGAAAAGGATATTTCACATGGTGTAAAGAAGAAAACACATGAAAGATTTAAATAAAATCACGTCGCGTGGGCGACTTATGAAATCACAGTGCCTCCCGGCCGTAATATTAATTTCTTTCATGCATGCGCTTCTAAGTCGAGATTTTTTATTGCTGACCTCTGTGGCAAACTTTGTATATGATTTATAAACGAAAAATTGAAATAATGGTTTGAAAATCATATTAATAGTTTGAATAATGGAACATTTATGTTATTTAATGCACAACGCAGCCACGTTAAATCAATACACTTATCTCGAATTCCGACTAGTAAGGAACACGTTTCAACCCAAGTGAATTTCTGTAATTCTTCTTAAGGAAGTAAAAGCCGGAGTCATATTTGTGGATATATTTTACTATTCTTTTCTATAATATTTTTGTTTTGTATTCAAACTATTGTCAAACATGTCAACCTTAAAATTATATATTGAATTACAAATACAGAAGAACAATGCATGCATTGTGTTGTTTTGGCCATCGTAACTGGAGCGCACGGACAATTTTGGTGATTACAGAATGTTGTGTACGTTTTGAACATCATTGTGATGATGTTGTTAATGATTTTCTCAACTGTTTCACGTATTGCTTTAAATTTAACCGACTTCAAAAGAGATTAAGAGATTAAGAGAGGATTAAAGGTGTGTATATAATAATGTAGAAAATGCAATACCATATATTCTGATATGATAATCTACAAGACGTTGAGGGTCGAAGGGACCTAATTGTCTAGACTAGACCTCTGTCTACCCTGTATTGGGAATTGCGTGAATATATTTTTTTAAAATCTACTAGATCTTCAAATTTTAAAAGTTTTCATATATTTATGGAACATGCGTTACAGAGTGGCCGTAGCACAAGTTAGTATATTTAAACAATTACTCGAATATGAAATACTGTTTATGTATCTGCTGTTGTAAAATCACTAAATCCTCAAAATGTAAAAGATTTGATAAAGCGTTATTTGCTAAGCGGGAGAGAGAGGGTGTTGTTATTTCCTGCTAGTGCGGAAGATTATGTTATGATCTAATCTGATTTCTAGGCATTACCGCAACTGTAAACGTGAAAGTGAACGTAAACTTGTCGCTGACAATAAATATACACACTATAGCTTGCAGTATTGTCATTTTGCTTACTAGTCGAGAAATATCCTGCAGGCACAAGACATAGTACAAAACTATTATGGTGCATTAGTAGTTTTGCCCTCACTTGGCTAACATTGTTGTGTTCTTCGATCTAGATCCCATCAAACTCTTCAAACGCTCATAAAGTTTAACCTATTTTCCGACTTTTCTAGTAGATTTTCCGAAAATTATCCTTCATACGAACAATAATTGTTGGATTTAAAAATCTAGTCAGCCGAGTCTTTCTCAATTGATGTTCCGTCGTACATGAGAATATTTTTGTTTTGTTTTGTGTTGTTTCAATATTTCACAGTATTTGGGAGAGGGTTATGTTCAGAAAAGGATATTTCATTGGGTGTAAAGAAGAAAACACATGAAAGATTTAAATGAAAATCACGTCGCGTGGGCGACTTATGAAGTCACAGTGCCTCCCGGCCCGTAATATTAATTTCTTTCATGCATGCGCTTCTAAGTCGAGATTTTTTATTGCTGACCTCTGTGGCAAACTTTGTATATGATTTATAAACGAAAAATTGAAGTAATGGTTTGAAAATCATATTAATAGTTTGAATAATGGAACATTTATGTTATTTAATACACAACGCAGCCACGTTAAATCAATACACTTATCTCGAATTCCGACTAGTAAGGAACACGTTTCAACCCAAGTGAATTTCTGTAATTCTTCTTAAGGAAGTAAAAGCCGGAGTCATATTTGTGGATATATTTTACTATTCTTTCTATAATATTTTTGTTTTGTATTCAAACTGTTGTCAAACATGTCAACCTTAAAATTATATATTGAATTACAAATACAGAAGAACAATGCATGCATTGTGTTGTTTTGGCCATCGTAACTGGAGCGCACGGACAATTTTGGTGATTACAGAATGTTGTGTACGTTTTGAACATCATATGTGATGATGTTGTTAATGATTTTCTCAACTGTTTCACGTATTGCTTTAAATTTAACCGACTTCAAAAGAGATTAAGAGATTAAGAGATTAAGAGATTAAGAGAGGATTAAAGGTGTGTATATAATAATGTAGAAAATGCAATACCATATATTCTGATATGATAATCTACAAGACGTTGAGGGTCGAAGGGACCTAATTGTCTAGACTAGACCTCTGTCTACCCTGTATTGGGAATTGCGTGAATATATTTTTTTAAAATCTACTAGATCTTCAAATTTTAAAAGTTTTCATATATTTATGAATGTATGTTTTTCGCATGAGTGTATCTTTGCCTACCCACATTGGCTTATATTAATTTTAACTAAGAGCGAAGAAAATTTTTAACTTTTTTATCTGCACATCCAATAGTCTGCTTTTGAACATAAGTCTGTCATAAAGATTGTCACAAAGGCCAATAATTTTATAAAATATGTAAACCGACCCCGCGGGGTCGGGAAAGCACAGGTGGAACCCGTTTGGGGGGACAAAGGATCCTAATCTAATCTATTTCCAAAAAACCAATTCCGATTTTGAAAAAATTTAAAATAACATCTGCACCCGACGAATCACGGTGATTTTATATGTTTTGACGACTGTGGACGGCTGGCGTACACACCCACCCGGACCGTCCAGGAATCGGACGATTCTCGGTCGAGTCAATTTATGTTTGTAGTACTTTCCAGTAATGTGCAGGTCGTCAATCAGTTTTTGAAAAACCCATTGGTGGTAGCCTGCCACCTGGGAATCGAACTCAGATCTCTTAACTCGAAATTCTGACCACCCATCCACTCGGCCATCGTGACTAGATGGCCAGAGAGACCACAAGTAGAGCGTTTTCCGGGGCTCGCTGAATAGCTCTACGTCTCTTCATACAGCCATTAGTGAAAGATCACAAACAGTCTTTAATTTACTTAATAAACTCAAAGAAAATTTATAATTTCAATTTATCAGAATATACTTTAGAAAAAATCATAGGAAATTTATAAATTTGTTTTAGAATGTGTTAAGATGAAAGAACGAAGATTAAGATAGTGACTCCGTCGCCTCTGAATACTACCTGTAAATATTTAATTTTATTACAAATTAGATATTTAGCGGTATAACATTCAAAGAGATACTCATAGTTACCATACATATTTATCTATTTTATACATACGTATAAACATACAGTTAATTTTTTTTATCTATGATCGTGATATATTTTATTTTAAAATGTCATGATTTTAAGAGGGATTTTACCAAAGAATTCACTTTAACCAACATCATTAAATATCTTTTATATATAGACTTCTTCAATAAAAGCTATTTTGCCAGTATCGATGTAACGAATCGTTGGGTAACCACTGTTTTTAAGAAATCGGCTTTAATTTATGCTAAAATGTCTTGCATCTTTCGCTCAGTATCTTGTTATAATCATAAAGTCATTTCGTAGTCAGATGTTATGTCAAATTTATTGATATACAAATCTTATATAACACTGTAAACCAGTTCGTGAAGAAAAAAAATCATCAGGTGAAGGTCGTCCCTCGAACGTTCGATTATGTTGTCATTTATGTTGTTGCGATCGTTAGGGAAACTGGTTGAAAGGTTTCCACATATTGTCAATAGTTCAAGCTAGGACGATTGTTAACTGTCCGTTAAATACCACTAGGAACGAAAGGCCTGTAATGCAGAAGTCCTAAGTTACAATTGAAACGAGCAAATAATTTGTAAAATAACCTGATTGATACGTCCATTCCCACGACATCGTGTATGTACGTACAGTGTATTAGGGTGATCTGAATAGTAGTAGTAGTACTGTTACTTGTATATAGCAGTAGTAGTACTTGTAACACACGGTTGCTAAGTGATTTCATGCTTTTGCCATGGATGTCGTAAGAGGCGATCAAAAAATGGCGATCAATGGCAATGTCTACCGGTAGATAGTGAGGAAACCATCTAAATAAAAATGGCAAACATATTGGAAAAATATCTTCTTACATGTGAGGCCTATATTCAACAGTGGAATTTCAGGTCGTTAAAATGGTATTTAGCCTCAAAACTTCCTTTTAATAACAACAAGAAGTAAAAAATAAAATATTTTTTATTATTATCTTATCATTAGAAGATAGGACTTTCTAATTTTTAAGATATTTTTTACATTTTAGAGTCTCGATGACCGAGTGGTTGGGTTCGAATTCAAGGTCAAAAGACCTGATTTTAATCGAAAATGAAACATGATTTTCCAAACTGTCTAATTTACAAATATCGTTGGCTTAGACATAAAGTCGGCGACATGCACTCCACCTGTCACATAGTCCCAAAATAAAGTTTCGGTAAAATGTGGGTCGAAAGGACTAAATTTCTAGACATCTGACTGGAAGTTCTGAAAAAAAAAATATCTTCACGCAATTCCCAATACAGGGGTAGACAGAGGTCAAGTCTAGACAATTAATTCCCTTTGACCCACCTTCCACCGAAGATATTTTCGGGACAACGTGACAGGTGGTGAGTCCGTCGCCGTCTTTATGTCCAAGCCAACGATGAAATTCGTTCGAAAAAACCCAACAACTAAAAAAAGTCACGATAGCCGGCTATCGTGACTTTTTTAAGATTACTGTGTGACAGCGTTGTTGGCGTTTATGTTAGTAAGAGTGTACTCGAGTGATGGATGTTTATATGTGTATATGTATATGTATTTGTGGAAAGATGTATGTATGTAAGTGTATTGTGACATTGGCTTGGACACTAAGACGGCGATAGGCTCATCACCTGTCACGTTGTTACAAATAGTCTAGTCAGTAATGTAAGGTGGGTCGAAATGGCCTGACCGCTTGCACAGTATGGGGAATATGCGAGATTATACTAATTTATTTTATTCTTTGTGTAAATGCAAAATTGCTAGTGTTTCTAACTTTTTTATAGAATTGTTATATTACTGATATTGTACTTATGAACTTCGTACGATCTCAAGAATTTGCTTTTTGTAATTAAATAAGTATTTTTATTTAAAACTACTACTCATGTGGGCGGGATTCGAACCCGAGACTTTAGCCGTACCGTGGCGATGGTCTTACCTCCGAGCCTCCATATACTAAACCTACTTTGTGCCTTTAAGTACACGAATCCGTTGAAATTTTTTAAATCTCGCTTTCTTAACGTTTTTAAATTTTTCATTTATCCATGTACTACTTCAAAAAAGTGCCCAATTGGCCAGGCACTGTAAACGCTCGCTAATAAATGTTAATTTGTTACAAGGCATAAATTTCGGAACTAGCTAGAAGATTGCATTTTATGACCCAACGACTCTTAATCAGGTGAGGCCGTTGAAATTACTTTCTCTGTTATATAACTGACGTTGTGGGTTGCGTCCGCCTGCCTCTGCAAACGCAACATACGCCACGCTGTCGACGTGACCTTCATATTTTTTGGCGTGGGTCAGAAGAATTTCTTTATCGAACATGTTAACATTTGGCCAGAACGCGACCTATGATGTAAAAATGAGGCCCACAACAGCCTCTTTTGGCTCAAATTTTTCAAAATGTCAAATAAAAATTTAATATATATGAAACTTTCTTGAATATATGAAAAACAATTACTTACTCCATTTGACCGATAACTAATATCAACCATTTGAAAATCTGCTCTAAATGGAATAAAAATATTACTAGGTTGCAGAATCTGAGAAGAGATAATTTATGTATGACTTTTTTATAACTTTACATATTTCTTAATACTGCTGGTCTAGATAGTTGAAGTCACGATAGCCGAGTTGTTGGGTGGTCAGATTTCGAGTCGAGAGACCCGAGTTCGATCCCCAGGTGGCAGTACCAATGGGGTTTTTCACTTTGCTGTACGAATTTCATCGTTGGCTTGGACATAAAAGGCGACATTGGGCTCCACCACCTGTCCATTGTCCAGAAATATCTTCGGTGGAAGGTGGGTCAAAGGGACTTAATTGTCTAGACTTGACCTCTGTCTACCCCTGTATTGGGAATTGCGTGAAGATATTTATTTATTTATAGATAAATAAGTACTTTCGAACCACGTTTCACTGGAGCTTATTTGGTTACTCCAAATGACAGGTGAGCCTGTCCCGTTAAAACTTGTAATAAAACAATGGACTATTTGAGTTTTAAATATGTTCAGAGATAAATTCTGCGATGGAGAATATGTTGAATCTTTAAAATTTTAGTCAACAATAAAAGAAACCATCTCTAACTAGGACTTTCTATGGGTAAGTGATCGGAATATACCATTTTTAAACACTTGTGAAAATATAAAGATCTACTATAGAGATAGGGACAATATCAGATACATTGTTTCGATCCCATAGTAAGCAGCTTAAGCACTTGTAATAAGCAATCAATACAAGGAAGGTAGCACAAACACCCAGATCCGAGACAATGTAGAAAAAGTCTTTTCTGCATTGACCCGGGAGTCTAACCCGGGATCTCAGAGCTAGCGACATTTTAAAAACTGGTGTGTAAGCCACTCGTCCACGAAGGTCGTCTTTTTAAATAATGCTTATTTTTGAGAAATAACGCTTATTTATTTGTTATCTCTTCCAATTATTATAATGTAGTAATGCTGTATTAATAAAGGCTAATGTTGGGCAAATAACTTTGTTGAACTCTGCAGAAAAATAGTTTTAGTAGGTTTTCCATGGTTACTTCTCACGACACCCACGGAAGAAAGTAGGCGACAAATAGTCGATACCATACTGCATTGTAATTTAAAATAATTAGATCAAGTTATGCATGTTTAAATGGCATTATGGAGTAAAAGTAACTTATATCACAGCCATTCACTGCGGGGATTTTGCTGAAAAGCTATTTGGATTTATTAAAAGCTTTGATGCCGCGCCAACTTCCGTTATACGATATGTATCAAATGGCATTACGCAAAGTAGATAATAAATATAGTGTATATAATTTGAATGTGCAAGTAAAGTGTAGTTAGTGTATATTCGAGTATAAGTATTATATTCGTATTAAGAATAAATTATTCTTGCCACGCGAATTCAAACTTAAATAATTCAAAATGAAACATAAAAATGGTTTATAAGTAAATCTTTTTATTTATTTTTCTGTCAAACAATAATACTTTAAGAGAAAAAATATGTTAAAGGTTCATGTAGTAAGTATGTAATCATTTCACAGAAGCGACTAACGTATTTTGGGTTTTGTATTTGGTGATTTGTTATTGTATGGTTCGTAAGATAACCGTTATGAAAATCTTTTGAGATCGGTAAACAAAATATTTTTTATTATTATCTTATCATTAGAAGATAGGACTTTCTAATTTTTAAGATATTTTTTTTTACATTTTTAGAGTCTCGATGACCGAGTGGTTGGGTTCGGAATTCGAGTCAAAAGACCTGAGTTTAATCCCCGAAAATAGGCTTATAGCAATTTTCGAAACTTACGTACAATTTACAAATATCGTTGGCTTAGACATAAAGTCGGCGACATGCACTCCACCTGTCACATAGTCCCAAAATAAAGTTTCGGTAAAATGTGGGTCGAAAGGACTAAATTTCTAGACATCTGACTGGAAGTTCTGAAAAAAAAAATCATCAGGTGAAGGTCGTCCCTCGAACGTTCGATTATGTTGTCATTTATGTTGTTGCGATCGTTAGGGAAACTGGTTGAAAGGTTTCCACATATTGTCAATAGTTCAAGCTAGGACGATTGTTAACTGTCCGTTAAATACCACCAGGAACGAAAGGCCTGTAATGCAGAAGTCCTAAGTTACAATTGAAACGAGCAAATAATTTGTAAAATAATCCGATTGATACGTCCATTCCCACGACATCGTGTATGTACGTACAGTGTATTAGGGTGATCTGAATAGTAGTAGTAGTACTGTTACTTGTATATAGCAGTAGTAGTACTTGTAACACACGGTTGCTAAGTGATTTCATGCTTTTGCCATGGATGTCGTAAGAGGCGATCAAAAAATGGCGATCAATGGCAATGTCTACCGGTAGATAGTGAGGAAACCATCTAAATAAAAAATGGCAAACATATTGGAAAAAAATATCTTCTTACATGTGAGGCCTATATTCAACAGTGGAATTTCAGGTCGTTAAAGTAAAGTGTGCCAACTCAAACTTCCTTTTAATAACAACAAAGTAAAAAATAAAATATTTTTTTATTATTATCTTATCATTAGAAGATAGGACTTTCTAATTTTTAAGATATTTTTTTTTACATTTTTAGAGTCTCGATGACCGAGTGGTTGGGTTCGGAATTCGAGTCAAAAGACCTGAGTTTAATCCCCGAAAATAGGCTTATAGCAATTTTCGAAACTTACGTACAATTTACAAATATCGTTGGCTTAGACATAAAGTCGGCGACATGCACTCCACCTGTCACATAGTTACAAATAGTCTAGTCAGTAATGTAAGGTGGGTCGAAATGGCCTGACCGCTTGCACAGTATAGAATATGCGAGATTATAGTAATTTATTTTATTCTTTGTGTAAATGCAAAATTGCGAGTGTTTCTAACTTTTTTATAGAATTGTTATATGACTGATATTGTACTTATGAACTTCGTACGATCTCAAGAATTTGCTTTTTGTAATTAAATAAGTATTTTTATTTAAAACTACTACTCATGTGGGCGGGATTCGAACCCGAGACTTTAGCCGTACCGTGGCGATGCTCTTACCTCCGAGCCTCCATATACTAAACCTACTTTGTGCCTTTAAGTACACGAAGCCGTTGAAATTTTTTAAATCTCGCTTTTTTAACGTTTTTAAATTTTTCATTTATCCATGTACTACTTCAAAAAAGTGCCCAATTGGCCAGGCACTGTAAACGCTCGCTAATAAATGTTAATTTGTTACAAGGCATAAATTTCGGAACTAGCTAGAAGATTGCATTTATGACCCAACGACTCTTAATCGGGTGAAGGCCGTTGAGAACACTTTCTCTGTTATATAACTGACGTTGTGGGTTGCGTCCGCCTGCCTCTGCAAACGCAACATACGCCACGCTGTCGACGTGACCTTCATATTTTTTGGCGTAGGTCAGAAAATTTCTTTATCGAGAACATGTTAACATTTGGCCAGAACGCGACCTATGACGTAAAAATGAGGCCACAGCTTGACCTCTTTTTAGCTCAGAATTTTTTTCAAAATGTCAAATAAAAAATTTAATATATATGAAACTTTCTTGAATATATATGAAAAACAATTGCTTACTCCATTTGACCGATAACTAATATCAACCATTTGAAAAATCTGCTCTAAATGGAATAAAAATATTACTAGGTTGCAGAATCTGAGAAGAGATAATTTATCGCTTCCTTATTTTTTTATAACTTTACATATTTCTTAATACTGCTGGTCTAGATAGTTGAAGTCACGATAGCCGAGTTGTTGGGTGGTCGGAATTTCGAGTCGAGAGACCCGAGTTCGATCCCCAGGTGGCAGTACCAATGAGTTTTTCAAAAAACTTATGTACGAATTTCATCGTTGGCTTGGACACTAAGACGGCGATAGGCTCATCACCTGTCACGTTGTCCCGAAAATATCTTCGGTGGAAGGTGGGTCAAAGGGACTTAATTGTCTAGACTTGACCTCTGTCTACCCCTGTATTGGGAATTGCGTGAAGATATTTATTTATTTATTTATTTATAGATAAATAAGTACTTTCGAACCACGTTTCACTGGAGCTTATTTGGTTACTCCAAATGACAGGTGAGCCTGTCCCGTTAAAACTTGTAATAAAAACAATGGACTATTTGAGTTTTAAATATGTTCAGAGATAAATTCTGCGATGGAGAATATGTTGAATCTTTAAAATTTTAGTCAACAATAAAAGAAACCATCTCTAACTAGGACTTTCTATGGGTAAGTGATCGGAATATACCATTTTTAAACACTTGTGAAAATATAAAGATCTACTATAGAGATAGGGACAATATCAGATACATTGTTTCGATCCCATAGTAAGCAGCTTAAGCACTTGTAATAAGCAATCAATACAAGGAAGGTAGCACAAACACCCAGATCCGAGACAATGTAGAAAAAGTCTTTTCTGCATTGACCCGGGAATCTAACCCGGGATCTCAGAGCTAGCGACATTTTAAAAACTGGTGTGTAAGCCACTCGTCCACGAAGGTCGTCTTTTTAAATAATGCTTATTTTTGAGAAATAACGCTTATTTATTTGTTATCTCTTCCAATTATTATAATGTAGTAATGCTGTATTAATAAAGGCTAATGTTGGGCAAATAACTTTGTTGAACTCTGCAGAAAAAATAGTTTTAGTAGGTTTTCCATAGTTACTTCTCACGACACACACGGGAAGAAAGTAGGCGACAAATAGTCGATACCATACTGCATTGTAATTTAAAATAATTAGATCAAGTTATGCATGTTTAAATGGCATTATGGAGTAAAAGTAACTTATATCACAGCCATTCACTGCGGGGATTTTGCTGAAAAGCTATTTGGATTTATTAAAAGCTTTGATGCCGCGCCAACTTCCGTTATACGATATGTATCAAATGGCATTACGCAAAGTAGATAATAAATATAGTGTATATAATTTGAATGTGCAAGTAAAGTGTAGTTAGTGTATATTCGAGTATAAGTATTATATTCGTATTAAGAATAAATTATTCTTGCCACGCGAATTCAAACTTAAATAATTCAAAATGAAACATAAAAATGGTTTATAAGTAAATGTTTTTATTTATTTTTCTGTCAAACAACAATACTTTAAGAGAAAAAATATGTTAAAGGTTCATGTAGTAAGTATGTAATCATTTCACAGAAGCGACTAACGTATTTTGGGTTTTGTATTTGGTGATTTGTTATTGTATGGTTCGTAAGATAACCGTTATGAAAATCTTTTTTGAGATCGGTAAACAAAATATTTTTAATTTTTTATATCGGCGTCCATGTATACAATATGTAGGGAAGACAAAAGTATAAACAATCAAATCATTTTGACCCATCTTTCAACGAAGCCAGCCTTCTTAAGAGGACATGACAGGTGGTGAAACTATCATTAACAACTTAATTTCCAAGCCAACGGTATAATAGAATCTCAAATAAATTAGTCCTTATCGATACTCGAAACCGAAACCCTTAGCTTTTATGGCAGATCACTATAAACTTAGGGCTAAAAGACTATGAAACAGTGGATCTGTTTCAACTCCTAGGCTCGGTGATTATTATCTGAGTCAGCTGCGAGCAGGAAATCCTCAGACGTATTGGCATGTTAAAAACCACGGTGGTGTCATAGAGACAGGAACAATCAAAGCCTGGCAGACTTTATACTTTTTTTTTAATTTGGTGCTGACGTCGAATGCTATGGATATCATGGATGACCAACGGCGCAAACGTGTCTCTTCTACTTCTGTCTCATGACGTCGGGGCCACTCCTGCTTTGTTTGCGCAAGCGATATGATGCTGTTCAGTTGTACGTCGAAATACAACACTCAAAGGCGTCTTAAAATGTTACTGATATTAATTTTTTAGTATATATATGTAGATCCACCCTCCTAAATAGTGATAAGGTTATTTTTTTAAAATAGAAACTATAAAAAATAACAGAATAAAAATACGTTAAAGGTTGACTGGAAGAGAATGCCACCAGGTATAATTCCACCCATTGTAGCCCTTAGTATAAGATGTGACAATAAAGAATAAATAAATAAATAAAAAAAAACATTTATTTACTCGGGAGAATCGGCGGGTATCAGGTACGTCCTCCATACAATGGTATCGTTTCAATTATCAAAAAACTAAACTATTGTCAAGGATTTATAAACATACTAAATGGTTGACGTAAATTCTGTACATAGTTCCATATTTAAGGAAAAATGTAAAGGAAAACATGTTACTAGCGCACGAAGGGTAAATTACCGCACACATTGCGCGACTGGTTGCCACAAATACGTAATATACGGATTGCATAACAAAAAACATGTAAAGGAAAATTACTACAAAGTTATAGAACTTCATAGAAAGTATAACTGCGTTTATTAAAATTAATTGGAAATGGCAGTGGAATAGGTATTGATATGTAGTATTGGCATATACGAGTAAGTTTACCAACCAATTCTTTCGGAGGGTTTCATAAGAAGGGACTACGGAAAAATACATACATAGACTGTTACAACATCATATACATGGAACAAAGTTATTTTATTGCGGGTATTTACTTATATAATTAATTAAATAGATGAAATAGGAGATGCGTTTTTTTTTCTTTTATATAAAAGGGAGGCGAACGAGCAGGTGCCTCTCGTGATGGTAAGTGATTACCGCCGCCCATGAACATCTGCAATACCGGAGGAATAGCAGATGCGTCGCCGGCCTTTGAGAAAGGTGTGGGCCTCCGGTTACCTGCACTCACCAGACGAAACGCTGAAGTTTGTTAAACTTGTACTTCACGCAGGTATTCTGTGAGGCCGTGGTACTTCCCCGGTCGAGCCGGCCCATTCATGCAACAACAAAAGCTGGTGCGGGCTCTACCACTGTAAAAACTGTTTTTGATCTCAGTAGATTATAATTTTTGTAATAAGAATAAGAAACCTTTGATAATGCCATAAAGGTGAAACCAGTCAAGTATTTAGATAGAAATAAATAAATAGTGGAATAAGTAAAAGTGAATTTGAATTTGTTTAAAGATGAAGTTCCACCTAGTGACAACAATCGTGAGTATTCAATATCATATACATTGCTCTGATCCCAAAGTAAGCACTTAGGTTATGGAATCGAAAGCAACTAAGGTAGCACCAGAAAGAATAACTGTTTTGAAAACACCAGACTCAAAGATAACATGTTATTACAGATTGTGGACGAATATATTGGAACACCAGTGATCGGGATGCTGTCAGATGTCTCAGTCTGTGATAATCCGTTAGTTAAAACACGGCAGTTACGACAAAACTTATAAAAAAGAGAAGAGGAAAGGTGTCTAGTAGCACACTTTTAAATTATTGTAGTATGCCAAATAGTAAAAAACGGCTAAAATCACGTTATAATAATAGGTGTAGGTACCGACTAGTTTCGGACCTATCGGAGGTCCATCATCAGGGTGAGTGGAATGAGTTCGCGCTCGCGTCCCGCCCGTAGGTTCGAAACTAGTCGGTACCTACACCGTTTATTATAACGTTTTTAACTATTTGATTGATAATAATCACGAAAGTTTTTTTAATAATTTAATAATTATGTATATGTATAAAAGTCACGATAGCATCCAGTCACGATCGATCACTGGTCTTTACTACTGAGAGAGTGAACGATTAGGATGATCGGCACGAACCCCACATTATCCCAGTCTTCGTTGCTCCCCATAGTCCCCTTTGCATGCACACTACATACACGCATTCCATGATATTGCATATCTCACACAATTAGTCACGATAGGTGATCGGAATTCGAGACAAGAGCCTCGAGTTCGATCCCCAAGGCTCGTGCCAATGGTTTTAAATATTACGTACGATTTATGTCGTTGGCTTGGCGACGAGCTGACCATCTGTCACGTCCAAAAAATTTCTTCAAAAATGTCTTCGGTCTACCCTGTATTGGGAGTGGCGTGAAGATATCTATTATTTATTCATTACATATGTATTGAATGACGCTTTATTGTTTGTCATAATATTTATTAACATAAAATTCCTTTCGTCCCACCTTCCACCGAAAATATTTTTGAGACAACGTGACAGGTGGTGAGTCGTTCTATGAGCCATCATTATGTCCAAGCCAACGGTATAAATCGTACATAAGTTTTTTTTTTTAAAAAAAACCCACCTGGGGATCGAACTCATAGTTTCTTGACTGGAATTCCGAACACCCAACCACTCAGCTATCGTGACTTTATTAGTATTTCATTATTTATGTTGCCAAGTAACTAAACACAGATCGAAAACGTTTCTAAAAGACAATGTTGTCCCATAATCAGTATTCATGTGCTCCATTGTTTAGTGTCTAGATTGTGAAAGTCATTATGGGTCTGTGTTCTTTATCTTTTATTACTATGATAATTAGCTTTGTAGTATTACGTATATATTGGTATGTGTTATATCTAGTATAGAAAGGTAGCATAGGTTTGTCCACTATTATATCTACATTTGTACATTGTCTTTTGATCAAAATCATTCATCAATGATATAAAATTACATTCTTGGATTGTCATTTTTAATCTACCGCCGTTTCGTAATCAGGCTCCTTTAACGGTGAAAAAACAGACGAAAGTAACTCTGCAGGTGTCCTCTTTTTTTATATATTTTTTATAAATAACGGTTAAAATATTGAACTTGGATTAATTAGAAACAGCATGGGAGCAATCAACTTAATCTAAAGGGTTATGATCATTAAGTTTTTTTTTTTAAGTTTGTCTTTATTAATTTCCTTGTTTTGGACACTACGGTGGCTTACGATCTGTCACGATGTCTCTCAAGTCTCTCAGGAATTTTGGTTAGCGACTAAATGTCTAGATCTTTTGTCATCATTCACATGTCAAATTTCAACTTCATGTAAGACATTTGAGACTTTTCATGTAAGTAAGCAACATATTAATATTTGTGATTAGTAAGTCAGTCGATTGCTCCATTGTGATTTCTTAATATTCTTTTTGTTAAATCTTTTACCGTATCGTAATGAGGTTTCTCTAAAGCTCAAGGAACAGGTGAAAGAAACTCCGTAGAAAGAAAACTTCTTAATGTATTCTTTCCAAAAAAAAAATTGTCAACATAAATAGAAATAACATGGGGAGATAAACTAAGTCTCAGGAACTATAATTTAACCAGAGGCTATTATCATATTTAATAAGGCATATGCATTTTTTTAAAGTTCACGAAAAGTTAACGAATGTTTTGAAAAAGCTCATTGGTTCGAAACGACGCGAATTCTGATTACCCAACCACTACGGTACGGTACGGTTATCGAGTCTTATTGATGTGAAACATCTATAGCCGCACGTAAAACCGATTTCTGGCGTGCTATACAAAGGTATACTAATTTACACCCTATTACCTGAGAATTAAGGTTTATAATTAAACACTGAAATCCTTTTTTTATATTTAATTAATTATATTCATATTATTCATATTAGTGACTATGTAAATTATATTAAGATTTCATTTTTACATGAAAGGTCATTTCCTTATAGTCAAAAAGGTTCAATAATTTTTAAAACGAATAAATATAAACTACCATTAAAATTAGCTGGAGATTTTAATGTAAATTTGCAAGAGCTGAATCAATGCCATTAATGACATTTCTTCAAAAAGAATTTCAATTGCAAATCAACAACAATCCAACAGAATGTACTACCAAATATGGAACAACTATAGATGCTGTAATTGTGAGTTATCTTGATAATGTTTCATCCAATACTTTTGTAACGTAATAAATAAATATATAAATATCTTCACGTAATTCCCAATACAGGGGATTGGGAATTACGTGAAGATATAGACAGAGTCTACCCCTGTATCAGAGAGACAAGTCTAGACAATTAAGTCCCTATGACCCACCTTCCACCGAAGATATTTTCGGGACAACGGGACTTTACTACTACGGAACTTTTGTAACGTAGTTTAGTTATCATCAACCAATCGTCACAGTAATACCGGCAGAGGAAACATCGAATATAACTATAACTGAAGTCACAGAGAGAGAGAGAAAATATTTAAATTGTGGCCACTTGATATTAATATCGAATTTTTATATCAAATGTAAATAAATGCTTATTTAATAAAGTTACCATTTTCTGTAAGAAATTAGTAATACTTCATTATTTCATTAGTATTTTCTTAGTACTTCATTTTTTCATTCCTGTAATAATATTATCTTTTATGCATATTACTTGTACACACACGATATTTCACATCTGCCAGGCGTCCCATTACGGCTCACATTTTTTTTTGTTAATAACTTTCTCGAACCTGTTAGTAGAATGTGTTGCACTTTTACTTGTATTTTGTGTTAGAAACGAACACACCACCCCATAAACGAGTTACTCTGTGGTGGTTAACGAAGTTTTCATGTTTGTGTTTGTCGTTATGTACATCAGTCGTCTTATTAAAATTATCTGTGTTTTCATGTACATACATTACATTTTATAAACCAGCCCGGCCAGTCCTTTTCAAGGTTGAAATTCTACACAGCTGCTCACGCGAGCCAACGAGGATTAGGGTGTCCCCCCAAGGCGACGCACACTTGTTCTTCGCCGTTGGTGTGGAATGCAGCGCGCAAAGGGGCGATGGGAACCGCCACTCGTCACGCACTGCCCGACACGGCTGAATGTAGAGGACGAAGTGCAACAGGAATGTTGTCGTGTGTTTGTTGGAGACCTAACGGAGCGGCAGTGGAACCGAAGAGCTCCATGGTGGGGCATTACCTCTATGGTCCGGAGTACCGGAGAGCAAGATTTCCTGCCAGGGGGTGGGGGTACTGCTGTTGTCTCGGTTGGTCGATGCTATGACTGAATATGAGATTGTGAACTCAAGACTCCTCTAAAACTCCTCTGTTCGCCTTAAATTGGGACTGACGAAGCTATTCCTTTTTGGCTGTCTATGCGCCGGTAGCTTCGTCGTTCAGGGATGAGCTGGAGGAGTTTTGGAAGAATGTTAGAGAAGTTTCAGATTTGGTTAGAGAAAATGAATAAAATGTTGTATGTATTGATTTGAACAGATGAGTTGGTACCGCTCAACCAGGATATGAGTCGGTGTTTGAAATGTTTGGTGATGAACGGTTTAACGATGTTGGCAAACTTATACTGGCTGCATGAATGGAAAAGGGTCTTCTTGTGGCAAACACTATGTTTAATCACAAGGAGATTATCGATTTATTCCTGGTGGATGATCGACTGCGCAAACGACTGCGGATCGGATCACAATCTAGTGATTACTAGATTTAGAAGTCTGTTTGTAGTTTGGCGCTACCGGATGGCGGTAACAAAACCACCGACGATTTGTCGCAGTTTGAAGCTTCAGGATGCGGACATTAGAGATGAATATCAAGTAAGTGTATCCGATAAGTTTGATAGCAGAAATATAATCGATGGCAGAAAAGAATGTGTGAAGGGAACATAGTTAGTGCAACGGGAGACTTGTGTGGAACTGTTAAAAGAGGTAGTAGTAAAAGAGTGATGCGTGATGGAACGACGAAGTAAAAGAACTAGTAAATAAAAAAAAAGAAAGCATGGTTAAACTACTTGGTATCTAGTAATGGTAAGAATATGAGACAGAAGATGAAAAAAAGATATAAGCCGCAGAAGGTTCACACGAAAGCATTGATTGAGAAAGTGCATGAAAGGTGTAGGATAGAAGCGAACGAATGTTCTCCTGGCTGTTAATATTGTATCTCGACAGCTGTTTAAAAAAACTGAAAGATAGTTGTTTGGGTATGAAATTGAAAAAGTAAATTGTCTGCTCGAAACTAATGATGTAGTGCTTATTGCACCATCAGAGGCAGAACTACAGGCACGTGTATGAAAGAAGAATGTGAAATGAAAGGTATCCGTTTGAATGCTAATAAAACTAAGGTTCCGGTATTTGAAAGGGACGAAGAAAGAACGAAGTGTGAAATATGGGTTAATAAGGAATGTCTAGAACAGGTGAATGAAATTGTATACTTGGCGAGCATTTTTAGCCGGAATGGAAGATGTGATATAGACCTAGGCGTGTTGCTGCGGTCAAAGTTGCCCTGTGTTAGTCAACAGGTAAGGCGTAGTGATACACGCCATAGTGGTGGTGCACGCTTTGCGATACTTAACGCAGTGCTGGTACCGACAGCGAAACCTGGGTATGCCAGAAGAACCATAAAAACAACTTGAATGCAGAGGAGATGAGGTTAGGTTGTAACTAGCTCCTAGCTTAGCAAAATAAATATCGTTTCACTTCTTTCATATGCTACAGAGCTAAATCTACTTACACGTATCTAGATATATGGGAGCTCTATTGAACCTTTAGATCATGAGTTATTCAATGAACAGGGGTATCCACAAGGTCTAACTCTCTCCCATTTACTAAATAATTTAGTGCCACTGAGGTATTGGAAATAATAAGTAACTTACTTTTATTGCGATTTAAAAGAAAAAATTTAATCAATCAAGAAATCGACGGACACGGGCGGTTTGGAATCTGCGACCTGATGTCGTCATTATTTAAGCATCAACATCAATTTTATTTATAAGTATGTTATTTATTGATAATTTAGTGTGAATATTTGTGATAACTGACACACGGAATAAAATATTCGAAGTTGTTTTGTGTACACAAAGGCAGTATATCATATAATATGCGTAAATCTATTGTTCTTTACATCTATAAGTGTGATAGACAATATTTACTTATCGATGTCCCGTAATTTATTTAGCTGCATACACTCTTGAAGAAGTCACAAAAGAAAACTAACTTTCGCTTTTATAATGTCAACGTATAAAAACGATAACGGCCATACTACACTAATCGGACGACACTGAAGCCTTGCAGTTAACACAGCACTTTTGTAACAATGCTCTGAGTTGCAACCGAGGTGTTATATAATGCGCTGTCATAGCTTCGATTTAAAACCCTATGATTCGCGGCCATGGCGCCGGCGAAGTACTACAGATAAAACAGAAGAGTTCATTCGCAACTTGATATATACTTATTATAAATGCACTTGAGCTGAGTGTTTGGGTGAGTGGAATTTGAGTCAAGAGATCCAAGTTCGATCACCAGGTGGCAGTATCGATAGGATTTTCAAAAAGCTTATGGTCGATATATATATATATCGTCGGCTTGTACATAAAGACGGCCAGGGGCTCACCACCTGTCACGTTGCGCTAAAACATGTCTTCGGTGGTAGGTTGGTCGAAAGCACTTAATTGTCTAGCCCACTGTCTACCCCAGTAATGGGAATAGCGTATTTTTCATATATATATATATATATATATATATATATATATATATATATATATATATATATATATATATATATATATATATATATATATATATATATATATATATATATATATATATATTTATATATATATATATATATATATATATATATATATATATATATATATATATATATATATATATATATATATATATTAATATATGTGAGCTGTATTACATATGAAGTTTAAATCGTCGACGTATCGTATCGTCCTTATTAATATTAATGATGAAAATGTTAAAACTAATATAAACTAAAATAAAAATAAGTAATAATGACGTAACGTGGTACTTTGTTACTTTGCATTGCATTGCTGGGCTTTTTATTTTGCTTTTAGTGTTTTTTTTGTTTATTGCTATTTTGTCTCTTCTAAACTAGACTATTTTTTTATTTAGATTATTAGATTTAGATTTTTTAATTTAGACAATGTTTAATATTTGAAATTTGTCTGAATAGGTTGATTCATGTTCAAACATATTCAAACAAAAACAATTGTAGCTACGTACGAGTAAATTGTACTTCACGCGTTGTATATACATATACCTAGTCAGGTCATAATTACTGTCACATGTTTAACCTAAAATAATTAAAACAAGTTTATTCATTATGTAACTATTTACATACCAAAATGAACTTAACAAAACATAGATTCTTATGACACTAAAGTTTATTCAAAATGACCTCCGTGATTTTGAATACAGGCCTTCAATCTGTGCGGCCAGTCGTCTATCGCAGCACGAACGAGGTCCATGTCAATATCGGCGGCTGCCTTAATCAAAGACGTCTTGAATGACTCCAAATTGGGATGAGGCTTCGAGCACGCCTTTTACTACAGGTTTTGCCATATCTTGTAATCTAACGGATTCAAATCTGGACTGGAGGAGGGCCAGTCTTTGTGCCCGATGAAGTCGATTTCACGCGCCGCCAGCCAGTCTTGTGTGCTCTTCGCTCTATGAGCTGGCGCCGAATCTTGTTGGAATACCCAGTGCCTGTTATTGAACATGGTATGAGAAACAGGTTTCACAAGGTTCGTCAGGACTGTATTTTGATACACAACTGCATTCGTTTTTACACCTTTTTCGCAAAAATGTACCTCTGTTAAGCCCCAATAAGAAACTCCCAACCATACCATGAGCGAGGATGGAAAATGACCTCGTTGGACACGCGGAATACGGTTGCTCGCTTTTTCACTATTGTGTGCGTACACCTTATCATTTTGTTTGTTGTAGCTCTCTTCTACGGTAAAAATTTTCATCCGATATTTTTTCCCGCGTACCGCTTAAACAAAGCGCGGCATCGCTTCAGTCTCGGGTGCATTAGACGAGCATTCAAACAATGTCCTGTTTTTCTTCGATATGGCCGAAGCCCTAAGTCTTCATGTAACACCCTTTTCACTGTGGTTCTCCTTAACCCCATCTGAAGGGCCAACATTTTCTGCTTACGTTTGGGATTTCTTTGGATTCGAGCCTTCACAGCTTTTATCACTGCTGGAGTCCTAACAGACCGAGGGCGACCACTTCTTGTCCTGTCATCTACACTAGAGTCTTCATTGTATCGTTTGATGGTACGATAAACGAATCTTTTGGTTATATTAAAATTTTTCAGTATGTCAAAAACTTGAATTGGCGCGTAACCACAACGATGCAACGCAATAACTGCAACACGGTCTTCTTTAAGCGTCCACTCCATATTTAAAAATGGTATACATAGGTATACATATGTATTACTATTTACCAATTTACCTGGATAGAATTTTTTATGTTTGTAAATTAAAGAGAAAAAAGTTAAAATTTCAACTGACACGGGCGGGATTCAAACCCGTATATAGAATTTTTTTTAATTTTATTAAAGATCTATATCTACATGTAAATAAAACTAATAAATATCATTTAAAGTGCTATCAGTTGGTCGTTTAACTACTGCAAATAATATAATACCAAGGAACTTGAAATGTTCGAAAAGTGTTTCCTCTGGCATAAAGATTAAACATCTTTGTCACATTTAAAAACAGAATTAGTGCCATATTGCAGGACTGCTTACGTTCGTAACCCGTCTTCCATTGGTTTCACTTTCTGTAGCGCAGCGAACTGCGCCGTAACTTATGGTTTACCTGTAGATAAACAATTTTATGCTTGCGATATGGTTGTTATCAGGTTACTTTCAATCTATAAGTTATTGATATCTGTATCTGTACCAAGCAAAGCATTGTGTCTATTTATTTAGACAAAACTGTTAAGTCGTCCGCTTCAACTGTGTTACTTTTTTTAATCTGTACATTTTACGAGTATGTATTCTTGTTACAAAATCTCTTTTTGATTTAAAGTCTTTGATAAATCTTGGAAAACTTTTCAAAGAACACAGGAAGTACTAGGTAGAATCGTTTGATAGCATCTTTTTGAATTTGAAATTAAATTGACGAAAACTTATCGTTACCCCGTAATGTCACGTTACGTCACTGACGTGAAGTATCACCATAAATACTTCCTTTATTCGAACTTTGTTAGCGCAAATGTTGTTAGGCAATCAACGTTTTCTATTTATTTAAACTTATTGCCCTCTGTTAGTTTTAAGACGGCTTACTTCCGCAAAACCGCTTGCCTGTGTAACGTAGCATGAAATTGTTAGCTTTGTTTAAGGCGACAGCTTACACATATTCCAAAAATATAATGAAATAAAGCAAAAAAATATATTAGAGCATACTGCATATTTGTAACTATTGAATGTTGGATCAATGATTCATCATTCAATAGTGTCAAACGTTAGTACAATAGGGTGCTCCTTTTCACTCGGTTATAAAGGAAGTAGAAAATGTTTTTTTACTTTTTACATTTATGAAGATTTTCTTCCCGTGAGTGTCGTAAGAAGCGACTAAGGGATTAGCGTTAAACATTTCTTTGTCTACCAACACATGGTGGAATAATCATCTCGAAAAATATCAGACAAGGTAATAACGATAGCCGAGTGGTTAGGTGGTCGAAATTTCGAGTCGATAGACCCAAGTTCGATCCCAGGTGGCAGGCTCGTACCAATGGGTTTTTCAAAGACTTATGTACGAATTATATCGTGGGCTTGGACATAAAGACCGCGACGGGCTCACTACCTGTCACGTTTACCCGAAAATATCACCGGTGGAAGGTGGGTCGAAGGTACTTAATTATCTAGATTAGACCTCTGTCCACCTCTGTAATGGGAATTGCGTGAACATATTTATTTATTTTATTTTAAGTTTATAATGGACCGTTTTCAGGGAGTAGGCTCAAGGATGCGAGTACTGCGATTAATAATCTGCCCGCCAACCGAGGCGATTATTAACACGAGGTATTTTCTGTTAATCACTCCAATTTAGCTGCAATGCTTGTGTCAGGATTTGGTTTACTACAGTAGTCGAATGGCGGGTCCGAAACTGCTGCGACATGTTAATGGTTTAGGATGTTTATGGGTATGACTGTGTCCTAAAATGCACATGGAAAACTGTTATCGCATAAGTTTTGTATTAAAATATATCAACGACTCTACGTTAACAACACATAGTTGACAAGTCATATTTTCTAAATTTCATCGCTACGACAAGGTTTTACTAAAAATAACCATAAAATTAAGCTTAAAAATATATTTCGGCCTACTTTACACTTTAGCTGTAAACATAAGAAAACCATTATATACAATTTGGGTATTGAAAATAAAATATGCGTAACTAATGACCTTTTCGTCGTGCGTAACGGTTACAGCGTCACCACGTGCTCTTTAAAGAACAACGACCATAACATTTGTTTGTGTATAACATAACGTGTTTAGTGTAGAAGTAAAGCTAAGTTAAGCTAGCTGCTGATTAAAGGCTAAAAGGAATATGAATTAAGCTACTTACTGGTCTCTAAAGTCCACTACAGGTTTCTACAAATAATGAGAATCGAGGAGGAGGAGGATGTTATAATCGCTGCTATTGACTTACCGGTTTTATTTTGTTTTCATTTTTGTGAAAATAAAACTGTGATGCTTGTTCATCGGTGTTATTTTTTTTATATTTCACTTTCTACTTTATTAATTGGAAAGGTTAATATTACAAAACTTTTTTTTTTTTTAAATTTACTACCTTTAAAAATGAGGTTTTGTCTCCCGCTAGTGCCAAATTTTCTGATCTTTATTTGTACTTGCGTCATGGACGTGACTTGTATATTTGTTTAGGTAAGAATTTGTACAATAGCTATCTGATTATCATCCAGTTAATAACAACTCATCATTGGTTAACTTATTATTAT
Source organism: Sericinus montela (assembly GCA_029286605.1). Lineage (NCBI taxonomy): Eukaryota > Metazoa > Arthropoda > Insecta > Lepidoptera > Papilionidae > Sericinus > Sericinus montela. The sequence goes on from JAGSMR010000038.1 coordinate 2,414,869, forward strand.
TATCATATTTATAAATAAATTTCTAGATCTGTCTATTTATTATTTCTTAGTTTCATTCGTGTTTCATTCACTTATTATTTTCCACAAATAATTCTTAAAGTCATTCCAATCCTTAAAGTCATCATACTTATCTAAGAGCATATTACATCAAACTGGGAAGCGTGCCCATACAATGCGTTTACGCAACTGTGTGTAGCAGAAGGTATGTGAATCATTACCGAAGCAAAGCGCTAACTAGATACTTGTTTTCATAAGAGCGTTATATTTTGCTGCACTATATAAACTAATTACATTTGACGACCTCCGTGGACGAGAGACGTAAACACTCTTTCTTTCATGTTCTCATGGTGTCGTCATCTCAAGGTCCAGGGTTCGATTCCCGGTCGGTTCAATGTAGAAAAACCACTTTTTCAACATTTTCTCGGGTCTCGGTGTTTGTGGTGCCTGCGTTGTTTCCGATTCCCATCCCTTTGCTTTAGCATCTTACATTGGGATCGGAGCAATGCCACATACATTGTTGTCCCTATCTATATGTATGTATATGTCAAGCAACATTAGTAGTATTCCTGTTAACCATTCCACCTAAGCTGCAATGCTTGTGACTGGAGTAGTTCAGGACTGTAATGGAATGGCGGACCCGAACCTGCGACGTTATGTTTCGCAGTTCACACCCTAAACCTAAACCTATATAATGGCTATTGACGCTTCAAGCTTTGCGACGTGACGAAGACTTCATATGATAGAAAGCATCAGTCCTACAATAGGTTAGATTATTAAGTAAAAAATGTTGAAATTCATTGATCATTTATTAATTTCGCGCTCAAGATGGTCCATAGAATAGAGTCATACCACTGAGAACTTAACATTAAACTGAGATTAATATGAATATAGATTGAATAAAACCTAACAAGTCTACAATCGCGACAATGTTTACATATTTGGACATATATCACAGCCTCTTAAGAAACTAACCTAATCTCGATGTAGTAACGTGATAGCGAAACACGATTTTAAAAATTCGACAATTTTGTAAGAGTGGTTACCAACACCGTCCCCGGGGCACATTTTACATCGAGTATCTAGATGAGTTGCACAGTCTGCCGTTGGCGCCATTTGCTTGCTTCATTCGATTGACATTCGTTTTTTTTTTGGTTTCTTTACATCTTTTATTTCATGTGGCTTAACTAGATTTACTGAACGGGATTTAGTGTAATTGATTACTGAAAATAGAAAAAAATTCTGTGGTTTCCTTTATTACAATACGAAATGCATTAATATAATATGAGATATATTATACAAGGCGGCATTTATAAGTGCAGTATTCTGTTATCGATCTATCTAAGCAGCAAACGATAGCTCCTAGCTTTTATTACATGTAAATATTATCGTCACTTTTTCCACATATAATTAAAAATTAGTTCATCTTAATAAGTTATTGTAGTCACAGAATTAACTATTCATTTCCGGACGGGTTAATATAGAAACCATTTATGACCTCGGCGTTTGTGGTACTTTCGTTGATTCTAATTTAAAGAGATAATAACTGCGTGTTAGCCACAGGTTTTTTTTTTATTAAAGCAACCAACAACCTATTCTGATTAACAATAAAGAAAAGATTACTAGGGCCAGCATGATAAAGTATGTTTATCTAATAAATAAATAAAAAAAAACTTCGTATAAACAAAAATCCAGTTGACATAATAGTGGCTTTCTTTATTTTACGTTACCAAACCAAACAACCTTAAACTTTGCATGAAATTAGAATAGTGTAACATTTTCGCAATGTCTGTCGCCACGGCTGCCTGCTAACGAACATTGCTCTATTCGCTTTATGTTTATAATATTTTAAATTGCACTGTACACGAATAAGTGCAGATAATTAATCGCTCGTTTAGACATTTTGACAACTCGTTATTACGCAATCACTAATCACCAAGACATGCAATTAACAGCGCGACGACCTGATTGGATTGGAACCTTGACTCATGTTTTTTCAAGAATAGTGGCAAATAAGCTGCAATACGTGTCTGAACACGTCGGTTACCGCAACCGTTGAGTGTCAGGTTCGAACCCGCAAAATCGTTACGTGTGGTTTTGGTTCGTCCGCTCGCTAAATCTTACACTCAAATTATTATTGGCCTTAATTTTGATATTTTTTTATTCATGACAGGGAAGTAATCATAGCCATTAAAGTGTGTTAATAAAATATTGACTGCGTTATAAGATTGTTCAGTTCTCAAGAATGTCCTGTTTTTTAAATGTTGATTGTAATCTTTTCCTTGTTAAATCCCAAGTTTTAAGGTTATTTTATATATTTGTACGTGCAGCAACTGTAAATTGATCATATTAACAGAACTGTCTTGAGCAAAATCGACGTTTCTACTGACGCTATATCCGTAACAATTATTAATTAAACATAAAAAAAAATGTCTTCACGCAAAGATAGGGGAAGACAGAGAGACCAGATCTCCAAGTGCTAATCATTAAATATCCTTCCATTTTCAAGTTTGTTTTTTTCATACATGCACATTTAGGGATCCGTGTTATCTTGACCTTCCCCTCTTCGAGGAATTTGCTCACGAGATCTTCGAAAATTAGTCCTGGCCTGTCTCGATCCCTTTTTTATTAACTAATATTAGTTTGTTTATTAGATAAATTATATTTAATTCATTAATTAAAGGTAAACAGTTAAAATAAATAATTAACTTTTCTCCGTCAACCAGAGTTGACTTAAAAACTGTAATATTAAACATCGTTGTAGTTTTGTAATTCAATATAAGTCTTTATTACGTGTGCTAAAGTTCACAAAAATTAGATGGTGTTAATGCATGTTTCAAAGTGAAGAAAAAAAAAGCATTTACGTCTTAACTATACATTACGACTTTTCCGGATTAAGTAAACTTACTTTCATGATTGTACTCGTATTATCGCTTGCACAATTATTCTCAAATCTGCTTTAAACACTAAAATTGAGTCACTTGACACAGATTAATAGTATTATTTTTTTCTTGCCTTTTTTTCAAATAATTTCTATGCGATCACTTATAGCACAATACATTAAGCTTCGAACACTTCACTGTTAGTATACGAGTCGATTGTTCAACGAAAGTGATATATGAGACAAGATATTTTTATTATTGTTTGTGACAAGATTGAATCGATACGCTACTCTCACGTTTTCTCCAGCATCAATGCAAGACGACCCTGCGATGACATTCATTATATTAAACGAAAGTGACTGTTAACACTTCAAATGCATTATTCGTTCATTGATAGATCTTAATTATTAGTAATTATTAGATAAAGGAAAATAAAGAGAATTAATTTTTATTGTAATTAGGAAATTAATATTTTATCATTAAACGAATGGTGGTTTAGTAATGTGTATTGGTATTTCAATTTGTGTAGGTAAATTTTTTCACCGGTAAAAAACATACACATGATTATCTAATCTCGGATAGTACATAAGTTATTAACGTATTCCTTAAGAGGTAACTCATTAAAATATGTCAGAAGTAGTTTAGATGACTAATACTATGTAAAAATAATAGAATCTAAATATATAAAAATCAAATTAAATTCATGAGACAAAGTTAAATATTTAAATATTCAGCAAAATTTCTTAAAACATGATCATTAAATTGATTCTTACTTAACTTTAATTAAAAACAATTATAAAGCAATTTTTTTTTCATTAAGGAAATAAAAATATCGTTATTCAATTTAAAATATAAGATCTATCAAGTAACGAATTAATGGTCAGGTTATAACAGTGATTATAAATGTAACCGACAATAATAATTTTTGGTTTCCCGATAAGTTTCGCGGCACCTTCACGACGCGACTCCGCGTGGTGGACTGGACTGGTGATTGGCGGTCGGTGCGGTAATCGCCCCGCCAACCGCGGGGTTACAAGCGCAGCGTAATGTGTTACGATGGGCCTTATGTGGACTTGTGGGTCAACTTTTTCGGGCAGGGTTAAGCGATATGCTCTGTGTGATTTACCGATTGCGTTGGATGCAGTAATAGTCTATACATAGAAATGAAATTTCAAAATTAGAACAGCTTCTCATTAAATGCATACGAAAGTATATACTGTTCTTACATAAACAAATATTTTTTTTTTTAATTTTTGTCTGCCTGTCACTGAAACAACTCTGCCGACAGGACTCTGCTGACTGGCAGATAGATAATTTTATAAGAAGTAACTTAGGCTAGTTTTATTAAAAATAATAATAATTAGGATACCCCGTTAAGTGTTGATTGTTGTTATTGTGCACTCCGATTGACGTTTAGCAATTTCTTTTTAATTTATTTATATAATTATTTATTATCTAAACAGTACGCAATCATTTTATATAACACATTTCTTTTGAATTTTGCAGTCACAAACAACAATCGAACATGTTTGTGGTTGTTAAACTCCCGGTTCTGGGTGCCATCGGTAGTAACTTCGATTCCCGGAGTGGTCATTTAAGAAAGCCACCTTTCTGTAGAACATTGGGTCTGGGAGTCAGTGTTAAGTATATGTGTTTGTCCAAATTTATTTATTTAATAAAGAAAACAATTGTATAGTGTTATGACTGAATAGGATAATATAAGGGAACAATTTTTAGCCGTATTTACTGGCGAAAAGTTATAAAAATAACAAACATTTCCCGTCATCCTCATTTTAAATCCCCAATGATGAATTGTCAAAAATCTTAAAACTGAGGTCACTTTTAATGATCAATACCAATTTGCATGAATCCAAGTCCAAAAATGACAGTTTTCTACCAATGATTACTTTTCGGGTCAAAATGTAATCTACACAAGTGAAGAAGTTACAAATATTTTGTATAGCTATTGGATACATATTTATGCTAATAAATAAAATAAACATAACACACTGTACTATAATAAATTTCTTATGCAAATTAAACCTATTAAACGCAAGCAGTACGCTAAGTTCTGTTAGTTTGGAGCGGTGGACCGTCAGTGAGTGTTTCGGTTGGTTGATCAGTCCCTTGGATTTGTTTTTGTTGCGAACGTTTTAAATTCTTGTCGGATCTGAAGTAGGTAACAATTTACGTAATATAGAGTTTTCGTTCCAATTGTTTAGTAGGTATAAGAATGTTTAAATTTGTGGTCATGCATGCTATTTGCGATGAATTAAATATACAGTGTGAGTAATTTTAAACAACTGTCTGTAATCAGAAAGATAAAAAATATACGCCATTCATACTTTAGCTTTTTAAGCTCATAAATACTTAATGTTTTACATCTGTAGTATAAATAAAAAAATATATAAATATCTCCACGCAATAAAGGGGTAGACAGAGGTCTAGTCTAGACAATTAAGTCCCTTTGACCCACTTTCCACCGAAGATATTTTCTGGACAACGTGACAGGTGGTGAGCCCGTCGCCGTCTTTATGTCCAACCCAACGATATAATTCGTACATAAGTTTTTGAAAAACCCATTGGTACGAGCCTGCCACCTGGGGATCGAACTAGGGTCTCGACTCGTAATTCCGACCACCCAAACACTCGGATATCATGACTTCGTATACAAGTATTAAATTAAAAAAGATGTGTGATCTATGTGTACGTGTGATCTGTACTATGTACTATGTATGTATTAAATTATAAAAGGAATAATTCAAATTAATTTTATGAATGGTTATCGACGTGATAAAACACAAAAAACTTTTTTATTGAATCAATTGTCAACAATAACAACCTCCGTGAACGAGCATGGCTTAAACACCGGTTTTCACGGTACCGCCAGCTCTAAAGCCTCGGGTTCGATTCTCGAACGTATCGATGTAGAAATACACTTTTCTATACTGTGGAGACAGTATAGAAAAGTGGAAAAGTGGACTCAGAAAAACCCGTAACGGAGGTTACGGGTGTTTCTGAGTCCAAGATACAATAGCGTTAGCTATTTACTTTGGGATCAGAGCAATGTATGTGATGCTATTTCTATCTAACATTATGCGTAATTTTTAGAAAAAAAATAATTATACTTATTGTTATATTTATTTCATTTTTCAGTAGAAGTCACGATAGCCGAGTGGTTGAGTGGTCGGAATTTCGAGTCAAGAGACCCGAGTTAGATCCCCAGGTGGCAGTCTCGTACCAATGGGTTTTTCAAAAACTTATGTACGAATTATATCGTTGGCTTGGACATAAAGACGGCGGCTCACCACCTGTCACGTTCTTCCGAAAATATCTTCAGTGGAAGGTGGGTCGAAGGGACTTTATTGTCTAGACAAGACCTCTGTGTCTGCCCCTGTATTGGGAATTGCGTGAAGATATTTTATTTTTTTATAATTTTAGAAAAAAAAATATCTTCACTCCAACTCCAATACAGGGGTAGAAAAAGGTCTATACAATTAGAATTTCTAGTAGAGGGGGTCGGGTTTAAAAAAAAACTCTGTGATTATGATAATTGAGATAATAACTCATTTGTATTTAGAGAAATAAAAATATATTATAACATGCTACTGTAAATATTTATATTACCTATATATCGTCCTATATTATCCTATATTAACTATCTATATTACCTATATAGGTTATACAGGTAGGTAAGGCACGTAAGCACGCGTAATAGGAAGTAAGCGTGGAATCGATACATTGATATATTTCACAATCGAAGGATTTAGGACGATTCGGGCATATGTTTGGCAATCATATGAGTTGCGTAGGCCGGGTTTACGTAATTTGATGAGCCAGCCAATTGTGAACGTTTATATGGTAATTCAAGTTAAACGAAATATGCATCTTCTATGTGTGAGCGAAAACTTTTAATGAAACAGCATATCTAATGTAATAATTGATTCCGGATAAACTTTAGGTAGAGAATGTGTGACCCTAAAAAAATCTTCACGCCTTTCCCAATACAGGGGTAGACAGAGGTCTTGACTATTAAGTCGCCACGACCCACATTCTATCGAGGATTTTTTTGGGACAACGTGACAGAGACAGGTGGTGAACCCGTCGCCGTCTCAATATTCCAAGCCAAAGACATAATTCGTAAATAACTTTTAAAAAATAACCATTGGTACGAGCCTGCCTCCCGGGGGATCGAACTCGGGTCTCTCGACTCGAAATTCCGACTACCATACCATAGGGCTATCGTGACTTTTACCTACGTGACCTACTGATCGTTACTTTAAAAATAAATTGAGATATCTTTTTTATTATAGCCACGATAGCCGAGTGGTTGAGTTAAATGAATTCGAGTCAAGACTATAAGAAGATTTCTTTAAAACAATCGAATAATTGTTTTGGTAAAATTACTTAGTATTTAAACATCATGCAGGACATATCCCTCTTCCCTGTACGGGGGAGGCTTTGCCTTAATGGCCACGCTTAGCAAAGCAGATTGGCGATCGCAGTACCGTACGTTATCTCGCAACTTAGACGTAACATGTTACTGACGTAAGCACATCTTGTAGGTAGTTGCCTAATATATTAAAAATTTTAATGTAAATTTAATGCAATTGCCCCCAAATTATATTCATAAATAGTAAAGAACTTAATGCAGCAATTACATTCAAATTTCAGAGCGACTACATTAAAATTATATTATTCATTTACGTTATCAAGTAATGATGGCATAGCTTGGACAGCCTCGTTTTCATCCAGAAATCGAAAGTTCCCTCGCACTGGTTACTTTCGTCACGATGCTGAAAAAGCTTTACGAATGTAGCCGAAATGCAACTGTTGAAGGTGGTAAGGTTGTTTCTTTATTCAGCTCCACATACTGATTTATTGTATGTATGCGAATACACATAATAAAAAATAAATTAAAATTAAAATCAGGTAGACATTCATAGACTTTAGAGAAATATATTCACGTCATTCCCTATACACGGGTAGACAGAGGTCTAGTCGATTTAGTCCTTTCGACCTCCCTTCCACCGAAGACATTTTTCGGGACAATGTTACAAAGTGGTAAGCTCGTCGCCGTCTTTATGTCCAAGCCAATGATATAAATCGTACATAAGTATTTAAAAACCCACTTGTACAAGCCTGCCACTACCAATAGCGTTTTCACCATTGGTATGAGTTCTGGGGCTCGAACCCGGGTTTCGTGACTTGAAATTCCGACCACCCAACAACTCGGCTGTCGTGACATAGGCTTTATTGTGTTTAATTTTTATTACCGACTGGACCACTTGCATATATAATTCTATGCCTAAATCTTTCCCCTACATTATTTTAAATTATTATGTGTATAACACTGCGTTGTACATACCCACAAATATGTAACCTTATCATTGCATACGAAACCGTATCACTCAATTACATACGAATTCAGTCAATTACCTACCAGCATTATCATGTGTAAGTCACTTTGTATTGGCACACACGGATAATTTCACAATAGAAAAGTTATATCTATACGTGTATTGGTCCTAAGTTACTGGTCCTATTTACAACTTTAGTTTTTTATCGTTCATTGATTAAATATAACATACAAACACACAAAAAAAGTGAATATAAGCCTGTTTTGTGTCTATCCAAAGATATTAACAATTTGGTAAGGGGTTTCCCTACTTCCTTTCCGATAATCAAAGTGTTAATGGTATTGTTTTCTCATTAATCTCAATTTACTAGTTAAGAGTAGTATAGCCTACTCGTACTGTATTTTAAATGTTATCAATTAAAAAATAATGAAAACAGATAAAAATTTCTTTTAATTGTAAACTCAGGTGAAGAGACGCGAGGCAGCTTACAGATATATGTAAATATTAAATGATTACAGTAGTATCAGAAATCCCAGGCGAAAGTGCCTGGGATCTAAGTAAACCGTGGCTCACTTTGGACTTTGTTAAAATTGCTCAAAATTTATAGAAGCGAGAGCTGGGATGATGTGCTGTGAATATATTTTCGTATTAATGAATGAACAAATAATAGAATTGACACGAGCGGGAGTTGATCTTCTTTACTCTATAGTTCGTTCGGATATTGAATAAGAGTAGGTAGATAATAATAGATAATAAGAGAATAAGTAGGTAGTAAGAGAGGTGTCGCAAACGCACCGTAGAAAAATTTTACATTTTAACTGATGTGGTTAAGAATCGGTAGCTCAGAGGTAAGAACATCACCACTGTATGATGAAGCTGCCGGTTCTAATTCCGCCCTTGGGAGGTGATTATTAAAAAAAATTTCATTCAGTAAAAACTGTTATTCTTGTAGAAGCACCTGCCATCTAATTTCCATCATGGCAAGGGTTGACGGGTAAATATTGTCGTCAGACATAAAAATCCAGTATGACTTTCAGGCTTTCAAAATTAACAAAATTATCTTTGCATATTCATTGTAAATACCTCTAGTATCTCAAGAATCTAAACGTAGACGTAGGCTACGTCACATCTGCATTTGTTCAATCTCACTCATCATCAATCAGCTCATCAAAAGTCCACTGCTAAACTTTCAAAAACGCTTCTGCTGCATCAATCGATTTCTCGCAACGTTGTGCTGCTTGTAACATCTATTTAAAGTTTTTAACTTTTAACTAAGCTTTTAGTTTGCAATTTAGCAGAATACTTCTATGCATAAATGAATATCGGTGTCATTCACGTGAGAAGTCACAATAGCCGAGTGGTTGGGTGGTCGGAATTTCGAGTAAAGGGACCCGAGTTCGATACCCAAGTGACCGTACCAATGGGTTTTTCAAAAACTTCTGTTCGAATTATATCGTTGGCTTGGACATAAAGACGGCGACGGGCTCACCACCTGTCACGATGTCACAAAAATATCTTCGGTGGAAGGTGGGTCGAAGGGACTTAAATGTCTAGACTAGACCTCTGTCTACTCCAGTATTGGGAATTGCGTGAAGATATTTATATTTATTTTATTCATTTATTTATGAATGAATATATGATTCTGAAAATATTATTTTCATCGTTGGCATCTAGCTGGAATTTCATTTTGTCGTTATATAAACAGAAAAACTGCGTACGTGATCGTCCGCGCTGTTTTGCCCCCGATGTGTAACTGAGCCGCTTCGATTGTCCCACTCGACGCAATCGAACTGTACGCGTGGAATGTTAATTCAACGACAAACCCGGACAAACCCGTCAACGAGCATTGTATAATATGTACACGCTTACTGACGAATTTTCGAACTAATTTGGCATTGTTACGTTCCCCTGACGCAACTGAAGTGGTATTTGGAATTGGCCATCGCGAATTTAAAAAAAAAAAAACTATCGGCAAAATAAAAAAAAATATCTCGAAAAAAAATTTACTTTTAAAAATTATCGGCTGACATAAGCAGCTTATGTTTTCTAATTCAACAAATGGTTTAATTACATAAATCTATATAACGAATAGGAATATTAACGATAGGACGATAACGAATAGGAGTTAGATCTGAACTAAATACGTGAACGCTCAGACTAAATTGTAAACTATAAAACCTAAAAACAAAAAAATATATATCACTACGTTATCAGGGAGGGACCATGCGTGAAGATATAATACTAATTGTCGTCAGTATCTCTGGCATCCATTGCTAGGTCGACAAAAGCCATGATGAATTCTTGGAAAAGTTTGTTTATACTGAAATTTTAGTATTATTATTAAAAATATAATAAAAATATATAAAATATCTTCACGCAATTCCCAATACAGGGGTAGACAGAGGTCAAGTCTAGACAATTAAGTCCCTTTGACCCACCTTCCACCGAAGATATTTTCGGGACAACGTGACAGGGTGTGAGCCCGTCGCCGCCTCTATGTCCAAGCCAACGATGAAATTCGTACATAAGTTTTTGAAAAACTCATTGGTACTGCCACCTGGGGATCGAACTCGGGTCTCTCGACTCGAAATTCCGACCACCCAACAACTCGGCTATCGTGACTTATATTATCTTATTATCTATAATTATTATTATTATCTATATATATATTATGTAATTAGTATATATCTATGTAATTAGTATTATAAATAAATAAATAAATATCTTCACGCCATTCCCAATACAGGGGTAGACAGAGGTCTAGTCTAGACGATTAAGTCTCTTCGACCCACCTTCCACCGAAGATATTTTCGGGACAACGTGACAGGTGTTAGGCCCGTCGCCGTCTCTATGTTCAAGCCAATGAAAAACCAGTGGTACGTGTCTGCCACCTGGGGATCGAACTCAGGTCCGGCGACTTGAAATTCCGACCACCCAACCACTCGGCTATCGTGACTTCAAGGTTCATGTAATTAGGCAACTTCAAGGCTAATTAGTATTATTATCTATATATTGCATAAAAAGTGATTTATTCTGTTGGTACATCATAATATAGAACTATTGGTACCTGCATAGATCAAGTAGTACGCAGGACAAATTTTAAGTCGTCGATAGACGCAAAATATCACAACAATATTAGTGTCCTACGGTACAAGATTGTGCAATGTAGGAAATGCATACTCCGCTGCATCTCAAACCAGTCGGTTGCATAGGCTGCTCCGACCACTGCAATTACCTACTGCTCGAATAATTAACCGATCTAACCAGACTTTGATCTGGTTTCTATTCATGTAACTCGGATACAAACCCACGGAATGCTTACGTGGTTTTGCCAGTTTAAAGAATTGTATGATTGTAGTCAGATGTGTAGACACTTAAGTCCTTTCGACCCATCGAAGTCTATTCGAGTTAACGTGATAAGTGGTGAGCTTGTTGCTCGTTACACGTCCACTCTTGTTTTGATACTGATAAGCAATGCGACTGCCCTATCTTACAAAAAACTGATACTATGAAATACCTCGGTGTATTGATAGACAATACGTTGAGTTTTCAACCGCATATAAATGCACTAAATTGTAGACTTAGAAAAATGATTTATATATTTAAAAATCTCAGACACATAGCCGACCGGAACATATTAAAAATAGTTTATTATGCGCTCTGCCAGTCTATAACTATATATTGCATTACATCATGGGGCGGAACTACTAAAACCAATATCTTAAAACTTGAAAGAACGCAAAGAGGTATATTGAAAGTTGCTGCGTTCATGCCATATCATCATCCCACTGTAAAAGTATATGAATTCTGGAGCGTATTGTTCGTCAGCTATTTGTTCTATATACAGTACTACGAAAGCACTCTAATACTAAGTACGATCCGAAACTGGTAGAATCAATAAGAAAACGAGTAAAGTATGCTCCTATTCTAATACCTATAGGACAACTTTCTCACACAGGTTTTATTGTTTCCTTAGTGTGTACTTGTACAATATGTTAAATAAAAGATTATCATTTTACTCACTACCTACCTTTCACTGTAAAGAATCTTAATAAATTGGCTACAAGGACTGTCATATGAACAAACAGAATCTTTACTTGTACCTCCATCATGAGCACCAAATGTTTTGTTTCTTTATCATACACTCAAAAACACACTACTAACTCACACGCACTCGCACACACACACACACACACACACACACACACACACACACACACACACACACACACACTCACTCACACACACACACACACACACGCGCGCGTTCATATAAAATTTTCTCACATTCGCATTTTGCACTCTCACATACGTGTAATCTAGTGGTTAAACCGATCCCAAGACCTTGTCGTAGGGCTAGACACAAAATGTCAAGTCACTTCAGATCATATTATATCCTTACAGAGAAGTGGGAGCCTGTTGACTTGTAACTCAGGTTTTGTAAAACCTACAACGGGCAACAGTCCCTCACATTACAATAAATGTTTTATAACTGTTAAAACTAAATGTAGACATTTAAGTCATATGTGAGAAGGAAATAAATAAAGATTTTTATTATTATTATTATTATATCGTTGGCTTGGCCATAAAGACGGCGACGGGCTCATCCTCTGTCACGTTGTCCCGAAAATATCTTCGGTGGAAGGTGGGTCGAAGGGACTTAAATGTCTAGACTAGACCTCTGTTTACCCCTGTATTGGGACTTGCGTGAAGATATTATATTATTAAATTTATTATGTTTTAATCTGCTAGGTGCCCCTGTGTGTTCTGGCGTTGCGAAGAGACGTTGCATCTCTTTGCATTTTTTACAAGATTTACTACGGGGAGTGCTCCGAGGAATTGTTCGCATTAATCCCAGCCGCTGTATTTCACCATCGTACCTTACGGCATAGCCAAAAATTCCATCAACAACATCTTGATGCTAGGCATTCCACCATAATGCGTTTGTCGCGGAATTTTCTACCACGCACTTGCACTTTATAGAATGTGCTGGCGTCAGCGGTATTTTCCGGACTGATACGACTTAGGGAGCTTCAAGAAAAGAGCCTATACCTTTCTCAAAGGCCGGCATCGCATCTGCTATGCCTCTGGTATTGCGGGCGGTAATCACTTACCATCACGTGAGCCACTTGCTCGTTTGCCTCCCTTCCCTATAAAAAAAGGAAACCTGTTAATTTTTAATTACAAACAGACCCTTCAATTTTATTTATATGTGTGTTACATATACGTATGTAAGAATGTATGTATAATTTATATAACATTGTTTGTTATTTAACCCCATTCAACTCCATTAAACTATGAACTACGCACACCTTAAGCGAAATATCTAGTTTCAGGACTAATGGCATTCATGTTGAAAGAGCAATGATGTGTAAACCGCATAGTCGCTAAACGGTCACCTATTCACATATATGAAAGAAGGTGACCAGTAACATGTTTGTGGAACTTAACAGCCATTGTTTGTCGTGTCTTCACCGATCTTGCATGCTCTTTCATAGCAGATTTTAAAGTTTCCTTTGAAAATCGCGCTTGTGTTCACTTACCCTGTGGACTGATTGTTACGAAACGTTAACAAATATGCGAGTGATAAGCTGCCTAAGAGTAGACTAGGTCTGTACTATAATCGTAGTTATTCCGCGGATCAAGGGTAGAGAGAGTCAGTTTACTCACGGGATATGGAAATATTTAATCTTTTCTTCAGGGGTGAACAGGCAGTTAAATTCTTATTTTCGGAATGGGATCAAGTACACTCTTAGATCTTTTTTGACAGTTCTCACATTAACGCTTCTCGCCGCTATAATATAAGAACGGCCATTAAGAAAGTCCTTTTGACTCATGTTTCACACTAAATCTCTTCGGTATAACGTAACAGGTGGTGAACCCGACTTCCGTATGCTACCGGTACAATATAGTTACATAGATACATATTTTAATTAAGTAAATATACATATACGCATAATAAACATCCATAACTTGAGTACAAACGTTCATATTCATTATACAAATGTTTGCTCCTCGTGGAATTCGAACCCCACAAGAGGTTCTTCAGTTCTTTCTTTAATGTTTTAAAAGAGTAATCTCTGTTACCCACGCGCCTCTCAACATCAGGTTTACATAATGAATGTAACAAATAAAGATATAATATCTTTGTGTCCTAAACTACGTAATTAAATAAATATCTCGATTTTTTCTTTTCAACTAATTCGATTCCGAGGTATTTTCCAGTCCTGTATACGACAGCTCCTAGCAGTTAGAGCAGGCTTATTGGTTTTAAAGTATTGGAAATGTTAATTGAAATATTTATATTTTCTTTCATTCAGAATATATTAATTTGGATTAGGATTATAGTAGTAAGTAACCTTTTTTCATACTCTACTCTACTCTTTTTTTGATCTTTTTTGATTAACCCTCCACTATGAAATTGTATCGGTTTAATCTTGCTGCCACCTATCGGTTCATGCCACAAACAAACGGTAAATAGATGTTATCCAATTTTACAGGTTCGATAATAGATGGCGCTTGTGTATGAGCTAAAGTTGCCTGTAGGGAAAGTTTTATAGATGGCGGTGTAAAATCTCTACTGTTTCTTTTATTATTAAATCTAAACGATAGATGGCACTATTACGAATAAATATGTTTACATATTGAGTAGGGCTCTACGATTATAATAGTTTTTAGTTAATAAGTATTGTAAATATTAACATAATTTTTTCTGTAAATAAATATTTATGAATATAGGTCAGATAATGTCATAATCAGCGTTACCAGTTTGTTAAGATAAATCGAGAGTTCGAATTTTTATAAATAAAAAATGTATTTGTTTCGTGGAAAGCATGACAAAATAACTATTTTTATTATACTTTCACGCATAGTCTGTAATGGGATAGCCAGAGAGATCAGCGTCATGATCCTTGCGTACTTTCTTCGCTTCTTTTTATTCATAATTTCGTGACAGGTGGTGAATCTATCGCAATTTCAGTGTCTAAGGCAGTACGATATAATTACATGAATACTTATTAAGGTAGATGAAATATTCATATAAACATTTTACAAACTTCGATGACTCGATACATCCATCGATGACTACAAGCATACATATCCATCACAAAAATGTTTAACCCTAGCGAGACTCGAACCTGAATCTCTTGGTTTCGAAGGCAGGATAAGAAAGAACTAGGCCAGCTGGTCGTCTGTTTTAATTATTTTCTACTTCTGTTTCTGTTCTGTCTGCTTTTATTACTTATAGTTTGAAGCAAAAATGTAAGGAGTACTGATTTGTGTAAGAGGCCAGCCTGGCACAGGAGTTTAAAGAAGATTCGAACTTCTTTTTATATAATTTTTATTTTGTTTAGGTTTGAGTTTTCACAGAAAACGTAAGGTGCATTAAAAATAAAACACATGTTATAAAATATACTTTTTTCCGTCGTATTATTTACATTTCAAAATTGATATAATTAACTGTAAATGAGATATAATTCCTAACAATATTATCTTGTGTAGTCATTAAAAAAATATTTTCGCCACTCCCAATACAGGGATAGACAGAGGTCTTGTCTAGACAGTTAAGTCCCTTCGACCCACTTTCCACGGAAGATACTTTCGGGTTAACGTGACAGGTGGTGAGTCCGACGCCGTCTTTATGTCCAAGCCGACGATTTAATCGTACATAAGTTATTGAAAAAATCCATTGGTACTAGCCGGTCTCCTGGAGATCGAACTCCGGTCTCCTGACTCGAAATTCCGATCACCCAACCACTCGGATATCGTGTTGTGGGTGTGTTGTGTTGTGTTGTGTAGTCATGCTAACACTAAATGACTTTATACATAAAAACTATTTACATAATTATTTTAATTTGTTCACAATTAACAACTTACAAGTATTACACAATATAAATAGTTTCAATTTGACTTATTTATTCATATTTCACTTAAAGCGTTCATTATCGTCATAACACAAGCCAGTCTTCTTTGATCATATCGGAGGCTTTCTCGGCTATCATGATCACGGGTGCGTTAGGGTTGCCGCTTATTATAGTGGGCATTATGCTAGCGTCAACAACACGCAAGTTCGCTACCCCGTGGACTCTCAATCTTGGATCAACTACAGCATCTTGATCGTGCTTGGGTCCCATCTTACACGTGCCAGTCGGGTGGTAAATTGTAAACGTGAAATGTTTCAGACTGCATTCCCAATACTCATCGCTGAAGAGTGTAAGGTGTTGACAGCCCGGCATTGGAATGTTATGTGGTCGAGAGCCATATCTTTGGAAAGCTGTCGTATTCGATAGTGCGAAAGCTATTTTAATGCCCTCAGTAAGGACTTGTAAGTCTTCCTTATAAGCAAAATAATTAGGTTCAATAGATGGAGGTTGGAAAGGGTTTTTGCTCCTTAGTTTTACCCAACCGGAACTTTTCGGGCGTAATAGTAGCGGTAGTATTGTCCAAGTCTCAGCGTTTTCGATAGGTTTGTATACAGTATTGTAAACTCTGTCCCTCAAATTCAAGATTTTTCTAATCTGTTCCCCTCCGTCAGAGTTCACTGAACTCGGCGCAAAATGAAATTGTATATCTGGCCAATTTCCTGATGGCGGGGCATACTTCGTATTTACGAACGCGAGCCCCTCAACGCCTTGTGTTGTCATCGGACCTTTTTCGTATAATATGTAGTTCATCGCTACTGAGAATGTTTGAAAACGGTCCTTTTTAAAAGTTATTGGCTTGTTAACCACGAACGTCAAACCGCCGAGTCCAACGTGATCTTGTAAATTGTTACCCACTTTAAGATTAGCAATCAATGGTATACCGTGCTCTCTTAAATGATCCGCGGGTCCGATTCCACTCAACATCATTAGTTGCGGCGTCGCTAAAGCCCCTGCTGACATAATTACCTCTCTCTTTATTCTCACCTTTTGCTTTTCCCCATTTCGTATAAACTCCACGCCGTAAGCCTGCTTCTTTGACGGATTTATCAAAATCCGCGTTACTTGTGCTCCCAGTGCAATATGAAGATTCTTCCTCTGTCGGACGGGTCTAAGAAAAGCTTTTGCTGTGCTACATCTACTACCGCGACGCATTGTAGCTTGGGTCAACATAAAACCAGTTTGTTTTGCGCCGTTTATGTCGCGAAATTCGTAGCCTAGTTCCATTCCCCCTTTCAGAAATGTTACAGAGAGAGGCGTGCGCCACGGCGCCTCTTGAACCGTTAAATAACCGCCGGTAGAATGGTAGGGCGTTTCTGCAAGATATGGATTACGATTGTCTTCGGATTTCAAAAAATACGGCAACACTTGGTCGTAGGACCAGCCCGGATTTCCCAACGCTTCCCACAGATCGTAATCGTTACGATTACCTCTGACGTATACCATGGCATTGAGGACACTACATCCACCGAGTACTTTTCCCCTGGGCCAGTTGCAGCGATCGCCGTTCATAGCGAGGCAGTAGGAGCGGTTGTTAGAGGGCGTCGTTTGAAACTTCCAGTCCATGTCGGAGAGCTGAGTGTAACCAGCCAGAGCAGGAATATCGGAGATCTCCGTTTCATCTTGACCGGCCTCGAGTAGCAACACGGTCCAATTGCCGATCTCGGATAGCCGCGATGCGACGACCGCGCCGGCCGAGCCGCCGCCGACTATCACGAAATCGTATATCGGCATTATCTGAAAATTTTATGAAATAATGTCATGAACAAGAAGTGACAGCTCTCTCGTCGGTATCTCAAGACATATCAGACTTGGTGTTGGTACATCACTACCGTTATATTTCGATATTTATTTGGCGCAAATTATAAAATATTATAAGAAAATTTAGTCCCTTGTACCCAAATTTCTTCACCGGGGCTTATTTGGAATTTTGTGACAGGTGATAACCGTGTCACAATCTTGGTGTCCGTATCAACGATACAAGCATATTGCTTGTATAGATAAAAATTTGTATAAATATAATATTAATTAAATATTCAACATTTAATTCAATTAACTTAAATTAATATATTAAATAAATTAAATAACAAACATTCATACGCATCACAAAAATAACTTTTGTGAAACTCAATCTTTATTCATTCAAATCTACATTTATCATACAAAAATATAAGTTGTCAGTGATATTTACATTACATAATTCGAATATATTTACTTGTATCAAAGAATATAGGTTACAAACACATTTTTAATTTAGTAATAAACAAACTACTGAACGTTCTCTTTTACACAGTTAACATTTTAATGACGACTCGATGGTCTAGTTGGTGGTGAAACTGCTCGAAGAAAATAGTTCCGGATCGAATTCTCCTAGGCACAAAGATTTAAGTGAATATGAATGTTTGTACTTGAATTATTATAAATAAATAAATATCTCCACGCAATTCCCAATACAGGAGTAGTCAGAGGTCTAGTCTAGACAATTAAGTCCCTTTGACCCACCTTCCACCAAAGATATTTTCGGAACTACTAAACAGGTGGTGAGCCCGTCGCCGTTTTTATGTCCAAGCTACAATATATGTAAAAATAAGTTATGCCTGTGGCCTTCTAAGGTACAACATATTTTTACAAACATATGTATTCGTATAGATTTAGAAAAACATAAACGTCCATGACTCGAGTACATTCATGTTTATCACACAAATATTTGCCCGTGGCGGGATTCGAACCCGCAATCCACAGCTCCGAAGGCAGGGTCACTACCATCTCGACCATCGCGTCCTGCCATTTTTCAAAAACTACTGTTAAAATGTGGCATAAAAAAGACTGAAAGTTCTCTAACTGCCTGTATTGAGTCTTAAGACTTTTTTTCTCAAAATGATAATCAAAAAATAATATTGACATAAAATATTCGAATATATGATCGAGAATACTCACAGTATTGATTTCCGTAATGTATGACTCGGGTCGTATTGCTGGTATCTGAAGTACGTGATCCCAAGAGCCAGGAGTGGTATCAGACCCAGCACAGTGATTGGCGACGGTGCCAAACTCGCAAGCGCTCCTGCCGCCTCCATCTTCGTTTTCAAAATTCATCTACTACTTAACTAATATATACAACTTATACAACTATTCTCCAGTCTCTAAATCCAGCTCTCTATCTTTTTCCTCTGCTCGCCCTCAGATAATATCTTCGGCGTATAATTTCTTATGCCTGCCTTTTTCGGCGTGGGACCTGCTTTAAGCTTAGCTTTCTCCGTATCGCTAAGATAACCTTTCATACGATTACTTTTTATTTCTTCGTCGTTAACCTCAAAAAGTTGTAGCTTGTAACGTTTTTCTTTTGGTATTTTGACAGGCTTGTAAAGCTCCTTGTTAACGTCTCTATAGTGGTCGTTTTTATACAGTGACGTGCAATAACAATCACTTTTAGTAGACCTGTCAGAGCGCGACTCATAAGCGCTGGAACAGCTTCTGTATCCGCTGCTTTCGTTCGATGAGTTGTCGCTTTTAAAACTATCCACACTTCTTCGTGCTTTGTGACGTTTGTACTCACTTCCGTCAAAGTCACACGATCGACTGTCTATGGGGATGTTCCTGTATTTGATAGGATCTTCGTAGTTGTCTTTGAACCGCCTCACTTGAGCGACGCTGCCATGTGCGACATATGACTGGTCTTGACCCATTGCGCGATGCCCGATTGCACCCTTCGTTTCGATGTTTTATTTCTGTAAAGATAATTTTGAAATTAGGTATTTTGGTAATTAGCTTTTTGCAAAAATTGACATTTTAACTTTATTTGACTTGAAGTATCGCCTATCTAATGACAAGTAGTAAGTTTATTTGCAATTCAGGCATTTACAAACAACTTAAGCTAACAGGTTGTTGTCACCCCGAGGACTAAGATGGACTACCTCATTGCTAACGGTACATGTTCTCTATACATTGGAAACCTTGTAAGCAAAAATATAAGGACTGTAAAATGGTAGTCAATAGGTAAGTGTAGTTATTGATTGACGCCTAAGAGGTGTCTGGATCATTAAGACTCTTATATATTAAGTGCGTGGCCTACACATACTTTCTTAAAATATTATATAAGTTATACTTGCGAGTGTTTTCACTTGGTGAAATTTCATTGCATTAAAATTCATTGTTGAACACATGTTATTATGGAATCAGGTATTATACCCTGATGATTCCGTAAGGCGAGGCCGGTCGATTAATTAATAAATAATTATTTATTATTAAATTAATAAAGTGAATTGTGTTCAGGTGTTCAACAATGAATTTTAATTTAAAATATTAAATAAATAAATATCTTCAAGCAATTCCCAACACAGGGGTAGATAGAGGTCTAGTCTAGACAATTAAGTCCCTTTGACCCACCTTCCACCAAAGATATTTTCGGAACTACTAAACAGGTGGTGAGCCCGTCGCCGTTTTTATGTCCAAGCTACAATATATGTAAAATAAGTTATGCCTGTGGCCTTCTAAGGTACAACATATTTTTACAAACATATGTATTCGTATAGATTTAGAAAAACATAAACGTCCATGACTCGAGTACATTCATGTTTATCACACAAATATTTGCCCGTGGCGGGATTCGAACCCGCAATCCACAGCTCCGAAGGCAGGGTCACTACCATCTCGACCATCGCGTCCTGCCATTTTTCAAAAACTACTGTTAAAATGTGGCATAAAAAAGACTGAAAGTTCTCTAACTGCCTGTATTGAGTCTTAAGACTTTTTTTCTCAAAATGATAATCAAAAAATAATATTGACATAAAATATTCGAATATATGATCGAGAATACTCACAGTATTGATTTCCGTAATGTATGACTCCGGGTCGTATTGCTGGTATCTGAAGTACGTGATCCCAAGAGCCAGGAGTGGTATCAGACCCAGCACAGTGATTGGCGACGGTGCCAAACTCGCAAGCGCTCCTGCCGCCTCCATCTTCGTTTTCAAAATTCATCTACTACTTAACTAATATATACAACTTATACAACTATTCTCCAGTCTCTAAATCCAGCTCTCTATCTTTTTCCTCTGCTCGCCCTCAGATAATATCTTCGGCGTATAATTTCTTATGCCTGCCTTTTTCGGCGTGGGACCTGCTTTAAGCTTAGCTTTCTCCGTATCGCTAAGATAACCTTTCATACGATTACTTTTTATTTCTTCGTCGTTAACCTCAAAAAGTTGTAGCTTGTAACGTTTTTCTTTTGGTATTTTGACAGGCTTGTAAAGCTCCTTGTTAACGTCTCTATAGTGGTCGTTTTTATACAGTGACGTGCAATAACAATCACTTTTAGTAGACCTGTCAGAGCGCGACTCATAAGCGCTGGAACAGCTTCTGTATCCGCTGCTTTCGTTCGATGAGTTGTCGCTTTTAAAACTATCCACACTTCTTCGTGCTTTGTGACGTTTGTACTCACTTCCGTCAAAGTCACACGATCGACTGTCTATGGGGATGTTCCTGTATTTGATAGGATCTTCGTAGTTGTCTTTGAACCGCCTCACTTGAGCGACGCTGCCATGTGCGACATATGACTGGTCTTGACCCATTGCGCGATGCCCGATTGCACCCTTCGTTTCGATGTTTTATTTCTGTAAAGATAATTTTGAAATTAGGTATTTTGGTAATTAGCTTTTTGCAAAAATTTACATTTTAACTTTATTTGACTTGAAGTGTCGCCTATCTAATGACAAGTAAGTTTATTTGCAATTCAGGCATTTACAAACAACTTAAGCTAACAGGTTGTTGTCACCCCGAGGACTAAGATGGACTACCTCATTGCTAACGGTACATGTTCTCTATACATTGGAAACCTTGTAAGCAAAAATATAAGGACTGTAAAATGGTAGTCAATAGGTAAGTGTAGTTATTGATTGACGCCTAAGAGGTGTCTGGATCATTAAGACTTTATATATTAAGTGCGTGGCCTACACATACTTTCTTAAAATATAATATAGGTTATAGTTGCGATTGTTGTCACTTGGTGAAATTTCATTGCATTAAAATTCATTGTTGAACACTTGTTATTATGGAATCAGGTATTATACCCTGATAATTCCGTAAGGCGAGGCCGGTCGATTAATTAATAAATAATTATTTATTATTAAATTAATAAAGTGAATTGTGTTCAGGTGTTCAACAATGAATTTTAATTTAAAATATTAAATAAATAAATATCTTCAAGCAATTCCAATTACAGGGGTAGATAGAGGTCTAGTCTAGACAATTAAGTCCCTTTGACCCACCTTCCACCAAAGATATTTTCGGAACTACTAAACAGGTGGTGAGCCCGTCGCCGTTTTTATGTCCAAGCTACAATATATGTAAAATAAGTTATGCCTGTGGCCTTCTAAGGTACAACATATTTTTACAAACATATGTATTCGTATAGATTTAGAAAACATAAACGTCCATGACTCGAGTACATTCATGTTTATCACACAAATATTTGCCCGTGGCGGGATTCGAACCCGCAATCCACAGCTCCGAAGGCAGGGTCACTACCATCTCGACCATCGCGTCCTGCCATTTTTCAAAAACTACTGTTAAAATGTGGCATAAAAAGACTGAAAGTTCTCTAACTGCCTGTATTGAGTCTCTTAAGACTTTTTTCTCAAAATGATAATCAAAAATAATATTGACATAAAATATTCGAATATATGATCGAGAATACTCACAGTATTGATTTCCGTAATGTATGACTCGGGTCGTATTGCTGGTATCTGAAGTACGTGATCCCAAGAGCCAGGAGTGGTATCAGACCCAGCACAGTGATTGGCGACGGTGCCAAACTCGCAAGCGCTCCTGCCGCCTCCATCTTCGTTTTCAAAATTCATCTACTACTTAACTAATATATACAACTTATACAACTATTCTCCAGTCTCTAAATCCAGCTCTCTATCTTTTTCCTCTGCTCGCCCTCAGATAATATCTTCGGCGTATAATTTCTTATGCCTGCCTTTTTCGGCGTGGGACCTGCTTTAAGCTTAGCTTTCTCCGTATCGCTAAGATAACCTTTCATACGATTACTTTTTATTTCTTCGTCGTTAACCTCAAAAAAGTTGTAGCTTGTAACGTTTTTCTTTTGGTATTTTGAC
Source organism: Sericinus montela (assembly GCA_029286605.1). Lineage (NCBI taxonomy): Eukaryota > Metazoa > Arthropoda > Insecta > Lepidoptera > Papilionidae > Sericinus > Sericinus montela. Next base: position 2,438,145 of record JAGSMR010000038.1, read on the forward strand.
AGGCTTGTAAAGCTCCTTGTTAACGTCTCTATAGTGGTCGTTTTTATACAGTGACGTGCAATAACAATCACTTTTAGTAGACCTGTCAGAGCGCGACTCATAAGCGCTGGAACAGCTTCTGTATCCGCTGCTTTCGTTCGATGAGTTGTCGCTTTTAAAACTATCCACACTTCTTCGTGCTTTGTGACGTTTGTACTCACTTCCGTCAAAGTCACACGATCGACTGTCTATGGGGATGTTCCTGTATTTGATAGGATCTTCGTAGTTGTCTTTGAACCGCCTCACTTGAGCGACGCTGCCATGTGCGACATATGACTGGTCTTGACCCATTGCGCGATGCCCGATTGCACCCTTCGTTTCGATGTTTTATTTCTGTAAAGATAATTTTAAAATTAGGTATTTTGGTAATTAGCTTTTTGCAAAAATTTACATTTTAACTTTATTTGACTTGAAGTGTCGCCTATCTAATGACAAGTAAGTTTATTTGCAAGTAAGGCATTTACAAACAACTTAAGCTAACAGGTTGTTGTCATCCCGAGGACTAAGATGGACTACCTCATTGCTAACGGTACAAGTTCTCTATACATTGGAAACCTTGTAAGCAAAAATATAAGGACTATTAATTGGTAGTCGAAATAGGTAAGTGTAGTTATTGATTGACGCCTAAGAGGTGTCTGGATCATTAAGACTCTTATATATTAAGTGCGTGGCCTACACATACTTTCTTAAAATATAATATAGGTTATAGTTGCGATTGTTGTCACTTGGTGAAATTTCATTGCATTAAAATTCATTGTTGAACACATGTTATTATGGAATCAGGTATTATACCCTGATGATTCCGTAAGGCGAGGCCGGACGGTTAATTAATAAATAATTAAATAAAGTGAATTGTGTTCAGGTGTTCAACAATGAATTTTAATTTAAAATATTAAATAAATAAATATCTTCAAGCAATTCCCAATACAGGGGTAGATAGAGGTCTAGTCTAGACAATTAAGTCCCTTCGACTCACCTTTTACCGAAGATATTTTCGGGACAACGTGACAGGTGGTGAGCCTGTCGCCCCCTTTTTGTCCAAGCCAACGATATAATTCGTACATTACAACATCGTCGATAGAATTCGAGTCAAGAGACCCAAGTTTGATCCCCAAGGCTCATACCAATGGATTTTTTTAAAAAACTTTTGTACGATTTATATCGTTGGCTTGAACGTAAAAGACAGCGACGAGATCACCACCTGTTGCCCCAAAAATAACTTCGGGGGAAGGTGGGTCAAAAGGACTTAATTCGTCTAGCCCACTGTCTGGGTGAGACATCTACCTCTGTATTGGGAATGGCGTTAATGAGTTACTTTTATCACTCGCATTCACTGCCCCTTTTATTTAGAAATAAACGGATTGTTCACATAAATCCGACAAATTAAAATTGTTCGTGGAATCTTTTATTTAAAAACTAGATGTAGTTAACTATTTAAAAGCGAACAATAATGTGATACACGTAAACACTTTGATAAGTTAATATTATATTTCTTCATGTACCACCTTCTATCATGTAATAATTATAATTTTTTTAAGGGACTCGTAATTTATGTTTATGTAATATAATAAAAGGCCAAAAAACAGCGTCAGTTATTCATCTTACAGATCTGCGATAGTTGATCTGCAAGTGAGCGGATTTGAATCACTAAGATTCATATCCAGATCTCATCACTCGCTGTTCAGTCGAGTCAGTTAAGACCCTCCTGATGGCACCGACATCAACTTCGCACGACGCGGTAGTATTCTGCGTAGCAGTACAACCACAGTGCGCATTTAAACGTTACAGCGACATCTATTGACACAATTTCAAAACGCGAATTTAACGGTCAACGACCGTTATTGAATAAAGATAACTAGTTATCTTTAGGATATTGTGTAAATACAGTTAGCAGAACTGGACGCGAGATGTAGGTGCGCCCCACTGTATTCGATACCAGACCCAATCTTAGAATAAAAACAAATTACAGTGATGTTTTTTTTGCCACGAAGAGAAAAAAAACAAGCCAATATTTAATACTCGGTTACATACTGGCTAATTCTGGGTTACATACTGAAAAATTTTTCAGCATTAAAAACAACAACCAATCATTTAAAAAAGAGAAAGCAGGTGTTACGTTCGAATGTTAATTTATTTTTACGAAAATTACGTTTATCCAAACAGCATTCTGTACTTTGTACATTTTTGCACTACTATTTCAAAGACCCAATTATCTTAATTATTAATAAAATGTTGTAATAGAAACTTGCCTACATGCTTAGTATATTTAAAAAAAATGTATGAAATGAAATTCAACTAAGAAAGTGGAATTCCTATCTTAGGACTGTCAGAAATGTTGTCACTTTTGATTGCCTACCTACCTTGCAGCTTAGTAGCTTTTGCTGCCTGTCATCTCTGCAGTCTGCTTAATTTTGATCTGTTATTTTTGTTATAGTTATTTCAGCTTCCGTTGTTGGCTATTACAATCTTGTTGAAGATCTCTCCCTCAATCGTTTCTTACGACGCATTGCATTTGTGCCTATATGAAATGCACATCACACACTTACTGTTTACGGTTGGATACTTTTACAGTTAGTCAGTTCATCGAAGCACGGCGAATTGTTTTCACCATGTATATTTTATATCGATTCACTTCCTTGGCGTAGGTCAATTAACTATTACCTTATTATTATTAAATTTAATTTAAATTAAATTATTAAATATTAAATTATTTTTTTTATTTGAAAAATAAAAAATAATTTAATAGTTTCTTTACGCAATTTTTGATACCGCATTGATTTTTTTTTCAAAATAGTCTATGTCCAAGCAAAAATACGAATCAATCAAGAATACATTTAGCACGACTAAGGAGACTTCCATACTTTTTAGATTGATTTCATTACAGCTACCGATCAAGCCTTCTTATTCATAACCACCAGCAAGTCCGACCTTATGACGACTTGGTCAGTCGGTTAAAAATAAGGAGATAACTGTTTTATTTTGTAATAATTGCGATTTTGGATATGTTACCTAAGAGCAGGTTGTTGTTACATCAACAACTGAAAACAGTCGCATGAGCAAATTTAATGTAAGCTGGCGCAGGTTATATCATTACGTACCCACAGTGCACGCGAATATGACAAAAATAAAAACCGGAGATTTACGCTAATGTTACTTACTTACTTATTATCACGCACAGTCCCTGACGGGGTGGCCAGAGAGAACAGATCACCAAGTGTCACGATCCTTACATACCTTTTTCGCTTCTTTCAGATTCATCATTTTCTTCATACATGCGCGTCGAGGTATCCGAGTACTCTTGACCCTCCCCTCTTCGAGCAATTTGCTCACATGGTAATATTAATATTAACTTTCGCACTATATATTTTCTTCACCATTCGGTCTTCACTCATTCGCTAAACGTGCCCAAACCATCGAAGCACGCCCTTATCCATTTTACTGATAAGGTCAAACCTACCATTTTGCGAACCTCTTCGTTTCGCTTCCTGTCGGTTAAGGTAACGCCGCACATTTTACGAAGAGATCGCATCTCCACTGCATTCAACCTGCTTCAACGCTAATGTTAATTAGTTTAAAATTTTAATCACAATTGTGGCCCTGTTAGATGGGAGCATTTCTGAACATTATTATAAAAAAATATGTTCACAATTCCCAATACAGGGGTAGACAGAGGACAAGTCTAGACAATTAAATCCCTTTGACCCACCTTCCACCGAAGATATTTTCGGGACAACGTGACAGGTGGTGAGCCCGTCGCCGCCTTTATGTCCAAGCCAACGATGAAATTCGTACATAACTTTTTGAAAAACTCATTGGTACTGCCACCTCGGGATCGAACTCGGATCTCTCGACTCGAAATTCCGACCACCCAACAACTTGGCTATCGTGACTTTTTTTTGCGTTATTATGAAGTTAAATATACTCTTTGTGGGTTACAAAGAGTTTATTAAATATAAATCGTAACAGCGACCAACGGAAGATGAAATAACTATTACAAAAATAACAGGTGAAAATTAAGCAGACTCAGAGATTATAGGCAACAAAAGCTTTTAAGCTGCAAGGTTCGTAGGTCATCTATATCAATAGTGTCAACATTTCTGATAGTCCTAGGAAAGGAATTGCACTTTCTAAGCAGCAGATGTATCGTCATTACGTAAATACAACTGCAAGATTATTTTGAATTAAAAAAGAATTTATTCAAATTTATTTTGAAAAAAAAACTCACGCCATAACGGCTATAACGCCCAATACCGGGGTGGACAGAAGTTTACACAATTCCCATTCTACTACCTCGACCCGAAGTCGACTCCTGTCGACTCAAATTCCGATCACTTAACTCTGCTATTGTAATAATAAATAAATAATAATTATTATTTATTTATTATTTATTTTGGGGTATTTGTTATATTTTCTCGTCTGGTTGGGTTTTTATATACATAAAAATAAAAATACATAAAATAAAATAAATAAAGTACTATAAAATATATACGCTATAAACCCATAAAAATACATAAAAATAATAAATAAATATTAAGACCCAACCAGACACAGGGGAGACCAGACGGCCGAGGTTAGGGCGACAGGGAGAGAAAGCGGCAGACGAGGCGGGCTGTATCGAGGAGCACCGCCTTCTGCATTTGAGCTCGGAGCGGTCCGTCACGGAGTCCTTTTGCAGAAACAACTATAGGAATAATTTCAGCGGGCACCCCACCCCACATGTCGGTCACCTCGTAAGCCAGGTCCAGATATTTCGTCTTTTTGTCTGTTTCGGATTTCACGAGGTTCTCGTCATAGGGGATGGTAATGTCCACCAAAAATATCCTTGACTGTGCCCGGTCCATCAACATACAATTAATACAATATACAAATTAATGTATTTTTAATTATCTCTGGATATCTTCAGGCATTATACGTGAATATAAGATAGTTTGTAGCAAATGCAAGTAAATACTATTATACTCCTACATATAGGCGTGTTGAATCCGAACACTGCATAATTAGTCGCGTAACCAATTGTATAATTAGACGTGAAGACGTTGCAAATGGACCTGCTTTCATACAAAGAACACTTGAAAGGCTTACTTTAAAGAATGCATTATAAATACCTTTTAGAGACAAAAAAAAACAATATTTATTTCTTCACTTAATCATAATAGAATTAAAAAAAAAGAGATAATATTTGACGCCCTTCCCAATACAGGGGTAGACAGAGGTCTAGACAATTAAGTCTTTTCGACAAACCTTCCAGCGAAGACATTTTTGGGACCACGTGACAGATGGTGAGCCCGTCGTCACCTTTATGTCCAAGCCAACGATATAAATCGTACATAAGTTTTGAAAAAATTTGAGGATGATGAAGATTGATGATCCTTGGAGATCGAACTCGGATATCTTGACCGATCGCTCAACCACTCGACTATCGTGATTGTTTGTTTAACCTAAATTGTTTAGTAGGTTTGTAAGCAATTTAAACAATGTTTTAAAACACTTAAAACGTCGAAACTCAGTCTTCATCAGATGTTCTTGCATTAGTGACAGGTGGCCTAAATGCTCGGCTAATGAGGAAAATTATCTCAAGCACTCTACGTGGATAATCAAAAATCTTGAAGAAGAAAATGATTACGAAAATTAATCAAAATGTTCGTTATGAAATGTTAGTTAACACAATAAATTCATTATTTTGATCGAAGGCAAAGGCCTTTGCAACTTTAGTATAAATTAAATAAATAAATATCTTCACGCAATTCCCAATACAGGGGTAAACAGAGGTCTAGTCTAGACAATTATGTCCCTTTGACCTACCTTCCACCGAAGATATTTTCGGGACAACGTGACAGGTGGTGAGCCCGTCGCCGTATTTATGTCCAAGCCAACGATATAATTCGTACATAAGTTTTTGAAAAACCCATTGGTACGAGCTTGCCACCGGCGATCGAACTCGGGTCTCTTGACTCGTAATTCCGACGATCCAACCACACGGCTATCGTGACTTCCAAAAATTAGTATAAATTGATTAGTTAAATGATTGTATGTATGCTTAGGTCCCATCCTACATCACCTCAAACTATTCCTTTGTGTTACTGCAATTCTGTAATTGCAGTAACACAAAGGAATAGTTTGCACCTCTGTACGTGGTCTTAGTGTTAGGTATTTTGCACCACAGCGTTGCTATCAATCACCGGCCTGTTTTATTCTTATCTGGTACAATTTGAGGTTGCTGATAATCCCGTTATCTATCAGTTGCGATAACATTACTTTAAGTTTTATTATAAACGCCACCTACGACACCGATTAAAGTAAGATACCCATACTTTCGGTGTCGTAAGGGTGGTAAATTCTAACGCCGATACCGCACAACTCACGTAACATGAACTGAAATACTTAAATATTATATATAATAGGTAATAATGACATTTTATCGTGACAAAGTGCCATGAATAATTAATTGTTTTTCTGATACATGTTGTAAGCCCTATAGCCTCAATAAAGCGTCTTTGTTACGTGATCAGATGAACTTTTAAGCACTTGACCTCCGTCACATGGTGAAATAACAATCAGTTAACCCGGACATAAGTAAGAAATATAAGTAGAAGTGTTTACTGTATTGTCTAGGGACTGCGTGCTTGTGGTATCTTTGTTGCTTCTGTCGGCTCTCTAAATCGGCGACGGACAGATGATGTCTTGGTGTTTCGCCCTCACGGAGTGTTAGGAGCCAATTTAAGTAGCAATAGTAGTGAAGTAAAACTTAAAAGGTATGTTCGGTAAGCTGGTCTTTTCGTTAAGATCTCTTTGAACACAAAGATATTGATATTATTAACTGAAGGTGTTGGTATATATTATAATTAAACTAAATAAAGTATGTATATTATAATTGAGAGTTAGTAATTTTGATATTTTAATCATTACCAATCCGTTCTATAAGCTTTAAGACTGTTGGTTCAAGCGCAAACCTACATCTCACCAAAACTAGATTCTTTATTAAGAAACTTAAAAGATGATTCAGCGGAATCCGACAACCTTTAAAAAGTTATTGAATTAACTACACTTCCATTTTCAGTAAAGGTCAACTCATAAGTGCCAACCAATGGGAAAGATATATTTTTAATCACTTTACATTGCCTTTCTGGTCTTTCAAGGATATGTTTTTCACAAAAGTGTCAATAAAATTAAAAGTTCATGTTGTCTTCCGGAATGAAGCGATGTAAATGTCTATGATGAATACAGGGCCTATAAACAAAATCGTCTAACGTTACTTTATCTTCGCAGTAGCGGCTACCAGCGAAAGGGCAACAACTTATTCTATCGATATTTTGTTTTTATTGAACAAAATACTATAAATGATTGAAGGTTAGAAATTAAAGCCAGAAATTAAAGAAATAATTAGAGCCATGCCGTTTAAATCATTAAGTGTTACTGAAAAATGGAAAACTAGTTTTTCAGAGAAAATCATGTTTGTGTATTGTCTCGGGTCTTCGGGAGACCTCTATCTACCCCAGTTTGGGTAATAGCGTGAAAATGTTTTTTTCTTGCCTATTCTTTTCTCATTCCGTATTAAAGATGCTCGACGTAATTATTGTTTAAATATTTTTATTAGTAAAGTGGTTTACGTATAATATACATTACATAATTGATATTTACATTCTTACATTAACATTAATAAATATGGAATTACTTATGCACATACATTATAAGACATTATGTGATTGCTTCTAGAGATTCGCGTGAATTTACTTGTTAAGAACCTGTTAACTACGTCTGCGGACTGATACTTGTTGAAGGTGGGGCGGAGACCCATATTAGGGAAAGTGCATATTAAGGAGATAAGGTTTTAACCTAGCTCCCAAGTATGCCGTCTAGGTATCAAAGCAAAACACTTTTAAGAATATAAAAGTATTCAACAGGTCGTACACAGTAAGTATCTTCGAAATTAATGGTGTGCTCCATATACATACATACATAAAGCCTGCAAGGTCTCACGTAAAGGAAGGTTTGCCAAAATAGCTACGCTTGTCGAGCAAATTGACGATCGCAGAATAAGATTATTATTATTATTTATATTAATTGTTTTACCATTTGTCTGTTAAATGAAATACATGCTGTCTGCGAAGTTCTTTGTTTTGTATGTGGCGTATTTGTGCAATAAATGTTTCTTTCTTTCTTTCAAGACACCTTACACCATAGACGCTGCTGTCGGTTAAGTATCCTCAAAATTTTGGTCTATACTAGTTTTAGTGTGGGCTGTCCCGCCATCTGTCGGTAGTCAGGTGCATTTCCATGTATTGTCTCTTAGTCGTCTGTTACGACCCTCACAGGAAGAGAAGAGGTGGTATATTCTTACGCTTTAAAAACATGTCTTTACATAAATTTTGTTAATGTTATGTATTAAAATGTTCATACTGTTTGACGACGTCCGTGGATGGCCTCCGGTTTTTGTAGTGGCTCTAAATGGGTTCTATGTCTGGTCGCTCGCTGGGAATCGAACCTTGGATCTCTGTGCCCGCGACACCATGAAAACCGATGTATACGCGACTGGGGCACGGAGGTCTTTAATTTGATTGTAACATTATACTATGAAGCAAAAGTTTATGTAAAGTATGCCTCAATAATAGAGATAGATAGAATGGAAAAAATTAATTCTTTTAAATAATACGTGCATGTATGAAGAAAATGAAGCGAAAGAGGCATGTACGAGTAAGTATCGTGACACATGGCGATCTGTTCGCTCTGGCTACCCCTTCAGGGATTATGCGTCAAGATAAATAATGACAATTATATAATAATTATTTTAAAATAAATACGGGACTTATGTCGATCCCCTCGGAGACAGAAAAGTTATTTTGGCGCGTTGTACATTTCTAGATGGGTACTAGTAATTTGCATTTTATTTATGAATTATATTTTTTAATCTTTAAAATACATTTAATATTCTTTTATAAATCATCGTTATAATTTCGACAACACTTGTATCATCATCATTATGATTAAAATTATTACAATCTAAAATAGAAACTATAGGTTACGTGGTGACTAAAATAGAAAATAAACATAAATAATAATAAAATATAATTTTTGTTATACATAATATATTTTTGTAAGAAATGAATGTAGTCTGCTATATGTACATGCATATATGCACACACTATAGCTACGTCTCGTAACGGAGTCGCGAGTCGACAGATTTTATGGGTATTATATAAAAATGTGTATAAAAGAACTTTTCACTTCAAAACTATTACAGAAAAAATTTAATTTTTTCTCTTATAATTTAGATGTTGAAAAATTTGCAAACAATGATCTTCGTTGGTCGTGTTTTGTTTATGAGGCCATGGATAGAAATCGGTATTTTTTTTGGGTTAATGTCGTTGAGACACGGCTTCAGAAACGCCCGCGACATGTCCGGCCAGTAGTGTTTGTACACTACTTAAGAGTTTTGTAATTCTGTATCTAGCAACTCAATTTAGGTTTGTTATATTGTTATCTTTTGTTTAGTAATGAGGTCTTTTTTTAAGATAACTCCAATATAAATTACTAATTATTCGAAGCTGTACATATTGGAGTATGGTGTATGATAAAAGGGTTTCACATTACCCAAGTTCTTCAATCTCTGCTGCTGCTCTTAGCAGCACTCATGTTGGATAGGGGAACGTCACTTATGCAGATGAGCGCACATCAAAGTGCAATTATAAGTATGAAACTATAGGCATTTATGCGGCCTATGCTCATATTGTCGAGAAAAATGAATATATGGGTTTTTAGATCAGAGGAAAATTTTAAATTTTTTCACGTTTCACGTTTCATTTTTTGTTTTTCATCATTATTATATCACTAAATTATTATTTTTTCCACTTATCATCTAGTTATTATGTGTTTGTAATATCATATCACCGTCATATGATATTAATTGATGATATGATAATAATTCTATAATTTTGCTGCAATGATCCCGATAATTTATTGGGCAGTGATCCTGTCTTCGAAACTACGGTTGCAAGTTCAAATCTCGCGAGGGGCAAACATTTGTGTAAATATGAATGTATGCTTTCAAGTTCAATATCTGGATATCTATTAAAGTAAATTATACCATGGGCTTGGACGCTAAGATAGAAATAGGTTGTAACCTGTCACGTTGTCCCAAATAAGCTAATTTTAATACATATGACGTATAAAGATCCCAATGGAAGCCGGATTTTCCGAAAGAACAAAGTACTACAACGATCTATCATGTTGTTCTACACATGTAATAAAAGAACGGTTTGTTCTTTTATTACATGTGTAGTTTGTATATTTTGAACGTATTTTTTAACTTTTCAGTTAATAACTTTAACTATAAATAAACTTTTATAAATTCAACTTCATAAGAAATGAGGGTAATCGATACTAACTGCCATTGTTAATGTTATGTCATAATAACATTAAGGATGGACTGAGATAGATTTAGTCTTTATTTAATAAAGTTTTGTTAGATGTTAATTATTAACAATTTATTCAAATCAATAAAATCTTACCGTTACATTTGATTGAAATAATTAAAAAAATTATTACTTATGGATTTATCATTCGTTTTTATAAAGTTGTTATTGAAAAAATTACTTCGCAACCCTCCGCATGCAAATATAAAAAGGCATATGTTACCTGGTCCGAAGAGAAGAAGAGCACCACCCTCCCTCCCACAGATGCATGCACTAATTCCACTGTATGCACCACTACCACCACTACACTCAAACCAGGTAACATATACCACCAGAGTCATCTCTGCGGTCGCTTATCGTAGAGTCTACTCGCTTGAGAATGCCTTGTTTTGAGGCGAAACACGTGTCGCGTTTTCGGTGGTGGTATATGTTACCTGGTTTGAGTGTAGTGGTGGTAGTGGTGCATACAGTGGAATTAGTGCATGCATCTGTGGGAGGGAGGGTGGTGCTCTTCTTCTCTTCGGACCAGGTAACATATGCCTTTTTATATTTGCATGCGGAGGGTTGCGAAGTAATTTTTTCAATAACAACTTTACAATGAATTTCCGCAATGTAACGCCAGAGTCAATTAACTATTCGTTTTTATGTTGTGTAGAAATTCTTCTTTGCTTGATGATTTCTGTAGTTACCCGATTTTAATTGAGTCCGAGGTAACGGAATCTATGCCGATGTACCGTATTCGGACGCGGTCACAATAATGAATTATTTATGTTCGTGCATCGGTTTGGAGTTATGCAAATTTTATTTTTGGAGACGACCTTTCGCAAATCTTCTTGCATAAAGTGATTAAATGATAAATCTTATAGTATGACTGTTGAGTAATGAGAAAAAAATTTATTATTTTACGCACGCTAAACTAAAAATATGAACCTGGGTACTCAAATGCGCAAATCGGGAGAAATCTGCCTATGAAAGTTGCATTGTAATGATGCTATTGTTAAGCCGCGGTAATGAAATCTAAGTGGCCGAATCAAATCCAATGCCCGTTGCATTTGGGGCCATCATTTACTTACTAGGGCGACATTTTCGTTAAAGGCGCTATGCAACATACAACATATTGTTTAAGGGGAAGTCTTTATTGCAAAGTTATGAGAGTTATAATTGACTAAATTAAAGCACAGGAAGTATCGGTGCGTAGGTGCGGACACTTGCTCACATGATTGATTCGCATTTACCGACCTCGCCACGGTGAAAGCTAGAGTGCGTCTTGTAGTTGGCTCAACGGTGAGCATTGCTACTGACTGTATTGTGTAATAACACCGAATTATGGACGTCACTCTCAGTTTCTATTGACACGTGCTATCTAGAATAGTACGGGCTACGTGCACACTTGCATTGGTCTATTGCACAAGAGCTGGGAAGAGTGCTTCAGGAGAAATTCGTAATCTGTCAGGGTGAGAAATAGACGAGAGAAATAATAATTTGACATAAAAAAACGTACATACACTTTTCGTGGTATTGTTCTTAATTAATTATGCGATATGTATTTGGGTAATTTTATTGTTATTCAGTAATTTTACCCAATTCTTTGGTAGCTTCGTCAATTGAATTTAAAAACAACTTCCAAAAATAACAGCATCTAAATCAATCCATTAGTAGTCTCCTAGCGTTAAAACGTGTTTTGCTAAAAGGTACTTGGAGGAGCTTGAAGGTACTTGGAGATAGGTCCGCACCGGACGGCACTTTATCGTGGGCGGCATTCTACAGGCAGTGGTTAAAGAAAACAAAACAAAAAAAAAATAAGTAAATAAAAAATAATTAAAAATAAATGGGTTTCTTTTAACACTTTTCGTTATTTTTTTTGTTGTTGTTACCACATATCGATATCCATGTCATATATGTTAACATTTAAATATTTCTTTAGCACTGGTTTTATAAATTGAACTACTGAATAATGTATTAAGTTACATCAAAGTGTTAAATAACGATGATGTAATTTTAAACCAACAGTTTCCACACGCTGCAGTTAACTATGATTTTGTACGCATTAGTACACATGAAACGTTTAAAATAGCTCCATTGAGTTTAAATTACATCAACAGGGTTCTTTGTTTCCACCCAATTGTATTAGTAGTCAGATGTAGACAAGTCAGTTCTTTTTTCGAACTTCACCGTAGATTATTTGAGACCACGTGACAGACGGTGAGCCTATGGCCGTCTAAGTGTTCAAACAAACATATACAACATATATAATATGTATATGTATATATATGTGTATGTATGTGTATGTGTATGTGTATGTGTATGTGTATGTGTATATGTATATATATTAGAAATTTTTCGTACACCTCACCCTCTTCTCGCAGGTCATTGTATCCTCTGCAACGTGGTTGCCTGGAAGAAATCGCTTTAAAGCGATAAGGCCGCCAATTGTACCTTAATTAATTTCTGTTTGTCGTTTGTTCATTTAATGTTTTTGGTGTACAATAAAGCATATTTCATTCATTCATTTATTCATTCAATAAACTTAATACAATATACTTTCAGAAATATATCAATAATGATTCGAGTACAAGCATTCACATTCATCATATAAATGCTCCTAGCGGGATTCGAACCGGCAACCCTTATTTTCAAAGGCGGGTCATTATCAACTTTATGATACAATAGTAAGTATTAATAAATTCGTATAATCTTATGTAGTTATGAGCTATAACTAATATTAAGAAATAATAGTAATTATTTCTTAATATTATATTTACTTCGTATTCTCTGTATGTACATAAACTGTGTACATTAATTAAATAACTAAATAAATGTATACGTCAATGATAATAAAGGAGGAAGAAAGGGAAGGAGGAGATCACTCCCTGGCGAGAAATTGACCAAACAGAGGATACCTACAGCTAGATCAGAGGTACAGGATCGAATAAAAACCTATAACTTGTTTGTCAACGACATATTGACTCCCATGACTCAGCTATTTAAAATGCCAAACCATCAGGCCACTGTACTATCAGTGACGACTAACGGGAAACTATATAACTGTGATGCAGTCTAAGGAGTGCTGAGAGTAAATTATGTTGTGTGCTATAAAGTGTGTTATAAAAAGGATAACAGTCAGACAAGAAACAGTCACAATAGGGTCGATCGGAATTCGAGTCAAGAGACCCGAGTTCGATCCCCAAGGTCCGTACCAATGGGTTTTTTCAATAACTGATGTACGATTTATATCATTGGTTTGGACATAAAGACGGCGACTAACTCACGTTGTCCAAAAAATGTCTTCGGTGAAAAGTGGGTTAGTTGTCTTAACTTAATTGTCTGGACCTCTGTCTACCCCTAGGGTAAACTCAATGGGAATGGCTCTAAAAAGGAAACAATGCGTCGAATTTAAATCACCACATTTAGTTTTAACAATTATAAAATAATTATTCCAAATGTGAGGGTCTGGTGCCCGTTGTAGGTTTTACGAAACCTGTGTAACAGGTCACCACGCTGCCATTTTCCCACACAGGCTCTGCAATGTGAAATGAAATGTGGTCAGATTTTGACCTACGACAAGGTCTTGATAAAAATATATAATCATTACCTTCCGTAATGTTTGTTTTGAAAGTGGTATCGCTTCGATGGACTTATTATTGTTATCGATAAAAAAACGTTTAGAAGTAGGTTTTAATGAATCAAAGTTAAAATGATAAATATCCGGCCAGTTATAAAAGAAAGCAGAGCCGATGTCGTGAATAATTCAGAGTTATACTTTGCTTAACACATTTGTGCGAATTAACCTTGTTTTTAATTACTCAGTGCAATGGTTTTTTGTTCTTTGTAAACTTCAATTTTCTTAAAAATACTTTCATAAAATAGTTTTTGTTCCACACGAACCGCATTATTTCATTTAAAACTATTTTAGTATGTTTATGGTCACGAAAGCGATTGATTGTGTACTTCTATGATCTTTTTTGGTTTTGAACATCTGTGACTTTAGTAGACGGAGTATCTACCGAAGTTAAACTGTGGAATGAAGTTGTTTACATCGTTTCTGGTAACGTCTGGTCTTGCGTCTACCTTTGACGCACACGCATACTTTTATTTCTAATAATCCTAATGATTTAAAAATATATAGGTATAACTGACCTATTCTCTATAACTGATGTCTTGTTTTTCAATATAAATACTTATATGTTAGTTTGTTGATCATCCTAATTATTAAAAATTTACTGCTATACATCGCTTTTCAAAGATTACGTAACCTGAAATTACTCAATCTCTTCTGTGTATTTTAATCTAATCGAAGTAAAAAGGTCTATTTATATATCTTATTTTTATACATGATTTTACGACCATATAGATTACGCTTATTTAGTAGAGGCTGAATTCTAAGCGTTGCGAGTTCGTTTCCTGCTAGGGGCTAAATGTGGCGAATATGAATGTACTTAAGTCATGAAGGAGTGTGTAAATATTTATGTAGGCAATCATATTGTATCGCTGGCTTGCACGCTAAAGCGACGACTAGCTCACCATTTATCCCGTTGTCCCAAATAAGCTGCTAAAAGGTGTAAAATAGACTTCAATGTCTAGACCTCTGTCTATTTCAGATTTGGGTAACTGCTTGAAGACAATTTTAAATTTTTACCAGTAAAATAGATAAAAAGTCTTAATAAATAGTAAAGCAGCAAAATGAAAGTTTCTACCGGAGTTTTTGCTAAACATATTTTAAAGAAAAAGCAAGCAATTTAATTATACGGCTTCATAAGTAAATTGTGAGAGTAAGACTTTTTTTACATCTGGAAATTTTTCGTACAGTGAAATCCTTTCTACCCACTGATTTTATTTTTAAAACACTTATTTGAAATCATATTCAAAATATTATACAAATGTTATGGCACGTTGTCTCTACAAAATAATTTATCACCTATATTCTCGTTAGTGTAGTTAAAGGAACGACACGCAGGTTTAAACAGATCAGTTTCCCTTTGTGTATCAAAGGGAAACTGAGGGATGAACAAAGGGGAACTGCGTGCGAAGAGTCAATAATATCATTTAGAAAGGTCATTACCTTAGATCCATTGTTGAATTGGGGGTTATCATCAAATGAATGGCCTCGCTCTTCTTCGAACTGTCGCAATTCACTATGATATCTTGCCAGTTTCTTGAAATAACTAAAAACGAAATAACGAAAAACGTATCCCACTTTCAACCGATCACTTTCATTTTACCGAATTAAATTGTTTGAATTAACGTACTTCCCGATGTCGGTGAGCCACTTTACACGACTTGCACATCACGTTGTTATGATATTGAGAATACAGATTTGTAAGAATTAGCGCGATATATTCGTGGTACTCTATTGTGGTTTTGTTCAAAACGTCTCGATAGAAAGCAAGGACTGTGTTCCGGTGTCGCACTTTCATCGGACGCGTGCGCTGACGTGCCTCGTCTTGGAGCGAGTGAAGAACCGGCTTGCTGGTAGCGACGCAGCCGCAATCACGTACACTGAGTATTTCTCTTATAATTATGTTAGCCGGGACCCAATTTTTCATTTTATCGATCTAATAAAAAAGTATACTGAGTATAATTGAAACGGAATATAAATAGAAAACTTTTGTTGTCGAAAAATTTGTTTTTTCTATTATCAGTTAGAATAAATTTACTTGTCATCTTTTTTTTTTATTTTCAGTATACCCCAGGTGTAGCAGGTTCGTGAAAATGGGTTTTTCCAAAAAACTTATGTATTTATATAAAGACGGCGACAGCCTCAACACCTGTCACGTTGTCCCAAAAAATGTTTTCGGTGGAAGGAGGATCGAAAGGACCTCTGACTGCCCCTGTATTGTGAGTGCGGCGTGAAGATGTTTTTTAAGATACTTATGAGTTATTAAAAAAATAATGTTGATTTGGAAATACATAAGCCACTCTAGCAATTAACACTTTCGCTGTCAATGCAAACATTTTGAAACTGAATGAAATTTTGGCATCATGTTAGCGTGTCTAGTTTACATTACCGTTTAGTAGATTTGATGTACAGTTTACGTGTTGCGAGAGACTGTTGAAGGTTGCTGTGATTGCTTTTCCTTTCATATCTTAGTCTTTGACACGTGATGCATTTTAAAAGGTTACAACGCATTTTGATAAGGGTTGCAGGTCATAGTCATTAAGATAATACGGTATTGCGTCAGCAGGACTATGTGTGAAATATCATTAGCAATTCGATGGCCTTTTATGATTCATACTTTTCAATTAATACACCATGATGTACAATTAGTTAACAGTTAAAAATTTTTTTATAGCTCATTGCTCTAATATTCCGATCACTAATTAATTTTAACTGAAAACTTTTTATAATTATTTTTATCACTTAAGTCTCTCATATATTATTTTAGACAGAAAAAAAGTAAGTAACGCATTATAAGTAATACGGGGTAGATAGAGGTCCAGACATTTTTTGGCACAAAATGACAGGTGGTGAGACTGTCGCCGTCTTGATGTCCTAGCCAGCGTACGTTTGAAAAAATTCTTGGGGATCGAACTTGGTTTCTTGACTCGAATTCCGATCATCATACCACTCGGCTAGCGTGATTTCGGGTTATCGTTTTAAGAAAGAATTGCTAGTATTCTTCTAAAGAAAATTAAAACTCAAACGTTTTTTTTAATACCGCATCTCTTTTTAAAAGTAATTACACAATGTATGAAACTATACAAAATTATATTTTACCGTAAAGTTCTCAACATAAACAATGGTCACGGAAAAAGAATTGACGACAATGTTAATGGCATGACACCTTAGATGCTTCTGCCTGTCTAATACTTTTCGTAAGGATTGATTATGTTACCATTTGCCAGAAGACATTGCTATTTCGTAGACTTTTTACCCCTTTTCAGCTTAGAAGCTTTTACACCTAAACCTCACGACCTTCTAGGAAGAAAGTTTTTTAACGAAAGTTTACCTGGGGTTATTGAATTAAGTTGAAAACATAATGAATGACACTTAAATTTGGTTTTATCGTATAATAATACTTATAGGTTTGCTCCACACTACACATGCCATTTAATGTGTGATGTAATCAGTTACGAATAAGTTTCGTTCCAAAATACCTATTCCTCACAGATATTTCTTATGAAATTTGTATCGGTTCCTCTCACTGTCCAATAATATGAACTACCAACGCATTGTTCCTCTTAAAATACAAGAGAAGATGCTTTCGTTGCCTCAACATTAAGATACAGAATAGTCATTTCAGGCATAAGAAATGTATCAAGGCTATATGTAGTGCGAGCCCGCTGGATTCCTATAGGCCCCTTTTAAAAAAGTTAAAGAGTTCGGATACCGCCATGTTTTTACATCTATGAGGATTGGTTGTTCGTCATGTAAAATATGGGAATATTATTTTTAAAAAAGGAGATTTAATAAGAGATGCCCTGATAAACTAATAATGCCCCCCTGTAGAACTAGGGCAGTTCTAAATGATTTCTATTACCATTTAATGATTTATTATTTCAGTTGCTTTCCAAAATTGTCATACTATGTCTGTTCAAATATATAATACATTGCCTGATCATTTAAAGAAATATTTTCATGCCATTCCCAATACAGTGGTAGACTGAGGTCTATACAATTCAGTCCTTTCGACCGATCTTCCACCGAAGACATTTTTGGGGCAACGTAACAGGTCGCGTTCTTTATGTCCAAGCCAACGATATAATTTGTACATAAGTTTTTGAAAAAACCCATTGCTATGAGCCTTGGGGAGATCGAACTCGAATCTTTTGACTCGATAACCGATCACCCAACTCTGCTATGGTGACCATATGAACATTTTAAGAAATTTACATTAAATGAATTCATAAGTAAACTGCATGCTTTTATTCATTAAAAGATTTTTAAGTAAAAAATTAAGAAATATAAGTATCATGAATCTGTTTTTCAATTGATTCTTTAAACCATTGCCTTTTTCATCATTTTATATCGTTTCTTTATTTTTATGTAATACGTATTTATGGTTGATTGTTATTAATAATTATTGTTTTGACTGTGTATTATTATCTTGTCTAAATATTTTCTTAGTTTTTTTAACAATAATGAACTTTTTATTTGCACGTCGGTTATCGACAAACCATGTGTGATCTTTTTATTTTTTAATTGTCATCTTGTGTACAATGTTTGTAGCAAATAAATAATTGAATTGAATGAATCGATTGAATTGAATTGATGTTGGATGATTTGATACTAATTAGATTTTTGTGTTGTGATGTAACGCCATCTGGTATAAACACATTTCTTTGCCTACAGCGCCATCTGTTCTTAGGCATAAAGACTTCTGACATCAGTTGCAATTTCTTGTTACAAAGATAGATGGCGCTGCTTACCTTTGAGAAATATTGTTTATTTTTAAAATTATGACCTACTTCTGAAACTCATTCTATGTGTTATGCTCGACTAATTTTCTTTAACTTCCACGAATACTTATGGTTTTGAAATGATTGAACTTACAAGTGTACCTACTGAGTGTGAAACCTATATAAAAGTCACGTGTCTGATTTAAAATGTACACATATTTACACAACATAACTTTTCACATAGTTTATAGTTAGCGCGAAAGTGTTTCTCAATGATTTATCTGGATGAACTTGTAATGCTAATATTGGCCAAATCCTTACTGCTGTTTCAGATATATCAATTTAGCTTCTGTTTGTGGTATAGAGTTATAATAATATAATATAAGGTATTATTATAAGGGGCCCGTGAGGTCAGTAATACTACCTAATCTACTACATAATTCGTTTGACAATGTGTATATTTAGTTCAATATATTTATTTGTAACATAATATATCCTTGGTTTAATATACATTATACTGAAATTCTCACTTTAATTCCATTAAATTTCACTTTTATCTGTGCTTGTATTCTTCTACAACTCTTCAGTGCTGATATAAAATAAATACATAGATAAGTAGATAAATATAAATACATAGACAAGGACAGCACAATAACTTACATCCTTTTTGGATAGTTAAATTTTTCTTTGAAAAAACTTTTTTGGACATAATTTAATTTTTTTCCTTAAAATAAATCCCAAAAAAAAATTAAAATAACAGATTAAGTTAGAGCAAAAACATTTTTGATACTTTTATTATAAAATTTAGGAATAAAAATGTTGTAAACACTTCTTCATCTTATAAAAAAATCTTCTCGCTATTCTCAATATTGCGGTAGACAAAAATTCAGACAATTAAGTCCTTTCCTCCCACCTTTTACCAAAGACATCTTATTAATTTTACAATATCTGTTATTTTGTAATGAAGTCAACTTTTTTAGCGAATTCTTTCGATGGGAATGAAAAAGCATTAGGGGATAGTGCCCTGTGGAGAAATTTCACTTCTCAGAGTAGTATCTGGGTGGAAAGAGTGGCATAGTGGCTCTCACTCTCTGCTGTAAGTCTAACCTCAAAAATACACTGCTGACGGGGGAGTTCCATGCATCCGTTTTTTAGTTTTTTTTTGTAGTTAGTCCACTCAAAAAGGGCACAATATTAATCTGAGTCATTAGATGGAATTCTGGCAAAATGTTGTATTACCCTTGCTGTCTATATTTTTCAATCAAAACATAAGTTTTTGCACTGGTATTTCGCGACGAAATTGGCTGGAGCGTTGCAATGACCCTGAAGACATCCTGGCAGTAAAGAAATATATTACTTTTAAAAGTTCCACAATTTTCATTAGTCTTGAGATATAATTTGAAGAGATGAACTTATCTCTTTAAAAAAGTGCAGTATAGTGGTTGCCTGGCCAAAATATGGTAAATGCCTTCTCTCGAATATATTGGTAAATAGATTAGTGGAGCAGTTGAAAGTCAGACACGTTGCATGTTGGCGGCCTTCAGATAACCAAGTGTTTTTATTTTTTATACTAACACGTCCTCATGATATTCTCCTTTTTACGTTCTAGTAGTAAATTCAGCGATTAACTGGCATTAAAATTTTTGCGGTTGGCTCGAATCTGGGTCACTTGCGTATTAACACGAACATACCTTAGTATTAAATCTATTAATTAACGTGACTCTTGAATTTGAAGTTGAAGTAGATAGCATTATTATGTCACGCTCAGAGAATCTAACAAGTATGTATTACGAATAACACAGCAATGTCATTACCATAATCAATGTGGCGTTCAAACACGACCAGAAGGTGAAGAGCTCTTAAACCAAAGTAATGAAACAATACAATATATAACAGACGAGATCTTAAGAAGCTGGTGTCAGTCCAACATAACGAATGTATTCGCAAACGCGTAATCGAGAAATCGGTTGGAGAAAGATCGATGTTCTCGCTAAAGTCAAGTGTATTACATAATTCTGTTCCGTTAACGGTGATTTACTACAAATTTATATGTGTTGTATGCCGTGGTTTATGGAATGTGCATATGGTTTTTTAATTATTATTTAGGGTAAAAGATATAATAAAGTAAAATTATTTAGGGTAAAGATATAATAAAGGATAAGTAAATCTGGTAAAACAGACCTGTTAGCATTCCATATGATGGTAAGTGTTTTCTGCAACTCACAGATTTCTGCGAATAACTATGAGTGAAGAAGATTAAGTTTACTAAGGCACACAGTGAAACATAATTTTGCACAACATATCTTTGAATAGCCTTGAATTGATTAATATGAAGTGCCATTGTCTTGGACACTGGAACATTGACACGTAATAATAGCGGTGTAAGAGTAACTTAGCAGAGTATAACTGAAAATAAACAATTATTTATAAAACTGAATTATAATAATTATTAATATAATAATTATTATATAATAATTATATATTATATAATAATTATATATAATAATTATTTATAAAACTGAAAATAAATAATTATTTATAAAAATAAATAAATATCTTCACGCAATTCCCAATACAGGGGTAGACAGGGGTCAAGTCTAGACAATTAAGTCCCTTCGACCCACCTTCAACCGAATATATTTTCGGGACAACGTGACAGGTGGTGAGCCCGTCGCCGTCTTTATGCCCAAGCCAGCGATGAAATTCGTAAAATTAGTAAAGGAAAACAAATAAAATTACAACCTGCTACATATGGACAAATAACAAAGAAAAAAATTATGTGTGCGATTCACACACGATAGAAGTGACACTTCGACAAATCAAAAAAAAAGAATGAGATGAATATATATGACAAGGGTAGGATAATTATAAAGTTTATTTACGGCGACGGGCTCACCACCTGTCACTTTATCCCGAAAATATCTTCGGTGGTCTAGACAAGACCTCTGTCTACCCCTGTATTGGGAATTGCGTGAAGATATTTATATTTTTTATTTATAAAATAGTTTGTATATTTATGTCTCATTCTTTGCCGGCTTCATCCTACACATTTTTGTATTTGTGACTCTTACCTGTCGTTTTTTCCGTTGCATCCGGTTTGAAATCACAACGGTTATAAAGAAGTTTCACTTCAAAAACATTTTAGAGGGAACATAGCGGGGAAACTTCCGCCATGCTATTGCAGTGCGCTTTTAAAAAACTTCGTATGTCTGAGAACCAATTTTTTATTTATTATTTCTCAGGCGTGTAAGTTTGTAAAATTGCTTTGAATTGTTATTCACCTTTTTAGCGACTGTTTCATAATTTTATCATAATATCGGCGTAAGGATAAACCTAATTTCCTCCGCAGTAATGTAAAAGGTGACCAACAACCTTGAAGATTATCAAACTAAAATTAGGCGGCATGGGGATGGCAGCAGCATTGAAAGTATGAAATGTTTAGTATTGCGTTCGCCAATCCTCCTTACGGTAAAGGCCTGTATCCTACAGGGACTTTTATAAGTCGAAATGTAAACGATAGTAATTTTAGTGACAATTTTACCGAATAAGGATCGAATGTGGTCGATAAAAAAGAGATATGTTTTTTATACTTGGGAAAATATGTAACGTATACCCGCACCCGCGGGGGAAAAGTAAAAACCTTACGGTGTTCTGCCATTGCCGTATGTTCGAACAACAATCCCTGATCCCACTCGCGATGGCCGTTTTAGGCAGCCTCTCCTCGGAAGAGAATGCATCTTCTCCCTCTCCCTCCCGGCGACAGAGCGTCGCGTCTATTTCTTTGACCTCCAAACGCTCGTCGGCAACGCCCCTAGTCCGCCACCCGGACGCCGTGGGTGTCAGGAAGGCGGCTGCTTGACCGAGCACCGGCTCTCCCGTCACCCCGCGACGCATCTAGACTGTGGCTTTGCCGCAGAGCATATTTCGTGGAAGGGAGGGAGAGCGGCACCTTGCAATACTGACACTTATCTCCCCCCGCGACCCCACCTCAGCAGCATCAGCGTCCCGACTCCCGCCAAAGTGGCGGAGGATAACGACCCGCAATACCAATGCTCCTCTTCCGCCGCGACTCCACCTCGGCTGTGGCTGTGTTTACCGTGGGTCTCCACTGTCACGACACGACTGGGAACTAGTTTGAGGGTGGTCAAACATATCCTCATCAACCGTTTTTGTCACTACGCTAGCAAGGTTTAGATTATTAAATATGGGCCTCTAATTTTTATCTTTGAAATTTCAACGTATCAAAACTGATGACTCACTATTTCTCAACCAACATATTACATAAGCAATTACGTCATTACAAAATACACTTATTTGCAAGGAGGAATCGTACGGTCGAGCGGCTGTAATTGTTAATTGTTGTTTCGACAAGCACTGTGTTATGGTCTTCCTTCTGTAAGATACACTTTTGTTTCTGATGCAGTACCTAGTCTAAATAAACCAGGAAATCTACTAAATTCAAGCGTGATGACACATACAGACGCTTGACAGAAAATATGTAGACGCTAACCTTATAGGGTTATATACTTACTAAATACGTTACGATAACAGAGAGACCCGAGTTCGATCCCCAGGTGATAAGCTCGTACCAATGAGTTTTTTGAAACTTATATCGATGGTTTCGGACATAAAGAAGGCGACAGGCTTAACACTTGTCACGATGTCCCAAAAATGTCTTCGGTAAAAGGTGGGTTGAAAGTACTTAATTGCCTGATTCTCTGTCTACGCCGTATTGGGAATGACGTGAAAATGTTACTAACCATAATGGGTCGTGAAAGATGCCACAAAACACTCGCATATATTTGTGGCTCACGCTGGCCACACTAGGCAGTCCCTCCTAGGATGAGAACGCATTGTTTCTTTTCTTCATTCTAGTTCTCTAGATCTAGAGAAGAAACTTCTCTGCCCCGCGTACCGCTCGACACACCGCGGTGGAACAAATACTGACTTTGCTGCACGTAAGAAATAATAATAGTACATAAATTTCCAAGTACACATTGCTATTCCTTCTCCAGGAGATTATCATACTTGAGTTTAACTTTGATACAGCCACGCATCAGCTTTTGTTGTTGCATGAATGGGCCGGCTCGACCGGGGAAGTACCACGACCTCACAGAATACCGGCGTAAAGTAGAAGTCTAACAAACTTCTGCGTTTCGTCTGGTGAGTGCAGGTAACCGGTGGCCCACACACCCCTCCCCCCCAAGTCTGGGGCAGGGGGGCACTCTAAGGGAGGCAACGCATCTGCTAAGCCTCTGGTATTGCGGGTGTTCTTGGGCGGCGGTAATCACTTACCATCACGTGAGCCGCCTGCTCGTTTGCCTCCCTGCCTATAGAAAACTATATAAAAAAAGAGTATCGCAGTAGCTGTCGTAATTAATAAGTACATTATTTTTTATTTCCTCGTACTGGAGTAGTCAGAGGTCTAGATAATTTAGCCCTACTCATTTTGGTGACCTCCGTGGACGAGTGACACACACACTGGTTTTCATGGTGTCGCCAGCTCTAAGGTCCCGGGTTTGATTCCCGGTCGGGTTTGAGTGTTTGTGGTATCTTCGTTGCTTCTGATTCCATAATACAAATTGCCTAAGCTTCTTACTTTGGGATCAGAGCAATATACGTTTACATTTCGCCAAGGTTTTTTTTCAGGACAATGTGACAGGAGATGAGTCTATCGCTGTTTACGCAATTCCCAATACAGGGGAATCTTCACGCAATTCCCAATACAGGGGTAGACAGAGGTCTTGTCTAGAGAATTAAGTCCCTTCGACCCATCTTCCACCGACGATATTTTCGGGAAAACGTGATATGTGGTGAGCCCGTCGCCGTCTTTATGTCCAAGCCAACGATTCGTGCATAACTTTTTGAAAACCCAATTGGTACGAGCCTGCCACCTGGGAATCGAACTCGGATCTCTTGACTCGAAATTCTGACCACCCAACCACTCGGCTATCGTGACTTTTTGACGCAATGTAGGTATATTTTTCATAGCAAGTCGACATCATAAGCTACTATGAAACATCCTACTGTCATTTAATATTCTGCATAACTATATTATAGTGTTTTATTTGAGTGTATCAAAGAGAGAGCTTCTTTTTCTCTATTGCTGTGCCGTCACGCAAAGTGCAGGAACAAATTATATTATATTGCACGTGTTAAAATTTATGTAATCTTTCGTTCTTATTTTTTGTAAAGTAGATGAAACAATACTTTATTAATAACGCGAATGAATGTAACAGCGTGTTTCGGTTTCGATTCAAATATGCTTTATTATCAACATTCATTAAATTTATTGCTTTGAGGAAAATTAATTTTACGTCATATATGTCAAATCATCATGTAATCAATTTATGTCAATATGTTTTAGCGAAGAACATGAATTGCTTGTGGTAAAGACATAAAATAATATTACACCCTTTCATGTCGTGGATATCGTAAGAGGCGACTTAAGGGAAATATCGCAATGTATGGACATACATTGCGATATAGGTGACGGTGTAAGTACCGCCTCTAAAAATACCAGACTGAAAAAGAAATCACACCGGTGACGGGCAGCTGTGTTTGTGGTGCGAAATGCTAATTATTTTTATGGTACAGGCCTGCGTTGCATCAGACTGTAACAGTTAAGTTGTTAAGTTTTTTTTTTTATAGAAAAGGGAGGCAAACGAGCAGGTGGCTCACGTTCATCACGTTCATAGTATATCGCTGTACAAGAAAAAAAGAATTATCGAAATTGTAGTTACAAAAATTGTCTACTCTGCTTTTTTTAAAGTAAAGGGAGGCAAACGAGCAGGTGGCTCACGTGATGGTAAGTGATTACCACCGCCCATGAACACCCGCAATACCAGAGGCATAGCAGATGCGTTGCCGGCCTTAGAGGTGTGTGGGCCTCCGGTTACCTGCACTCACCAGACGAAACGCAGAAGTTTGTTTGACTTCTACTTCACGCCGGATTCTGTGGTACTTCCCCGGTCGAGCCGGCCCATTCATGTAACAGCAAAAGTTGATGAGTGGCTCTAACACTGTTGTTGTTAAAACTAATGAAACATCATATGCGGTTGATTAGTATTTATTATTTTTTTTCTAATATTTTAAATATCTGTCATATGTATATGAAGTATAAATAAATAAACAAGTGACGAGATTAGCAGAGATTAGCTCAACTTTTACGGCTAATTTAAAATAATGTAAGGTGACAGAATTGACGCGACATTAGACAAACTGAAACGGTTGGCCCGCGAATGGAATTTTGTATAACGTAAGTCTGACGCTGTCGAAATCAACTACCGCCCATCCTAATTTTAAAGGAAACAAGGACCCTTCCACCTACTTGGTATTCTGTGTTGTTGAACGTTTTTTTTTTTATTGAAAAATGAGAAAACTGTTGACCTCCATGCACGACGGCATAGATGAGGTCTATGATGGAGCGTGTTTACTCACGAGGAGACTGTGTACTCGCACCTTGAAGAGGTTGATGGAGAAGAACTTGATGCAAAATAATAATCTTTTAGTATTATACTGACAATTATTTAGTAGGCATTAGCAATGAGTGTCGTGTATCCAATAAACTCAAAAGTTTACATAAACGCATCGATCTTGCCTTCGTCGTCAGACGAGATAGCCGGCGCTCCACGCTCACTCTGAAACCCCCCCCCTCTCTCTCTCTCTCTCCCTTAAACTGTCGAGCCGTCCATTGAAAGTTCAGCGGCGCAGTGCGAGACGGAGCGTGCCAATGAAGGAGCTCTGGTACAACGTTGTGTCGTTTTAATTATCAAGCCACAGCGCATCAAAAACCCACAGAGAATACATATATCTATAGGAGATAGAGGATGCTTAATGTAAACATTATGTATTTTTTTTCTAGTACAAAACTTACCAGAATGGTGATAGGAAGCCGCGTCTAAGGTGCTAAACACCTGTTACTGCAATATCCAATCCCCTTGCTTTGCGTGGTGATTATGGAACTTCTTAACAGGAGATCGGATTGGGATTGGAGAGTGGTAAAATATCTAATTTTACTACTAAATCAAGACAAAAACTTCTTTAGAATTCTGTTTTGCAATAATAAAACTGAGAAATTTCAAAATGTGCAGAGGCAAACCTGCTTTATATCAAATAACAGGTAAAACTTTTATTAAATTTGAAATAGATCAATTTTTTGTTTAATATTGTCATTCTTTACAATATATGCAAATGGAAGTGAATGTCAGTTCGTTATTGGATGCTGTCCAAAAGATCCTGGCGCAAGCTCTTTGTGGTAATTGTTTATCGTCAAAAGAGGTTACGTCAACAAGATGTTATATTTTATTGCTTGCATCCATTGTGCGCTTTTGAATATAACGTAACATACAGCTCTCTGTTTTTAGTCGCTGTAAGAATACGGAACCAGGAAAGTTATAATACAAATGCAATTCGTTTTTATTTAATATTATTAGCAAATTTATTAGATGATATTCACAATTTTTATATTGGTAATTTGTTATCGCGATAAATACTTTGTTGGTATTAGGAATTTATGTAATGAGTTTATATAAAGTTAATCTTTAAGTAATTATTTAAAATAAATTTTTGAACAAGCATTACTGTTGTTTCAACGCCGTTTAAATCGACAAATTTTTTACACTTTCATAGTGCATTGCAACCACTTACGAATGAAAACAAACAACGTAATCAAACAATTACTCGCACATTTTCCAATAGACAGAGGTCATTCATTCCTTTCGAGCCACTTTACATCGGAGCTTATTTGTGACAAACTGGCAGGCGGTAGGTTATCTCCGTCAAAGTATCTTAGTCAACAAATTATACTTACATAGACATATAATAAGATAGATAATGATTTATCATCGTATTATCAAGTCTACTGCAGGATATAGGCTGCTCCCCACGCCTGGAAGCAAGATGTCAGGCTATCGAAGTACTAGTACTATACTTTGCATCATGACGCTCTTGTCCATCATATTGCTGAATTTAGATCTGATATTTGTCGAGGTGGACATCGATAGATGGGAACACGCCATCTGACGGTGGCCTTCTGCATTTACAAAGCTTACCTCTGTGGCCCGCTTATACAATATCATAGTAGGTTTAATACATAGATAAATACATACATTGGTGGGGACAACATCACATACCTTGCTCTGATCCCAAAGTAAGCCGCTTAAGCACTTTTATTAAGGAATCAGAAACAATGAAGGTACTACAAACACCCAGACCCAAGAAAATGTAGAAAAGAGTTTTCTTCATTGACCTGATCGGGATTCGAACCCGGGACCTCAGAGCTGGCGACGCCATGAAAACCGGTGTGTACTCCACTCGTCCACGGAGCTTTAAGTATTGTTTTTTTATATTTGTTACCTTAAGGCTATATCGGTGACTATTTGACTATTTCTCTGCAGTGGTCTGATGTCTGCTGTCACGCAAAGTAACTGACCACGACGACAATATAATCCAATTCATTAATTCTTTTGTCATGTTTTGTTTGGTTTGTGGTTTGTGTGTTCAAGTAATACAACACAATAACAACTATTTTTTTTATTAAATAAATGAGTGATGTAAGATTCTCTGAAATTCTCTGAAATGGTAAGGATTCAAATCCGAATTCCCAATGTACCTTAGCAATGTACATACGTGTACACCAAGTTACACGTACATTTTTGCACAGTCAGTCAGTTTTTGGATGTTTTGGTTGATTTCAATGATGTGCTGGGCTTTTTTAGAAAGTAAAATCCTAAAACAATGTCCGTTTTGGCTGTCTTCAGTTTTGGTTTGGCAAGTCGTTTGTCTACCTAGGAGTTAGACGTCTAGCATGTTTATTCCTTTCAACACATGTTTTATCAGAGCTAGTTTCCGCAGAAAGTGACAGTTTTGTGTCACCACCAACGATATAATTTGTACCTAATCTTAAAAAAAAACTTTCCTGTGGATCGATATCAGGTCTCCGGGTTTTAAAACTCCCATCGAACATTCAACTAAAATTTATTTATCCTAATAATTCATCTATCGCTATGAGTAAGGTAGATTTCACGTGTCTTATGTTTTTGAAACTCATTTTCAAGTGTTAATATCGTTAGTTTAGTCATTTACATTATCACAAAAAGTTTTTTTTTAATAATTTTTTTTTTAACTTGTTATTAAGCAGGCTGTTTACATTTAATGAGATGTAGTGTCAGTAGCGTTTATTTATACCACTCTATGATCTAGTTACTCTATGGTTTAAATTAACTGGGGTTACAAACTTATGTCAATTACTAAAAAGTTTAGATAATTGAGTTTGTAAAAAGTTATGTTATGATAAATAGTCGCCACCGACGCCTTTAAGACGAAAACATAAGACGACTAAAAGAGAGATTTAAAGCTTCGACTAATGCGGGTGAAATATGGTGACGGAGGTAATATCATCGAACAGTAAGTAGCGATGCTCTTACCTCCGTCAGTACGTAGTAGATTTACAAATTTGTCATTTATGTATAAGTAAGTTGTTGTAGAATAAAGACAAAATTCTTAATTGAAAAATCTTTATTATTTTGTTAAGTATTTCGGTGTTAATTTACAACTAATTTAACTAAATTTATTTAAACTAACTGCTAACTTGCTATAAATGTTAATTTTCCAAAATTAAGTGCCTTGGATGTTTGCTCGATGCTTATCTTTATTAGTCTTTAAAATGTTAGTTATTACTATATTGTTATCTGATATGCGTATTACTTATTGTATGGGTTAAACTTTAATGTCTGGCGTGCTACTAGTGTCTTGACAAGGTTTCGTCTGTATTATCTAACATTCTATTCCATTGGAACTCATAATGAAAAATCGGTATCTTTTCCTATGATATAATTTGTTTCTTAGCATCTTAATTCTAATATAAATTCAGTCTTTATTCAATATCATTACCGCATCAAAGTCATGATAGCCGAGTTGTTGGGTGGTCGGAATTTCGAGTCGAGAGACCCGAGTTCGATCCCCAGGTGGCAGTACCAATGAGTTTTTTTAAAAAAAAAAAACTTATGTACGAATTTCATCGTTGGCTTGGACATAAAGGCGGCGAAGGGCTCACCACCTGTCACGTTGTCCCGAAAATATCTTCGGTGGAAGGTGGGTCAAAGGGACTTAATTGTCTAAACTTGACCTCTGTCTACCCCTGTATTGGGAATTGCGTGAAGATATTTATATTTATTTATTTATTTATTACCGCATCATACAACAATAATTAACATAAGTGTTGTCACAATGTATTTAAAACATACCGCATTATTAGTAGCATCCAAGAAGTGGTTATGAAGTGCTAACTTTTTCACGGAGCAGACTACAATGAGACTAAGAAACCATACTGACTTGATGCAGTATCTACTTCAGGCGGAATTCACCCGAGATGGTTTGTGGTTTTGCCTATGCTAAAAAAAATCTCAGATGAATTCCGCATGTTTCGTTATTAATGTTTTCATTTATTACAAATAATAATGGCTGCAGGTACCTTCACTGGACATGGGACATTTCGTGACCGGAATACTGATGTTGTTTCATCACTTGGGTATAATGCAAGTTCTTAATTCACATTTCGTAGTGCATTTTTACACGTTAAACAGCAGTGCTAAAACTGTACTCTTTCGGTTTTAACGTTAATATAAGAATAATTTGAGATTAATATAGAATTTACATAGGATTTTAAGCTTGTAGCAGACATTTCGAATCAGCGCTGCTGCACATTTTCTTAATTTTTAGCTGGTGTTTAATTTTTTGAGATAGCTGATACTTTATCCGTCGATCAATGCTAAGGTTTGGCGACATCTATGTCCCCACATTGGAAGCTCGCTAGTGGTGGACAATTCAGGAAAATCATCGTTATTCTACATCGTGGTATCGAAGTCCTCACAATTGCATGCATATTTTTTATATGTATATTGTATATAATACCAATAAGACACTGGTGGACTTCCTCCGTCTCGATCATTCGACCTGGCGGGAAGCTACCTTTTTCCTGAAACACATCGTCCCCTACAAAGGTATTAAATATTTGTCCCTTAGTCGGCTCGGCGATCGAAATATATTTTTTCGATATCGAAATATATTCGATATCGATTATTCTAACCCGGTTACCATAAAGTGTAAATATTACCCTTAATAGCTGGTTTAATTACGAGCATTCGAATAAACTGCATTTGTAATCTTCGGTTGAAGACGTCGTTCTCACATATCAAATAATTTTTTTATAATAAAAAATATTATTTAGAAATAGAATTGATTATAATAATCAACAAAGTTGTTATAAGCATTTAAACATCTTTATAATACCATAGCAATAATCAAATTTAACTACTTCAGAACACTCCTGGTCAAGGCGCTTGTTTCATGTGTCTTTCATAATTCGTGAGTTAACGGGGTTCGATTTGTGGTGTCGACACTTCTAACTACCATTTAAACTGTTAATAGCAGATAGAAGTGTTGAATTCAGCCGCCGGTATATAAGTATAATAACTGGTAATGCCATTTCATATTGAATATCACGTATGCCGTATAAATATCGTTTAAACATTCAGTTACAGATACATAACGGTTATATAGGAAAATCGTAGACACAGAGACAGTCGTTTTTTATTGCTATTCATTGTTTCGCAAACTAATTCCGTAATACGGGTTGCGTTGATTATTCTGAATATAAACGTGCGTATTATTTCGGAAAGAATTGTGTAGATAAGGAAACATTTTGCAACATTTTAAATAACGTAATTGGTATATTTTTGTTATGAATTTCTAAACGCAAAGTCACGATAGCCGAGTTGTTGGGTGATCGGAATTCGAGTCGAGAGACCCGAGTTCGATATGGAGGCAGGCTCGTACCAATGGGTTTTTTCAAAACCTATGTACGCTTCATATCGTTGGCTTGGACATAAAGACGACGACGGGCTTACCACCTGTCACGTTGTCCTATAATATCTTCAATGGAAGGTGGATCGAAGGGACTTAATTGTCCAGACTAGACCTCTGTCTCACAGGGTTGGGAACTCTCTAATCTAGTGGGAATGACGTAAGAAATCATTTTTTAAATTTCTCAGCCACCTGCATCTCCCGCAATATTTTATAGGTCGACATTTAATTTTGGAGGGGTTGGTCCTATACTGCGGTGGTCAAAACCCACTCGAGAACTCTTTTTCTCCTACGGTTATCGGTGCGACGCGCTTTGTGACCAGCATTTTGCCATTTCAGCGAACTGATCTCTACGGCTATTTCGGTTACCTTAATTCTCAGAGAAACACCATGCACAACCTTTTCCATTGCATACCAAGCAACTTTGGTCTTCCTTATTCAGCCAGCAGTGAAAGACCACGGATCTCATTTCCATATGTCATAACTGGCAACACGCACTGGTATACTGTAAGTAAGCTCGTTGCTTAAAATCAAGTATACTTGATAAGAAGATACAACATAGTTATGAAAACGCTGCCCAGACGAGTTTGATTCGACGATTGAAATCTAGGTCGAAGTTACTCTTCCCCAGTCTGACCTTTATCGCAGACATATTTATTTGTCAACAACTTCCAACGTTGTGTTCGTAACAAAGGAAACTCAAAAGTCGTGATTTCCTCATGGTATTCACTACTTAAAATATCTAAATCGTCACCAATCGTTAGAGCATTACGTAATAGAACAATAACAGATGGTAGTAACATTATGCATATTTTAATTGGTTTGCATCCTTTTAAAAACGAATATGCATATGGAAACGTATAAGTTGCATCCGATACAGATAAATTTGAAATTTTAAAATACTTAAAAATTTATTAGCCTGGATAATAATATGTTAATTTATGCAAGCTTTTTTTTGATTTACAATGTGCTTATGTAAATATCCATAACACATAATCGGTTATTTACGATTGTAATAAATATTTTATTTATTTTTGTTACACTTAGTTTCGTTACACTCTTAATAATTTTCCTATCTCTCCTCAGATGACTAGCATCTGTAAATCGAAAAAGAGACTATACCAAGTAATTAGCTTCGGATGCGTATGAAATGCTGCATTTGAACAGAGTATTAATTTTGTTTGGGAAATTGTTTCAAACTTATATTGTATACAATAATTATAACTAAATTACAATTGAATTCACGTTAGCCAAGTGGTTAGGTAGTCGGGATTTCGAGTCGAGAGACCCGAGTACGATCCCCAGGTGGCAGTCCGTACCAATGGGTTTTTCAAAAACTTTTGTACGAATTATATCGTTGGCTTGGATATAAAGCCGGCGATGGGCTCAGCCGCTGTCCCGTTGTCACGAAAATATCTTCGGTGGAAGGTGCGTCTAAGGGACTCGATTGTATAGACTAGACTTCTGTCTACCCCTGTATTGGGAATTGCGTGAAGATATTTATAACTATTTATTTATGACTAAATTAAAATAAAAAAATATCTTCACGCAATTCCCAATACAGGGGTAGACAGAGGTCAAGTCTAGACAATTAAGTCCCTTTGACCCACCTTCCACCGAAGATATTTTCGGGACAACGTGACAGGTGGCGAGCCCGTCGCCGCCTTTATGTCCAAGCTAACGATGAAATTCGTACATAAGTTTTTGAAAAACTCATTGGTACTGCCACCTGGGGATCGAACTCGGGTCTCTCGACTCGAAATTCCGACCACCCAACAACTCGGCTATCGTGACTTAAATTAAAATAATCATTACAAATTATACCTTGTGGCATTGTATCAAGAACGTTGGCTGCATTTCCACTTTTAATGACTAGACTTATTCTTTTAGCGATTAAAATATCTATAGAATAATACTTAGTAATACTTGTCAATAATACTTCATTAATTTAATTACTATAGAATAACCGATATTTTAAAAACTCAAATAATAACGCGCAGGGAGTAGTGGTGCGGTTTGTGATAAAATTCAACTTAATTTTTATGAATTTAAGTAATTATTGAATGAAAATATTTCCAAAATGATTTACCCGCAATCTCTACTCTGTCAGTCAAAAAATACGTAGTTTTTTTTACTTTCTTATTATTAGAATATTCAGTTATTTTATACGCTTGATTCGGTTGATTTTTTACACTGTCTTTTGAATTCAATAAAAAAAAAGGGCAGCATGTCTTGTATAATTTAAAAATTCAATAAAAATTGCATCAGACTATTAAGTGTTTAACAATAGCAGTATATAATTCTTTTTCTGAGTAAGAATTAATTTGCGTAACGTATATATTTATTAAGTAAAGACAAACGTGTAGTGTAAGTGTAGGACGACCCCCACAGGATGGAGCTACGACCTGCACAATGTTGCGGGTAGTCGATGGATGCAAATGCCACAGGACCGTTGTATGTGGCACTCTTTGGGGGAGGCCTATGTTTAGCAGCGGACTCCGGATAGGCTAATATGATGACGATGGATACACTTGTTTTGGTGTTGTGCGCACTCCATAAACTTTAACCTCATCAAATCTTCCACTACTACTTGCCACAAATTTATTAAAAAAGAAGTACAAAGTTTTCTTTATATGTTTTCTTCTTTATATGAAAATGTATACACAATAAAGCAACTATAAAGGGAAAATTAGTTAATTCGAAAGCGCAGGCGAGACGAGCACTTCAATTTTATTTTCATGTACTTATGGTTTAAGTGTTATATGACAGTCATCACTGCATACCGGTGACGTAAGAAGTTATGGCCCTAAACGTTTACATTTCAAATTCATTAAAAATAAATCTCTTACGATAAACCTCTCGTTAGATAAATCTGAAGAACTGTAAAATTACTCCCGAACTTTTATAATTTACGTTGTGACAGATCTTAGAGGTATTGAGCCTCAAGTTTTGAGTTGATATTTCGAATTTCGAGACGGCTTATATGTATATGATAAAATTTATATTTTAATTGTAATCGTTGATCTTGAAAATTTTATTACAAACTACTTTTATAGCCGATTCTACCTTTTTATTTATTTTATTATTTTGGTGTCTTATTTATATTGCTGTTTGGTAATGGTGTACAATAAAGTATATTTCATTCATTAGTTCATGCAATAATATTTATTATGTTAAGGTCAAGCTTATATTAATCACATTAATTTTTTATATATTATTCCAATAGCTGCGCATGAGCTTTTACAGTTTTTTCGAATAACCAATGTTTTTGAGATAATCCATGATATAAACTATCATCAAATATATCAAATTCACCTAAAACGCCATTGCCTGAGTTAAAATGTATAAAGCTAAAAATTTAGCGTTGAGAGATTTCCTTAATATGTACACCTGTATGTACATACAAAGAAATGGCGCACTTTTTATTATTATTGTTCTTCGTGCATTGTTCTACAGCCTCACGTCTCTGATTTATTTAATCATGATTGTGAATTACAATAAATTATTATGACACTAAATTATTATCTATACGAATAAATATAATGCTGAAAACAATTTAACTTACCGATCTATATAGCTGTGCTCGTATTTTCGCCGTGAATATATCCGAGGCCGCGGTCGAGTGATTACAAAATTACCACATGTTTCGGTATCATCAGAGCGAACGAAAACGAGAGTGTCGGCCGGAGTGTCTCTGGCGGGCCCGCTTGCGCACCACTGCCCGCTGCAACTCAAACACATCACTGTACTCGACCACACTCCTACCTCCGCCATCGTAGCACAGAGACCGTGTGTACATTTCGATTTTCATTGCGGTATCGTCGACTGCCTCTAAATCATTTTCTAGATTTCCGCACCGGGCCGATGGCCGGCGATGTTTGTTTGAAATAATGTTTTGCATATACGAGTACGTACGATAATTTCTTTCGTGCGACTAAACTAACGATGTGACACGTTCGTTTTTAACTGGTGGTTGTTTAAGTAACTTGTTGAAGTTACATTTTAAAGACATTTCCGCATACTTCGTACAAATAATAAATAATTACTCTCTTTTAATGAGCTTATAAAATAAGTTATTTGGTATTGTTTCCTATGTAGACATTTATGCTTTTCATTTTCTCTTCCGCAGAGAAAGACTAACTTTAAAAGTAATGTCAGTATTCAATAACAGCAAAATTAGAAGTAATATTAGTATTATCTAACTACTAAACTTAGATGCGACGGGCTCACCACCTGTCACGTTGTCCCGAAAATATCTTCGGTGGAAGGTGGGTCGAAGAGACTTAAATATCTAGACTAGACCTCTGCCTGCCCCTGTATTGGGAATTGCGTGAAGATATTTATTTATTAATTATTTATTTACTAAACTTACAATACTACTAAACTGAGGAAATGTTTACTTCAGGATTTTCCCAATTCTATGGGCAGAGGTCTGTCTATCGTTTTCCATCGCCGTCTTATTGTTGATGCCAACGGTACACTTATATTACATAGATTTTTAAGTACTACTGTATAAATAAAAGGCTTGACATTTAGAATGATGCACTTGACTTAATTAAGTTTTATAATAGGTCTCGACACATGGAGAGCTTACAACGTATAGGGTCGAATAAGGTTATACACGTGATATTTGAAGCAGAGAAACCTTTATAATAATTCAGTCAGCATATTAATATATACTATTTAAATGATAAGGATAATTTGCTACACGAAAATATTTGCTAGATATTTTCTTTAACAACTACATAGATACATAGGTACAGTATTACTAATTATAGATACATATGTAGATAGAATATTTATATAAACATATAGGCAGGTTCTCTTGACGCGTATTCCGATGACCCAACCGTCCGGCTATAGCGATTTATATTTTATATTATTTATGATCTTAAATATATTGAAGGGGTTCATTTATTTATAAACTTTCCTTCCTTCGGTGTCTTGAAGTCGCATTTTAGAAAGCATAAGTAATGTAGTATTATTTTCAATAAATGGCTTATTTAGCATATGCCGGCTAATGTTTGACTTTTCCTGTTTCCATCTGGTATCAGGAGTGCAATAGAAAGTTTCGTAATTGGCTTGGAAGCGATCTTGATCAAATGCAAACGTATATAAAATAGATCTGTATCGCGACTGTAATGAAGTTGCGTGCGAATGAGCCTACGATATCTCTTCACGCTTGTAAAATACATTGATACAGTATTTCAAATCCTTTCCACGGTTATGACATCTCTTTCGATAAGTTTAGAGATTATTTTTCTTTGACTGTCATTAATGCGGAGTTTCTTGAAGTTTAATCGTTCCTTGTTGATTAAAATATCTTTTGTATTAAATGGCTTCGTTACAGAGATAAAAATTTACCATATGTTACACTGTTGTTGTACATAAGTTGTAGAGAGTTGCACATTTATCACAAAAATATGTTAAGTTCCTAATATTTTTTGTGTATGATGAAAGGTTCTATAAAAAATTTCCACCCACGTACCTCACGTGGATGGAAAATATGTATAAGACTGTTTCTAAACTTGTAGAAGTACGAAAATTGGTACATAAGTATACCAATTTTCTATATCTTCTATTACTATTACAGGCCGTTAAGTACATACTTACAGACTAATAAATTATAAAATACTTACGTTCATAGAAATAGTGTCCACTGACGTGCAGTTTGCCATAATTGCTACGCAAGGTCACTAAAAAAGAAAACATTTTCGAAAATGATTTCTTGTATTCTAACCTCCGTGATCATGGGTGCTGCAAGACGAAGTTAAAAAACTAAATAAAACGCTTTAGAATGTGGCAATGATTATGTTGTCTTCCTTTATCACAATTCTACTTCTGACCTATACAAAAGTCCGTTGTAAACCTAGAAAGGGACGCATAGGAAATAGGCATAAACAAGTATGCTTGATATGCGGACTACCAATCGGAGTCCCATTGTTTCCATTCTTCCCAGATGATAATCATCTGTTACTAAACATTAAAAGTTGAAAGCCTTTCTTCCGATTCCTCTCTTACGATAGCTACAGAACTTTACCAACTATAAAAAGCAGAATTATAAATAAATATCTTCACGACATTCCCAAATACAGGGGTAGACAGAGGTTTAGACAATAAGGTAATTTCGGCCCACCTTCCAGCGTTGCCTTTTTTGGGACAACGTGACAGGCGGTGAGCCCGTCGCCGTCTTTATGTCCAAGCCAACGATTTAAATCGTACATAAGTTTTTGAAAAAATTGGTCGAGCCTTGGAGATCGTACTCGGGTCTCTTGACTCGAATTCCGATCGTCCCAACCACTCGTCTCAATTCAAATAAAGAATTAATTTATTAATATATGTATATATTTGGCAGTACCAATGAGTTTTTCAAAAACTTATGTACGAATTTCATCGTTGGCTTGGACATAAAGGCGGCGACGGGCTCACCACCTGTCACGTTGTCCCGAAAATATCTTCGGTGGAAGGTGGGTCGAAGAGACTTAAATATCTAGACTAGACCTCTGCCTGCCCCTGTATTGGGAATTGCGTGAAGATATTTATTTATTAATTATTTATTTACTAAACTTACAATACTACTAAACTGAGGAAATGTTTACTTCAGGATTTTCCCAATTCTATGGGCAGAGGTCTGTCTATCGTTTTCCATCGCCGTCTTATTGTTGATGCCAACGGTACACTTATATTACATAGATTTTTAAGTACTACTGTATAAATAAAAGGCTTGACATTTAGAATGATGCACTTGACTTAATTAAGTTTTATAATAGGTCTCGACACATGGAGAGCTTACAACGTATAGGGTCGAATAAGGTTATACACGTGATATTTGAAGCAGAGAAACCTTTATAATAATTCAGTCAGCATATTAATATATACTATTTAAATGATAAGGATAATTTGCTACACGAAAATATTTGCTAGATATTTTCTTTAACAACTACATAGATACATAGGTACAGTATTACTAATTATAGATACATATGTAGATAGAATATTTATATAAACATATAGGCAGGTTCTCTTGACGCGTATTCCGATGACCCAACCGTCCGGCTATAGCGATTTATATTTTATATTATTTATGATCTTAAATATATTGAAGGGGTTCATTTCTTTATAAACTTTCCTTCCTTCGGTGTCTTGAAGTCGCATTTTAGAAAGCATAAGTAATGTAGTATTATTTTCAATAAATGGCTTATTTAGCATATACCGGCTAATGTTTGACTTTTCCTGTTTCCATCTGGTATCAGGAGTGCAATAGAAAGTTTCGTAATTGGCTTGGAAGCGATCTTGATCAAATGCAAACGTATATAAAATAGATCTGTATCGCGACTGTAATGAAGTTGCGTGCGAATGAGCCTACGATATCTCTTCACGCTTGTAAAATACATTGATACAGTATTTCAAATCCTTTCCACGGTTATGACATCTCTTTCGATAAGTTTAGAGATTATTTTTCTTTGACAGTCATTAATGCGGAGTTTCTTGAAGTTTAATCGTTCCTTGATGATTAAAATATCTTTTGTATTAAATGGCTTCGTTACAGAGATAAAAATTTACCATATGTTACACTGTTGTTGTACATAAGTTGTAGAGAGTTGCACATTTATCACAAAAATATGTTAAGTTCCTAATATTTTTTGTGTATGATGAAAGGTTCTATAAAAAATTTCCACCCACGTACCTCACGTGGATGGAAAATATGTATAAGACTGTTTCTAAACTTGTAGAAGTACGAAAATTGGTACATAAGTATACCAATTTTCTATATCTTCTATTACTATTACAGGCCGTTAAGTACATACTTACAGACTAATAAATTATAAAATACTTACGTTCATAGAAATAGTGTCCACTGACGTGCAGTTTGCCATAATTGCTACGCAAGGTCACTAAAAAAGAAAACATTTTCGAAAATGATTTCTTGTATTCTAACCTCCGTGATCATGGGTGCTGCAAGACGAAGTTAAAAAACTAAATAAAACGCTTTAGAATGTGGCAATGATTATGTTGTCTTCCTTTATCACAATTCTACTTCTGACCTATACAAAAGTCCGTTGTAAACCTAGAAAGGGACGCATAGGAAATAGGCATAAACAAGTATGCTTGATATGCGGACTACCAATCGGAGTCCCATTGTTTCCATTCTTCCCAGATGATAATCATCTGTTACTAAACATTAAAAGTTGAAAGCCTTTCTTCCGATTCCTCTCTTACGATAGCTACAGAACTTTACCAACTATAAAAAGCAGAATTATAAATAAATATCTTCACGACATTCCCAAATACAGGGGTAGACAGAGGTTTAGACAATAAGGTAATTTCGGCCCACCTTCCATCGTTGCCTTTTTTGGGACAACGTGACAGGCGTTGAGCCCGTCGCCGTCTTTATGTCCAAGCCAACGATTTAAATCGTACATAAGTTTTTGAAAAAATTGGTCGAGCCTTGGAGATCGTACTCGGGTCTCTTGACTCGAATTCCGATCGTCCAACCACTCGTCTCAATTCAAATAAAGAATTAATTTATTAATATATGTATATATTTGGCAGTACCAATGAGTTTTTCAAAAACTTATGTACGAATTTCATCGTTGGCTTGGACATAAAGGCGGCGACGGGCTCACCACCTGTCACGTTGTCCCGAAAATATCTTCGGTGGAAGGTGGGTCAAAGGGACTTAATTGTCTAGACTTGACCTCTGTCTACCCCTGTATTGGGAATTGCGTGAAGATATTTATTTATTTTTATTTATTTATTTATATATTTGTATTTTTAAGTTGATATATTTATGCTAAAGTTGATGTACAAATTACGTGTTTATATCATTTATAGTCAACATTAACAATTCCTTCTCGCTACATGTTCCAAAAATATTAATTAGGAATTAAGCTCTAAAGTTGTCAAGGCGTTTCATAATTTCTATTATAAATGACTCAGCTTTTGAATCGGTAACATGATTCGTTATAATACTGTTTTAATTGAAATTGAACGAATTAATATTTACTCTACATCGCTTAATATGTACTCTACATAGTAATTTCTAAACATAAATATTTCATATTTGCATACTATAGGCATGACCATACGAGTGCATACATAATATCAAAAAAATGAAAAATAAAATTATTATTGTTATTTTTTTAATTTAATTTTCAAACCAAAAATAAATAAAGTGTATTGTAGATTTAAATTAAATTTCACATAACATATTCAGTCTATATTATAGGTCTATACAGGATTCCCGCTAGTGGCTTCGCCCGGAGGACTTAATGGCATTTGTAAAAGAGCCACTTAAAAGTTACATCAACGCTTGAAATATGACTTAATATTCCATATTTTTGGTCTTTGTTCTAATTTTCTTACACCTTGTTTCAGGTATGGAGCATTAGCGATGAAGAACATAAGTAACTGTCCGGCTCACGGTAAACACTATTGGATTTTAGTAAGAATTGTCTAAAACAGGGGCCAAAATCTACTACGAACGGAGATGCAGCTTTATTCACCTGCAGGCTCTATTCTGATCGCCACGCTTGTCGCACGGATTGGCGATCATCGTATCAGAAAACTTGCACATTAGACGCTGCTGCCAATTACCAGTCCACTCAATTTTGGTCTAATATTCTTAGAGATCCCTCCGTCTAGATTTTCTGATCCGACGTTAGTCTATCGATTTTTAAAACTGTTCCCTTATTCGATTTTTACGTAACCCATGCTAAGAAAGTAGTGTATATTATTCTTACGCCGATGCCGTAAGTTACCTTTATTGCTGAAACAGGTTACCATACAATTTTATTTTTACTTCGAAAAATAAAAAATTATCAACTGTTGTTACTAAAACAAATACGTCTTTGAATCAAATTCTTATATTCATATTGGTATATTCTTACGCCATACTCGGCAATTGACCATTTTATATATTTATACCTACGAATATTTCTTAATATTAACCCTCTGCATGTGATAGAAAACAATTGAAATTATTAGCGAAGCCATTATTAATAGCAATCCAGAGGGTGGATCCACCAGATTATCTGTCCGATAACTGGTTGGAGCCACTACGGGTACGCGACCCCGGACCGCACTAGCTTCCAGTGTCACACACCTCTCTGTCTCCGTGGGACTGTTATCCCACCCATCCCCTCCCAATTCCCTCCTATACCCAATCTATCCTTCTTCAAACCAAGAATTCCCAAGGAGGGTTGGTGTCAGGCAGGCGGCCGATCGGAAAACATTGCCAAATACTTTACAACATGGGTACAACAGGAGATAGAATATGCGACAATGCTAGGGCGTACCCCGCAGGCGACGCGCAGGCGCAGCACCCGGCGGCTGTGAGAAATGGACGAGGGTTGCTGCACCAAGGACGGGGGCAGCGTAAGAAGCTGGCTTTGGGAGGATTTTGATGCTGTAATTACGGCGATACCAGAATATGAGGAGATATATATATATATATATATATATATATATATATATATATATATATATATATATATATATATATATATATATATATATATATATATATATATATATATATATATATAGGAGGGGATTTTAATGGTCATGTGGGAAGAACAAGTGACGGATATTAAAGAGTACATTTATAGCTACGGAGTCAGTAACCAACAGAGGGAAACTCTACTGGAAGCAGCTTTGGCCTTTGACTTAGCCGTAGTAAACACCTGGTATCAAAAGAGAGATCAACATCTTATCTCATTCCGTAGTGGCCATCACTCTACACAAATAGATTACTTTCTTATGAAAAGGAGCAAAATTAACTCGGACAAAGACTGCAAAATAATTCCCAGTGAGAGC
Source organism: Sericinus montela (assembly GCA_029286605.1). Lineage (NCBI taxonomy): Eukaryota > Metazoa > Arthropoda > Insecta > Lepidoptera > Papilionidae > Sericinus > Sericinus montela. The sequence goes on from JAGSMR010000038.1 coordinate 2,480,612, forward strand.
CTAGTTTCCCAGCATAGGTTGTTGATTCTAGACTTGAGTCTTAAAGTAAAATGTATGCAAAGAACTCTAAACCCCACCTAGATCGAAATGGAACAAACTAAGTGACAGAGAGTTAGCCGAAGAGTTTCGGAAAAGAGTAGTAGATAAGATTGTAGAAATGGGTGATATGGCAGAGATTAGAGTGAATAATTGCTGGAATGAGATGGCGATATGTGTAAGGAACGTAGCAAGGGATGTTTTTGGAGAAACGAAGGGGAAAGGGAAGATTGATAAGGACACATGGTGGTGGAATGAAGAGATGCGGAAAATTTTGAAAGAAAAGAAGAATGCTTTTAAGGAATGGAAAAGTTTGAAAGAGGGAAATGAGAGAGACCAAGAAAACAAAAGGTCTGCCTATCAAGTTATTAAGAAGAAGGTGAAGAAAGTAGTTGCAATCGCAAGGGCTAAGGTACAGGATAAGCTGTACGATTTCCTGGAAACTCCACAAGGCCAAAAAGATCTGTATAGAATATCTAGAGAGCGAGAAAGGAATGCAAGAGTGTGATGGAGAGTGGAATGGAGTACTAGAGGATGCTAGGAGTAATATGGGCATGGTTAAAGAAGTGACTGAAGACGAAGTTAGGATGGCAGTACAGAGTATGAAAAATGGAAAAGTAGTAGGGCCAGATGGTATACCAGTAGAAGCATGGAAGTATCTGAAAGCAGATGGATGGAAGTGGCTGACTTTGTTCTTCAATAAGTTGTTGCAAGAAGAGGCGATCCCCGATGAATGGTGCAACAGTTTACTGGTGCCCGTTTTTAAAAAGAAGGGTGATGTACAAGATTGCAACAGCTGTCGGGGAATAAAGCTTATATCACACAGCATGAAGATATGGGAAAAAGTGATAGCGAAACGAATGAGAGAGGAGACTGAGGTAACACAGAACCAATTCGGGTTTATGCCGGGCCGGGGAACAACGGATGCCATATTTGCACTTCGGCAACTGATTGAAAAATACAGGCTTGTGCAAAAGAATATGGTATATGGTATTCGTGGACCTGGAGAAGGCATACGATAGGGTACCCCGTAAGGTTCTGTGGTGGTGTATGAGGGAGAAAGGGCTGCGGAGAAGAGAAGTATGTGCGGCTTGTTGAGGCGATGTATAATAGAGCCAATACTTACGTCCGGTCTGAGGCTGGAATCACAGACAAGTTCAATGTGTCGGTAGGTTTACACCAGGGTTCGGCTTTTAGTCCTTATTTGTTCCTTCTGATTATGGATGCTCTGTCATCGAACATACAGGAGGAAGCACCCTGGTGTATGCTATTTGCTGATGACATTGTGCTTGTCGGAGAAAATGCACTTGAGGTACAGAGCAAGCTGGGAAAATGGCAAGAAAAACTGGAAAGTGTCGGATTAAAAATAAGCAGAACCAAAACTGAACACATGTTCTGTGACTTCAGTAGTCCATCTAGTTTTTCTCATATTGCCTTGGATGGTGTTCTCCTACCAGTCTGCTCCGAATTCCGTTACCTTGGGTCAGTGATGCAAAATGACGGCAATGTCGACCGGGACGTAAAGAATAGAATAAATGCGGGATGGATGAAATGGCGACAGGTCTCGGGAATAACTTGCAATCCACGCATGCCTCTTAAACTTAAGGGCAAAGTTTACAAAACGATCGTGAGACCTGTCGTATTGTACGGATCAGAGTGCTGGGCAACGAAAGTGACGGATGAAAGAAGAGTGCATGCTGCCGAGATGAGAATGTTAAGATGGATGTGTGGAGTGACTAGAAAATATCGCATAAAGAATGAGTATATAAGGGGAAGCTTGAAAGTAGCACCAGTGACAGAGAAAATGAAGAGTGGTAGGTTAGCATGGTTCGGGCATGTAATGAGGAGGGAAGAATGTAATATAGGCAAAAGAATGTTAGAGATGAATGTGGATGGACGAAGAGCTATGGGGAGACCAAAAAAACGATGGATGGATTGTGAGAAAGAAGACATGAGAAAGAAAGGAGTGAGTATTGACATGACGGGAAATAGAGGAGAGTGGAAGAAGAAGACGTGTTGTGCCGACCCCACATAGCATGGGATAAGGGCAGGAAGAAGAAGAAGAAGAAGAAGCGAAGCCATTATTACACGAATAGGCAGGACTGGAGTAGGGCCACGACCTTGCTGAGTACTGGTAGGAAATAGAGGCGTCTTGTGCTTCTGTAGTCTTTTCAGCAAGATAACCGGAGGCCCACGTCTTTATCCCCTTTGTTTATTCCCAGTTCCCCAGATTTTGTATCAATATTTCGTTATATTCAAACTATCGGAACATTTAATGATACGATCTATCCAAATAAGGCTTCGGTGAAAGATGGATCCAATGGACTAAATTATCGAGATCTCTGTCTACCCCAAAATTTATATCAGAAAAATGCTTCTTTCATTCCTGCGATGATGCGAATGTCTTTGTATAGGTTTCATTCAAATCATAAAAATGCGGAACACAAGATTTTGCACCCAAGTTCCACGATCATCTCCATCCGTGCCGCTGTGGTACTAGAATCTAATCATGCCCTACCGGCATGATTACCGGCAAGGAGACATTTGATTTCACCGCGTATTAAAACTCGTATAATAATTTGGTTTGATTTAAAAAATTTAAGAAAGAAAATATTTAATTATGTTAATAAAGCACGCTTTCGTGTTTTTGTTGGGTGAAAGTGAGATTGAAACAAAATTTCATAGACAGAACCCTGGTTTATTATTATTCAGTGTCAGCATCGGTTATAGAATACACTTCACTTTCAGGAGAGATGTTATTGCTTGAGCTGTTGATTGCTTCCTTGTTGGAAGGCGGCTTGTAATTATATTTATGGTGTTATATACTCCTTTAGATGATTTTATATAAGATGATTATTTTATTTTCGTCTTTAATCGTTCGCTTTCTTATTACCTTCCTTATTATAGTAATTATTATCGTTTTATACAAAAATTTATAAATTTGTTGATTCACCTGCTATATTATTTAACTTATATTTAAGTAACTCAAAGCGACGAATTTTAAGTATTGAGGAGTTAGATAGATTAATAATAAATTAACAATTCATTTATTCCTATTCTACTTTTTTGCTAAGTAAGTTTTTAAAATAAAGAAAAAGTAAGAAATATCGACCGACAAAATATGGAGGTGTTTCCAAGTTAATCTGTGTTTTTATGACTGCGCATTCTTTGTAAGCTGTCCACTTTAACAGTGGTAGAGCCACGAATCAGCTTTTGTTGTTGCATGAATGGGCCGGCTCGACCGGGGAAGTACCACGACCACTCAGAATACCGGAGTGAAGTAGAAGTCTAACAAACTTCTGCGTTTCGTCTGGTGAGTGCAGGTAACCGGAGGCCCATGTACGGGGGGTACATGGGCCTCCTCCCCAATTGGCCGGCAACGCGTCTGCTATGCCTCTGGTATTGCGGGTGTTCTTGGGCGGCGGTAATCACTTACCATTACGTTAGCCACCTGCTCGTTTGCCTCCCTTTACTATAAAAAAAAAGCAGAGTAGACAATTTTTGTAACTACAATTTCGATAATTCTTTTTTTCTTGTACAGCGATATACTATGAAGTTGCTATTACGTAAATTTATAAACAAATTGGCCCCTAAAGGAAATTGGTTTTATGTCTTTTCGCTGAAACTGCAGGATCTTTATGATATAGACACATTTCAAAATTCATAATTATTTGGTAATTATAATAATTTTAGGGTGTTGCTTCTAAAAAAACTGTTTTGTATAAATTTACTCTTGTCTCTAAAAAATTTTTAACTGTGTTGTACACGGCCTTCTGTAGCCCATGGGGTGCGGACATGACGGGTTTGGCAAGATTCAACGTAACCAAGTCGACTTCCGTAACATACTTTATCCGTAATGCCTTAATTTTAATGCTATATACACAGTGAGAGTAAGCTCCGATTTGTAACACTTTTGCAATGTCCGTAACGTTGTACTCGGCCAAGCAATCAGAGATTTTTTTTGGGTTTTTGTTGTAATTATCATCGCTAACTTGTATAGAATCATTATTTTGATAAAACAGACTGTAGTGTTAATTATTAATATAACTATTTATCGCAATTTTATGCTATTTAGGATAACATTTTTGTTACTTGGACTTTATTTGCTTTAATAATAGCCTGAAAAGTCTTCCTTATAGAAATATTTTTCATAAACTTCATAAATAACGCCATAAATACTTGGTGTCATGGTTTACTAAATTATTTTATTACATTTGTTATTATAATGGGTATGTTTATTGCCAATTTCAATGAAAAACTTATTATCAAACTGGCATTTTTTGATGTTAATTAATTATATGATGATATTTTCTTAAAATTGGAGATTATATTTATTTATTTACATAATCATTACTTAATTTGATTGCTGCAAGATACAACGTGGTAGGTGGTGACGGTATAATGCTTATGTATTATGTTTTATACTTACATGATGAAGATATTACTTTAAAACAGCACTTCAGTTTTTCATGCGGACTGTTGCAAGATAATTTTAAGCTAAAGTGTTTATAAGTAATGGTTTTTAAGTGTTAATATGTAATGGTTGGGGTTGAATATAGTATGGTTAGGGTGTTAAGATTTTTACGGTTTTTTATGGGTACAATGTTACTCTGTAACCCGCTGATTTTATTAACCTTTCAATTAAACACAGGAAATTTTGAAATTATGACGATTTTTATGGACGTAACGCAATGTCAGTAAGTGTAACACAAAATTCTTTAAGTGTTTACAATCTAAGAATTTGCAAATCGAAGACACAGCTCGCTCTTAAATTAAATTATTAATCATATTAAACATATTTCATTCCCTTTTTCCGTCAAATGGCACGTATAAGTATGTTACAATCGTATAATAAATATGTATCAAAATAAACTATGAAAAATATTTAAACTTGTGTATAAACTACGAAGAATTTTTTCCTCTTCCGGTTTTAAATCCATGATTCCATATCAGTACATACTTGTACTATTAGTAGTACTATTTATTCTATTTATTTGTTAAGCATTCAAGGCTAAACAACTCAATAATTTTTGAAGATATTTAGATTATTTAGTAGTGATAATAACGAATTTAACGACGACGACAGTCTCCGTGGTTTTCAAGGTATCGTCCCCGGTTCGATTCCTGGACAATGTAGAAAAACATCACACTACACTACACTTTCTCGGGTGTTTGTTCTTGGGTGTTGGTGGTACTTCGGTTGTACTTTGGAATCAGAAATGTCACATACAATGTTGTCCCTATCTATGTATGTATTATTATTATTTTACTTATTTTTTACACACGAATTTTGTGCTTTAAAGGATTATTACGCGGGTACGTACGAAGTTGTCTTCAAAAGTTAGTTTAAAGTAATGTACAGCTGTTCTTACGAGCACAGTTTTATAACGAGCGGTCAGATGAGTTTTTGTTTTCTAAGAACATCTTGTAACACATGCCAGAATAAATGGTATTATACCATCATCATGAATTATCAAGTCTGTATTTTGGCGCGTCTCTGTTTGAATGAGATAATACTTTGAGAAATAATATTTTTTTATTAATTTTACACTGTCAATTTATAGAAATGAATCAAAATATTTTTCATAAACTTCATAAATAACGCCGTAAATACTTGGTGTCATGGTTTACTAAATTATTTTATTACATTTGTTACAATTGCAATGAAAAACTTATTATCAATCTGGCATTTTTTGATGTTAGTTAATTATATGATGATATTTTCTTAAAATTGGAGATTATATTTATTTATTTACATAATCATTACTTAATTTGATTGCTGCAAGATACAACGTGGTAGGTGGTGACGGTATAATGCTTATGTATTATGTTTTATACTTACATGATGAAGATATTACTTTAAAACAGCACTTCAGTTTTTCATGCGGACTGTTGCAAGATAATTTTAAGCTAAAGTGTTTATAAGTAATGGTTTTTAAGTGTTAATATGTAATGGTTGGGGTTGAATATAGTATGGTTAGGGTGTTAAGATTTTTACGGTTTTTTATGGGTACAATGTTACTCTGTAACCCGCTGATTTTATTAACCTTTCAATTAAACACAGGAAATTTTGAAATTATGACGATTTTTATGGACGTAACGCAATGTCAGTAAGTGTAACACAAAATTCTTTAAGTGTTTACAATCTAAGAATTTGCAAATCGAAGACACAGCTCGCTCTTAAATTAAATTATTAATCATATTAAACATATTTCATTCCCTTTTTCCGTCAAATGGCACGTATAAGTATGTTACAATCGTATAATAAATATGTATCAAAATAAACTATGAAAAATATTTAAACTTGTGTATAAACTACGAAGAATTTTTTACACTTCCGGTTTTAAATCCATGTTTCCATATCAGTACATACTTGTACTATTAGTAGTACTATTTATTCTATTTATTTGTTAAGCATTCAAGGCTAAACAACTCAATAATTTTTGAAGATATTTAGATTATTTAGTAGTGACAATAACGAATTTAACGACGACGACAGTCTCCGTGGTTTTCAAGGTATCGTCCCCGGTTCGATTCCTGGACAATGTAGAAAAACATCACACTACACTACACTTTCTCGGGTGTTTGTTCTTGGGTGTTGGTGGTACTTCGGTTGTACTTTGGAATCAGAAATGTCACATACAATGTTGTCCCTATCTATGTATGTATTATTATTATTTTACTTATTTTTTACACACGAATTTTGTGCTTTAAAGGATTATTACGCGGGTACGTACGAAGTTGTCTTCAAAAGCTAGTTTAAAGTAATGTACAGCTGTTCTTACGTGCACAGTTTTATAACGAGCGGTCAGATGAGTTTTTGTTTTCTAAGAACATCTTGTAACACATGCCAGAATAAATGGTATTATACCATCATCATGAATTATCAAGTCCGTATTTTGGCGCGTCTCTGTTTGAATGAGATAATACTTTGAGAAATAATATTTTTTTATTAATTTTACACTGTCAATTTATAGAAATGAATCAAAATATTTTTTCATAAAATTACAATTCTGCAAAATTATTATTTCGCTTGTGTCTTTGCAACTGCGTTTGGTATATAGGGTACAATTTATAATTACTAACACATTTATTAATAATCTTTATGCTTAAAGAAACGGCTTTAATTTCGGCTTAAGCAACAATAGTTGTATTTCTAATATTTTTTAATAGCATTATATCATAATACTTCATGAATGACGTACAAGTGGGACACAAAAGCAGAGCCTACTTACCTAGTTATGTAAAGAGTTTTAGAGGAAGTAACCCCGTGGGTCAATTCGCTAGTTATATTCAACAAAGCACTCTTCCTTTCAATGACGTACAGTTCATCGCGGAAATATTATTTTTTGTTAAGATTTGAATTGTTTACAATAGCGTTGTACAACTGGAACTAGTGTACCTCCGTAACATGGCATCATAATGCAGTTTTCGATTTAAAGCGATTAAATTTAATGTGGAGACAGCATTCACCTTCAACAAATTATTTATTTGAGAGTCACGATAGCCGAGTGTTTTTTAAAAACCCATTGGTACGAGCTTACCGCCTGGGGATCGAACCACTCGGCTATCGTGACTTAAAAATCTTGTGATAATATGTAAAGACTAAATTAGACGTCGCGAGTTTTGACCTACCATTTGGCTTTTGTGGTAAACCACTCAAAACAAGTATTGCTGCTGAAATGTAGTTGAAGTGGTTAGCAGGAGTATAAGTAATGTTGTAGGCATTGCTTGTATTAAATTGGGTTTTAAATTATCAGGAGATGCCTTTTAATGATTAAATCGTAAGCAAATTTGGCAAGCTCTCTTCTACTACTTCTACAATGACTTATTATATGAGATATGCAATATCATAGACTGTCTGTATGCAGTGAGCATACAACGACGACTACCAACGAAGACTAGGACAGTGCTAATCCTCCTAATTGTTCACTCCCTCAATAGTAAAAAACAGTGACGGATCTTCGTTTTTAAACTAATAGAACAATTATAATAGTCTAACAATTACAACATTCGACTATTGTCGTAAACCACTCCAGACACAAGTATTGAGACTTAGTTTAAGTGATTAACTGAAACTAATAAGTTCTGTTCAGAATATGACGGCCGTATACCCTAATCTGTTGTTTATAAAATTTACTATCCTTTAATTCAAAGATTTGATTAGATAGTACATCCACTTTTTCTGAACGTACTTTCGTCTATCGTGTCAGCTAGACCTAAATAATAGTTGCATAACTCGACCTCACAATTTATCATAAAACGATGACTCTGCAAATATGGTAGACATTGTTCAACTCATTGAGGATGCGTTTTCCGGTTAGGTAACTTAGGTTATCCGCGGATATTCGAGGTTTCGGTGCATTATCAAGTTACTTGTAAATGTCCATCAAAGGGCATTAACCTCTTCCGTGAGAAAGACTTGCCATAACCATCACACAGGCTAGCAGGTATAATCTCAGTACCGGAAGCCCCTAACGCCGATAAATTTTGGTGTGCCTCCATATTTAAAGGTTGAATGGGCCAGCGTAATTTAAGGCTATGAAACATTTCGTCTTGGTATTCAGGGATCACAACGCATCTATAACCTTCCTTTTTCAGAAGTGGTTTCCAGGTGTCTTGAGCTGGGACTTTCGTGCATTAGCCACGCTCATAATAAAGTTTATTATAATATTTATAAGTCACGATAGCCGAGTGGTAGGGTGGTCCGAATTTCGAGTCAAGAGACCCGAGTTCGATTCCCCCCAAGTGGCAGGCTCGTACCAATGGGTTTTTAAAAAAAATTTGTACGAATTATATCGTTGGCTTGGACATAAATACGGCGACGGGCTCACCACCTGTCACGTTATCCCGAAAATATCTTAGATGGACGGTGGGTCGAAGGGACTTAATTGTCTAGACTAGACCTCTGTCTGCCCCTGTATTGGGAATTGCGTGAAGATATTTATTTATTTTATTTTTATATTTATTTATTTTATTATTATTTATTTATAATATTTATATAATAAATTTAAAAAAATTATAATTATTTGACAGTTATGTTCTTGAAGGCGAATTAGTTACCATTCCTTTGTAAATGTCATCACGAGAGAAAAAATCTTATACTAATAATATTGAGGCGCTTACATGTGGTCGGGTAATCGGAAGTCGTATTAGGAAATCTGACCTAGGAGTAAGGCTTACCTTAAGATTTGTATCGGCCTGGATACTATGACAGCCACTAGCTCACTACCTTTCACGTTGTCCCAAATAAGCTCCAATGAAATGACTAAACTGTCTAGACTTTTAGCTATTCTAGTATTGGGAAATAAAAAAAAGAACAATGTATTATTAATATAACAATCACCTAATGTACCATTTCTTTGAAATTAAACTTTTCTTAGAGTTTTTAATTCAATTTTTTAACTTATGGAGCGTTTACTATATGAGCCGCACAGATTATCCTGATCGGAAAAGGAAAATACTTCCTAGTTTACTTCCTCTCACTTTCGACGACATTTAGATGCGTGTTTGGCCTGCGTTATATCCTAAGTAATAACGTATTCTTTGGGCGACTTAAACGCTCCGGTTTCGTGCCAAACATGATACGCAGAATCGTCGTGTGTTTGATTAAAGAAATTGTATTTCCTAATAAAATTTGTGAATAATAAGTGGATTGTAAGTTTAAGAGTCGTCGAGTGAGCCTATCTGGAGTGATATTAGGTAATCCAAGCTTATTAAATAAAAAGCTAATGATGTAAAATAATAATAATGAATTCATGGTTATTAACATTGCATTTTATTTTCAGCGCCATCTCTTGGAAGTCTTAGGAACTTCACTTTTGCTTTGCTTTAGTGTTTGCCTCGTACGTATCTGTATATAGTTGCTAGATTATCAAAATAGATGTCTCTTTCCCTAATAATTTGTATATTGCATAAATAAATAGTATAAATATCTTCACGCACTTCCCAATACAGGGGTAGACAGAGGTCGAGTCTAGACAATTAAGTCCCTTCGACCCACCTTCCACCGAAGATATTTCCGGGACAACGTGACAGGTGGTGAGCAAGTCGCCGTCTTTTTGTCCAAGCCAATGATATTTGTACATAAGTTTTTGAAAAACCCATTGGTACGAGCCTGCCAACTGGGGATCGAACTCGGGTCTATTGACTCGAAATTCCGACCGCCCAACCACTCGGCTATCGTGACTAACAAAATATTATATGTATATTGCAAAATACTTAAATATTATTCAGGTATAAAGCTTTCTTGTAAATTGACAAATTAAACTCTAGGTTAAGACCTGCACGTACGCTTGCCCTATCGTACGCTTGCCTACTGCAGGAGTTATTGGAAATATTGACTGACGTTCGCTTTTGTCAAACAGCTCGGACCTTGGCCTCATAAAATCGACAATTTTTAAAGGGAATATATTTTTAGAGAGTGCTTCAAGCACTCTCTAAAAATATACATCTCCTTTTTACATCTGGAATGAACAGCCCCTTTTAAGTATTTTTAAGTGACAGTTACTATATTATTTATTTTGAAAGGAAGTTGTCGTCGAGGATATTGATATAACAAGCAATTTTTTACTGTTAGATTTCAACTTGTATGGCTTTCAACTTTGAAAGCGTTAAAGCGCTTATTTGGGAAATCGTTCAATAATTTAGAATAGAAACATTTTGTATTGAATATGGAGAATTCAATTAGAAAATTTGAAACAATAATGAAAAAACAATATGGCAGGTTTGAAGGATGACCTTGTCACAAAAATGGATAAGGGCGTGCTTCGATGGTTTGGGTACGTTGAGCGAATGAGTGAAGACCGAATGGTGAAGTATTTTCTTCACCATTATAGCGCGAAGTTAATATTAAAAGGGGTCGAGGTAGACCGAGACTAACTTTCGAAGACCATGTGAGGAAATTGCTCGAAGAGGGAAGGGTCAAGAGTACTCGGATACCCAGACGTGCATGTATGAAGAAGATGATGAATCTGAAAGAAGCGAAAGAAGTATGTAGGGATCGCGACACTTGGCGATCTGTTCTCTCTGGCTACTCCGTCAGGGATTGTGCGTGAAGATTAGTAAGTAAAGTTTAAAACTAATTGTTCCCTTACAATAGACCCTCAGACTAATAAATATTTATTGTAGGTGATTAATCTAATTAATTTTCAAGGCGGACTTACTAAAACATTTTGTTAGTTAATATGATGAGAAGTAACGTTTATGTGTTCAACATGTATCGACTATTACTCATATTTATTTCATGGTTCAACTTAGTTTTAATAACAAATTCTAGCCAATGCCACAGTTAAAAGGAGGGGTGAATTTATTAGTTTTTTAAATACATAAATATAAATACCTTCTCGCTTATTCCCTGGCAGCTATCTAGAGATAACAGATCGCAGTGTGTCACGATCGTTACAAACTTATGTATACCTTAGTATCCACACAATATAATTCTAACATAATATATAACAGTATGATAATATGTTTATGTTTTGTGTATATGTTTTTTTTTTATAGAAAAGGGAGGCAAACGAGCAGGTGGCTCACGTGATGGTAAGTGATTACCGCCGCCCATGAACACCCGTAATCCCAGAGGCATAGCAGATGCGTTGCCTCCCTTAGAGTGTCTCCATCCCCCAGAATTGGGGTATAATAATATAATGGGGTATAATATGTGTTTATGTTATGTAAAAAGTCTCGATAGCCGAGTGTTTGGGTGGTCGGAATTTAACAATGATACGAAATGTACCAATGGGTTTTTCATAACTTATGTACGAATTATATCGTTGGCTTGGACATAAAGACGGCGACGGGCTCACCACCTGGCACGTTGTCCCGAACATTTCTTCGGTGGAAGGTGGGTCGTAGACTAGACCTCTGTCTACCCATGTATTGGGAATTGCGTGAAGTTATTTATTTATTTATTATTTATGATAATATGTAAAAATGCAATATATAATACTATGATAATATGTCAAACTAGTGTTTGTCTTTAAAACTAGTGTGATTTAGATTGCAAAATACCTTTGCCAATGTAAAAATTACCAATATTTATTTATATATTTTTGGTTAAAGAATAAAGCATTACCTGTAAAAAGTGCATTGACCTGTAAAAGTCCAAAGCGTCGTTTGCTTTGCTTTGCTGGCGCTATTGTTTTTGTAAAGCCCTTAGTTGTCTCTGACATCATTGTTGGTACGGGTATATTTTTAAGAACTTACCACAAGGTAATTCTTAGCTAAGACCTATAAAACATGCATATTCTTAAACTGTGCCTCCATAGTCATAAGAATATGCATGTTTAAGGTTCTCGTTCCTTTTTTATATTCAATCAGAATATTAGCTACGACTGGAGGTATAAAACCGAACCGGATGAATAATGTTGTTTAGGCTTTCAATGTAATAGCTGTGAACTTTATACTATATATACAATTCATCATTTCCATCATATATGCACGTCTAGATATCCGTATACGTTTTAGAAAATTTGAAAATAAAAAGTTATTCATTTACCTTTAATTTGACTTTACTTACATTATTATTTCTTATTTTTTTTATTATTTCTTATACTGTTTGTAATAATTCTATGTCTGTATGATATTTTTTTGTTATTGGTCTGTAATTTCGCTTCAAAGTTAAAAAAATTAAGTAAAAGAACGAATCGAACTTTGTTTCTTTATTTCATTAAACTATAAAACATTAATAAGCAATAGGAATGAATGAAAACAACCGATGTTTTATACCAGGTCGTGAAAAATTAGTATTATGAGGTTAGAGCTTGATACCCTCTTTATCTCTCTCTCAGATATTTTTTTATCTCATTTATTTTGGTCTTGTACCTCTGTCTGTAGCTTTTTCTTTTCCACTTCCTAACCTCGCCTGTTTCGAACAACAATAACAATGTGGCATAGTGTTGAAAAACGAGATATTACTGTGGCTCCTATGGTTTTGTTTTTATGCATATATGTTGGGCCGCATGTTGAACAATGTGTTTAGTAAAAAAATTAAGGTGAAGAGTGCAATTTACTAGACCAAAATTTATTATTTATACTTTATGATAAAAGCCTCTTACAACATGTTGCAAGGGCGTTCGCCTTGCTACACACTGTGTAACTGTGTGTTGCTTAACTTACAATTAATTAATTTAAAACCATTATATGAAAACATTTAAAAATATTTAATTCATTAGATAAAATATAACATTACCTTACCCATTCGCTAGTTTTTCTATATCATATATTTATTAAATATGATTACAATCTTATTGATACACATACATTAAACATTTGACTACTTTGCAATATTGAGCAATAAATTCAGATGTGACCTTTGATAATCTTCATTAAAGTTTTCGTTGAATATTACAACCTCATCTAGAGTCTTTATGGAGTTGCCTATTATATTATCTTTACTATACACACTCGAATACATTCATTAAATAATAAAATTACTTACATAGTTGTACTAAAATTATTTGTCACGTTTTTATTTGCGTTTTTAACTCACTGTCCAATTAACGTATAGTGTTGTAGACTTCTTAAATAATCAACAAATCATCAGTAACAAATTATTTTTGGTTTCCAGCACTTCTTGAAAAGAGCTATGGCATGTTTTGTACCTAAGAATTATTACTATCATCTATTTGTATTACAGGAACTATTTCTCATAAAAAGTATGTCATTAAATTTTGTACACTTTGATGATGTGCTACTCCTTTTTCGTCTTTTGGGTATCCATGTCTCTTTAATTAAATCACTACCTTTTTCAGCGATCATAATCACAGGCGCATTAATGTTTCCATTTGTAATAGCCGGCATAATACTAGCATCTATTACTCGTAAACCCTTAATACCGTAAACTTGTAATTGAGGATCGACAACTGCCATCGGGTCACTTGAGGGTCCCATTTTCGCAGTGCATGATAAATGATAAATAGTCATTGTGTATTGTCTAATAAAACAATCCCAATAGTCGTCTGTATATAATGGTAAATGCTTACAGTTTGGCACTGGTTTGCTGTTAAATCTAGCGCCCAAACGTTTCATAGCTTTGGTTTCAGCTACTGCAACAGCAGCTTTCACTCCTTCTCTCAAAACTCCTACATCATCTGGATGCGTCAAATAATTATGATACATGATCGGATATTCTAATGGATTTTTCGATCGTAACTTTATAAAACCTCTACTCTTCGGACGAAGCATCATAGGGAAAATGCCGAAAACGTCTTTATTAGTAAGATGCCCAAATACTTCATTGTAAAATTCGTCAGTTATGCCGTGCGCTTTCTTTACTTGTGTGCCGCCATCGGAGGGGATAGATGCTGACGTCATCATGAATTCCATATCCGGCCAATCATGGGAAGCGTTTGCATACTTTGTATTTATAAAGGCTACTACTTCTAATCCGATGCTCGAGGTTAATGGTCCATCCTCAGTTATAGCATAACGTAATGCTGAATTTATGTTTACAAGTCTACTCATAATAAGACTGACTGGGTAATCAATCTGAAATACGAGACCACCAACGGCTATATGATCTTGCAAATTCCTACCCACTCCCTGAGAATCGTAAATCACATCTATTCCGACCTCTTGCAAGTGCTGCGCTGGGCCAACGCCGGAGAGCATTAGGATTTGTGGTGATGCAATAGCTCCAGCCGCTAGAATCACTTCACGTTTTGCATATACTATTTGCTTCGTCTGATCTCTAATGAATTGAACACCATAAGCTCTTTTGTCGTCTTTGTCTATTAACACTTTGGTGACGTGAGAGAATAAAGAGATGTGTAGGTTCTGTCGCAAGCGAACAGGGCGTAAAAATGCTTTAGCTGTAGAGCATCGAGTACCTCTCCTCATAGTGAATTGGTACCAAGCGTAGCCAGTCTGCTGGGCGCCGTTAACATCGATTATATCATAACCCATTTCTTCTCCAGCTTGTAAGAAAGCTGCTCCTATAGGTGTATTGTAAGGAGCGTCTTGTACAGTCAAGTAGCCGCCTGAAAATTTGCAAATAGAAAGATTATTAAATGTTATATTAAGACACAAATTTAATGCATCAAAGATACGTATAACAATGCCGATAATTTTTTGTTCTAGTTGCTGATACATGCAATCCTATTTTATTGAAGGTTTTGGGAGTTGTATTATTGTCAATGTCTAAACAGTCCCAGAACATAACTGATATTTTCAAAAATGTTATGAGCATGTGGACATTTTTGTATTGTAGAATTATTCAGAAGTTACATTTCGAAAGACAGGCAGAAAAATTCCAATCTCAAGCTAAGTTTACAACTTAAAACATCGACTAAAATAAAACACATAAAAAAACGCTTCAATGGTTCAAAAATAGAGTTTTTCCAAATGAATAAGTCCTTTTCTAAAAATGAGTTTCACAGACAATCACAACTACGAGTATGGAGTATACGCGACCATCTATCACGTTGTCCCAAATAGACATTGTTTGAAGATGGGTGGAAAGGATTTGTCTATATGGTGCAGTATTTGTAATATGCTCGTAGATAAAAAAATTATTACCTACGCCATGATGTCTGGTATCTTTCGCCAAGTATGGATTTCTTTGATCTTCGGATTTTTTGAAGTAGGGCAACACGTCTTCATATCCCCATCCAGGATTGCCGAGAGATTCCCAATGGTCGAAATCTCGCTTGTTGCCCCTTATATACAGCATCGTATTGAGGACCGATGATCCGCCAATTACTTTACCCTTTGTCCAGCTACAGCGTTTATCTTTCATAGCTTGGCAAGCTGAATCTTGAGGCTGCGTTCTGAAGCAGAAATGTTGTTACTTAATTTTTTTTTGTTTTCTATTTGTTTGCTAACTATCCAAAGTATTGACAGTTTCATTCACTTTAATCATATTAACCATAATCAACGTTGGATGCTGAACATGATATAAATCTGGCATTCATCTTGAAAGTTAACATCCACAGTGATACATTCAAACTTACTCCCTATATTCAAATTTGCGGAAACAAGTCTGTGCCAGGTTCTTTTACTGCCTCTATATTGCATATTAAACACACTTTTTAATAAATTGTTTGTACTATTTCTAATGTTATCTGATTTATTATATAAATCAACCAGATGAGAACATTATTGGAATGCCCCTACAATAATATTAATTTTCGTATGCCCAGGTAAGGTAAAAGTGGGCAGGACCACGGCTTATGATTCTCCTTCCCCTCTTTCCTAATTCCTTTCTTAAAAGCTAGTTCCCACCTTTTATGATGTTGCGAGTTATCGTGGGCGTAATTTTTTAATGAATGAATTAAAAAACGAATGATTTAACGAATGAATTTCAAAAATTAAATACTTTACTGTACACCATTGCATTTAACACAAAGAGAGAGAGAGAGAGAGAGAGAGAGAGAATTATAAAGATAGACAAATGAAATATACTACAGGCGAACTTCTGGCTGAGAAGCAATTTCTTCCAGACTTTACATATAAAAATGTCTTCACACTATTCTTAATACAGCCTGTCTGCCACCTGGGGATCGAACTCGGGTCTCACGACTCGAATTCTGACCACTCTACCACTTGACTATCGTGACTTAGACATTACATAAGGTTTTATTAAAAAAATCTTCGCGCCATTTCCCAATACAGGAATCAAATCAAATCAACTCATTTATTTATCAATATAAGTAACATACGTTGCATCCATCGATAGTAATTTTTTTAATTATCATCGTTTCGTAATGAAGTTTACCTAGAACAGGGGTAGACAGAGGTCTACACAATTAAGTACTTTCGCACCTCCTTCCACCGAATATATTTTTTTGGGACCACATGACAGATGGTGAGCCCATCGACGTCTTTATGTTCAAGCCACCGATATAAATCGTACATAAGCTTTTGAAAAACGATCCTCGGAGATCGAATTCGGGTCTCTTGACTCGAATTCTGTTCACACAACTCGACTGTCGTGACTGTTTTACATAAGGTTTCAGTTTTAAAATACTGATACAACTTGATTTTTGCTCACCGATATTTCCAATCGAGTTTGCTCTTGTGAAGATACAACGAGAGCAACGGGACGTCACTTATGTCGGTTTCGTGTCCTCCAGCTTCCAGCAAAAGCACGTTCCAACCTTCCACTTCCGACAGTCTATTCGCCAACACGGATCCGGCCGAGCCACCTCCGACAATAACGAAGTCGTATTCCTCCCTCAGGTATTTCTGATTGAATGGTCTGTTCTCTGGGTCTAGGAGATCGTAGTTGAAATAGGCCATAGCGGCGAGCATAGCCGGGATGAATGTCAGCTTGCTAATACCGCTAATTGTGAAAGCGGCTTTAACAGCTGCGGTCGCCGCAGCGGCGGCTGTTGTCAGCACACCCATGGTTAGTTCTGCTGCATTGGTATTTCTGGAAGTTTAAAAAAATAACATAATGGGTTTTATATAAGACTAGTAGTAGTAGTAGTAGTAGTAATGATTTTAATTTTGAAATTTTTGGAAGTTGAACAAAAATATAAAAATGTGAAAAGTGAAGAGAAATAAGGAGATTCCATTTTTGAGTATCATAATATCTATTTGTGACAAAATCCTCTAGAAAAAATAAGAATATCTTCTTTAGAATATAATATTCGAAAAATAAGGCAAGTTTAAATTAGTTATATATTCCTGGTTCACTAGTTAGTGTTCCCTTCAAACTTACACCGTAAGTTTACGGCGGGTGAATATTTCTTATTTATACGTCAAGATAGCCGAGTGGTTGGGTGATCGGAATTCGAGTCAAGATACCCGAGTTCGATCCCCAAGGCTGAAACTAATGGGTTTTTCATAAACCTTATGTAAGATTTATATCGTTGGCTTGGACGTGGA
This sequence comes from Sericinus montela, assembly GCA_029286605.1. Classification (NCBI taxonomy): domain Eukaryota; kingdom Metazoa; phylum Arthropoda; class Insecta; order Lepidoptera; family Papilionidae; genus Sericinus; species Sericinus montela. The sequence goes on from JAGSMR010000038.1 coordinate 2,498,480, forward strand.
CGGCCTCACCACCTTCCGGGTCCCAAAAAATAACTTTGGTGGAAGTTGGGTCGAAAAGACCTAACTGCCTAGATTAGAGGGGTAGAACATACCCAATACAGGGGTAGCTCCACCCTGTATGGCGTATGGCGTAAAGATATTTATTATTTATTTACTATTATTTAACATAATTTTATAGTTTGTTTGTCTGTCTGTAAAGCTTACTCGTAATTTCTCCAAATTCGTGAATTTGAAGAATTTAAGTATATTTAAAATGCACTATTTATTTATGCCCAAAAACGACATAGAAGGCTTCTCTAACTTACAGTTAAACTTAAACTAATGTAGTACCACCACCATATGGATCCGCTCGGAGCGAGTTCGGTTCACTCTTGACTAATTATCATCCTTAATTAAATACTACATGACAATGATGTTTTTTAATGAAGGAAAAGTATAGAAAACAAGGAAACTACATCTCATGATATTATACAACTGAATTTTTAGAGCGTAGAAAACTGATCTTTTATCTTTCTAATATTACACCGTTCTAAGTTTGAGTACGAACGCATAAAAATGTTTAAGTGGTCATTATAAGAGAGTCTCATATACGCGAGTTTCATAAACTTGCATCTACAATAAATCTTTCTAGATAAATGAAATACATAAATATCTTCATGCCATTCCCAATACACGGGTAGACAGAGGTCTAGACAGTTAAGTCTTTTCAACCCACCTTCCACCGAAACCATTTTTGTAAAGAAAAATTTCTGATACCATAATTTCATAACATATACAAACTTATGCTAATACTGTTCTTACTTCTGTTTGAGTTATAGAAGCCTAAAAGCCTGTAAATATCTCACCACTCTTCGGAATCGGATGGGAGATTGTAGTTATCCGTCAGAAACGATAAAGCTATGCAAGAAATATTGGTGATTTCATCTCTCCGAATACCTAATATTTGTAAAGATAAATAAACAAAATAAATAAAATAACTTAATCTTAGTCTTTTACTATATTGCAGAGAATTTTTACTTTAATTTCGGATTTCAATACATAATTAACAACGTCATAATTAAAAAGTCACGATAGCCGAGTTGTTGGGTGGTCGGAATTTCGAGTCGAGAGACCCGAGTTCGATCCCCAGGTGGCAGTAAAGAAATTCATCGTTGGCTTGGACATAAAGGTGGCGACGGGCTCACCACCTGTCACGTTGTCCCGATTATATCTTCGGTGGAAGGTGGGTCAACGGGACTTAATTGTCTAGACTTGAGCTCTGTCTACCCCTGTATTGGGAATTGCGTGAAGATATTTCTATGTATATTTCTTTAATTAACAACGTAGACACGAAAACCGACCAGTATGTTATCGATTATGGAAAAGGTTACTAAATAAACGCAGACAGTCAACTGTTAGTACATGAAATAAGGACAGAAATAATTATAAGTGCCAAGGCGAGGTTAAGTCATGATATCCGGTTTTAAATCTGCACTTTAAAATGTTTAGTAAAACGAAACCGAACTTTTCGTTTTATTTTTTAATATTATTTATATAAATACTATATAGGTACTTGTGCGTATATAATAATAGTAATAGCCTAAACGTACTATACTGATTTTACTTAACATTTTATTTAACTTTGTGTATGAACAACATGGACAGTATGGGAGTGTATACGACATGCCATTTCATAACAAGAATTTTAAAATTATCATTATTATTGTTGATTAAAAATAATATGAAAAAGTCACGATAAAATAAATGAAAAAAAGTCACGATAGCCGAGTTGTTGGGTGGTCGGAATTTCGAGTCGAGAGACCCGAGTTCGATCCCCAGGTGGCAGTACCAATGAGTTTTTCAAAACTTATGTACGAATTTCGTCGTTGGCTTGGACATAAAGGCGGCGACGGGCTCACCACCTGTCACGTTGTCCCGAAAATATCTTCGGTGGAAGGTGGGTCGAAGGGACTTAATTGTCTAGACTAGGCCTCTGTCTACCCCTGTATTGGGAATTGCGTGAAGATATTTATTTTATTATTTTATTAAAAATAATACGAGTCGAGAGACCCGAGTTCGATCCCCAGGTGGCAGTACCAATGAGTTTTTCAAAACTTATGTACGAATTTCGTCGTTGGCTTGGACATAAAGGCGGCGACGGGCTCACCACCTGTCACGTTGTCCTGAAAATATCTTCGGTGGAAGGTGGGTCAAAGGGACTTAATTGTCTAGACTTGGCCTCTGTCTACCCCTGTATTGGGAATTGCGTGAAGATATTTATTTTATTATTTTATTAAAAATAATAAGGTAAAGTAATTATTGATCGAACCCAATATTCTAATATTTATCTTATAATAGAAATAGAAATATATGCTATAATAAGTGACTTTGTTGAAAGTTTTTTTTTAAAGGTTAACTGAGTTCCTGATACTACTTAAAAATAGTTTAACGTAGATAATACAGCGGTTTGGTGAAAATTCTCTGTATCGAATTTAGAATCGGTTTATTAGAAGTATTGGAATGGTTCCGCCATGTATCTTAGGCGTATAAATTTACCATTCCCTGTTTTCCCCAGGCTGTCTATGGGTAAGAGGTGGCTAAGGAAAATGTTGTATATTATAATAATTGTAATAATTGAGTCTGTACACTCAACGTGAAGTATACGAGAAAATGAAAGATGTTACAAATTGGACATTGGTAGACTGTAAAAGTTGCATACGTGGTACAGTCGCAACTATTACGCAAATACTATTAGCATGTACCTAATGGATGTTGTATACTGCTAAGGTGATGTGGCCTTTGACACGAACACAGAACCATCTAGGGTTCAGCGGAGGCCTTATTGTTATTCATTTGAAAGTAGAAGACTGTATAATTTCGAATATTTTTAAGTTACAAAATAAATATTGACATTAGCAGTAAATATTTAACCTCAAATGTAGGAAAACGAACTGAACAAAAAAGACAATGTAGGAAACAAATCAGTCGATTTTAATAATCGTAACCGTTATTTATTAGAATTTATCCTTTGAGTGATTACGAGTGAGTTTGGTGTTTAAGAAGACTAACAAAATCGACATAAAAATTATTTTGGAATACTCTCAAATGATTCAATCAGGTTTTTTTTTGATTTAACGGTCTAATTTATTAAACTGTAAATAAGTAAACATTAAAAGTATTAACGAATATTTTTAGTATTTAATACTAAAATTTCAACAGGAAAGTTTATTTTCCTGTTGAAATTTTATTCTTAAATAAGTATCTCACGGCCAAAAAAATCCGAGAACAACCTAGGAAAATTATGAACAATCTTCCTCACTGTAGAGGGCCACGTCCTCCAGTGACTGCTACAGATATTTATGTATATACATACACGTAATATTTATACTGAGTTATCTTATTAGGTCGGTTACCGTATTAGGAGAAATGCGTTGAATTTTTGTGAGGAACTTAAACTTGATAGAGAAATGATATATTTGTTTTTGTAGAAAGAAAGGTGTAGAAAGAAATTAAAATTATAGAGCATCTATTTCCAATATGATGTAATAATTGATCATAATAAAGGTATGCGATATTAATTAAGTAATCTGCCAACTAATTATAATAAATGATAGGAAATAATGACTTCATTTGTGTACCATCCCAAATATCATTAATAATTTTATTTTACAAGTATATTAATTTTAAAATGAGTAATAAGTCAATTGCAAAAATACTCCATGATATTAGTAAACAATTTCATATTAATCACACAAATAATTCTCCCTATCCGGATTTGAGCCCACAACCTCTATTTTTAGTTTCCTCTTCCTTTAAATTAAGGGAGTAACTTAGGAGTGACATATTGAATCATCAAACAAAAATAAAAAACACTTTGTATTTTCTGCACATAGCTCCGTAGACCGTCTGTCTTCATAGATCGACTGACTATACATATATTAGTATAATTGAAACCGTAAAAATCCCTGACAGAAAAATTATATAAGTTGACTACAACACACTCACAACAAACAACACAACAAACATAAAAATTTATTGCTTATTAAATTTGTAAAATGTTTAAAGGTTAAGTATAAACAAGCCTACTAAATAAATGCAATTTATTGAAAATAAAGAACATCAAGTAAACCCAAGAAAAACAATGTTGATATTTTTGTTTTGAGCTCTATAAACGGTTAGTAATTACTTTACTTTATCATGCTTTTTAAGTTTTATTCTTATAAGTAAGTGGTTCAGTATTTATATAGCAAGCAGAGATTTTAATTTTTTTATCGGATTTTTAATAAGATAGGGATAGACTGTTCTCTGCCGGTGAGTTTTATGAAACCCTTTGACAGATGTCTGCTGCCAAACACTAGTGTAGTGTTTTCGTTTAGAATGTACATATACACTATATTTATTTCATTTCATTACATGACCAAAAGCCATTTATATTAAATGGACTGTTATTTAGTTTTACATCCATATCGGCCAGAAAATATATATATGTATAATACATATAAGTAAAAGCCTAAGAAATTCTCAAATTTCTTAAAAAAAATTCAAAAATTTCATTCACCTAATTGTCATGGAGTGTATACGAGTATGTACTTTGGCAATTGGCAAACTCATACTCATAAATGCACCGCGTATGAGTACAAGGTATGTTCCTATATAGGTGTAATAGGTGGGTGGGTCCTCGATTACCTCACTAGATCAAACATAGTTGAACAAGATGCCACCAATATTCTGTAAGAACTTCAACCGATCCTGGTTGACATCGCCTATTCGTGTGGCTTGGTTCATCCGCATTTAATATCTTACAGAATATCTTTCAGTCGATTACCGTAATATTTGACTATATTGTGACATATTCGTGTTGTAGTAACATGTTTTTTGTATTCGTGAGCGAGCGATTACAAGCTAGACTTTAAAAAATTTAAATTATATTAATTATATTTAAATATAAAATATAAATTATATTTACTTTAGATATAAAATTTTACTTAAATGATAATTCTTTGCAAGTCGCAAAAGAGATAAGTCATTCATGTGTTTCGTATGTGTGGGGCCCATTAAGCAATGAAAGATGTTTTGCAACATTATTGAGACTGTGTCGTGAACCTTTCCAAAGTGAAGCTACTGACCTTGAGTCACTTTTGTTTTTACGCTGGAGTAACAGTTTCGAATGTGTGTAATGTAACTTTTCTCTGAGATGATAATAAGGCGTAAATTGTGAGGATTCCGCATTTAAACCGCACCTGTTTATGTTTATCTAGATGAGTGGTATGTATTAACAATTTTCGTTTAATTCCATAAGTTAACTATGAAATGTGTCATATTTTTTTTATTCGTTGGTCAGTTAAAATAATGTAGTACGAAATATTTAAAAATTTTAATAATTGTAAGAGACAATTATGCAAAAGGAAGCTTTAAATAAATAAAAATATTCGCGCTAATCTCAATACTCGGGTAGACAGATGTCCCTCCCCACCCACCTTTAACCGAAAATTTTTTTTGGGACAACGTGACAGGTGGTGAGCCCGTCGCTGTCTTTATGTCCAAGTTAACGATACACATTTTATATAAGTTTCAAAAAAACTTATTGCTACGAGCCTACCACCCGGGGATTAAAATTGGGTCTCTTTACTCGAATGTCGATCTACTGCTCGACTCTACTATCCTGACTTATGGGCTTTAAATAATCTTTTTTTTTTGTAGTTTGCTGCGTAAAATACAGCTTATAACTTTAATTTAAATATAAATGAAGCTCATTAATGCGCAATAATTTTCGTCTTCCAAAATATAATTTTAAATTAGTATCATTTATAATTATAATTGTATTTTCCTACTATTGTCCCTTATCTTCTACACTAATTTTATTGTCCCTTCAGCGCTTCAGCTTGTAATAAACGGGGAACTTAAAGGATCACTGTCGATATCGTAACAATTTCATCGGGACTTTCTGAAAAACCAGCCCAATGATAACCTCAAGTTGTGCTTTTTCAGATTATTTAGTTATTTTTTTTAAGTTTTATAAGTTTATTTAAGGTGCTTTAAGGTACTGTGCAGAGGCAGGTTGAATTTCTTTTCACAAACGTTGGCTGCTTGGAGATGAGACGCTAATGCAAAGCACTTTCTACTTTATGGAGTTCTCGGGAAAAACACTGAGGATATGTTGATAAATTAATATTAATAACTCAACAGTTTACAATGTGTCCACCAATTCTTTTAGCAAAGTTCCGTGATGTTACAGTTAGTGATCATGTTTGGCACTTAATGTCAAAACTAAGATCATTATAATGTATTTATAAAACCCTTATCATTCTTTCATTCCCAATGGAACCTAAAGAAGAATATTATAAGTATTATTTACCTAAAAACAAAAACTTTGAAAGTCTCTTACACCATTTCCAATTACATCCTTCTTTTTTATACCTTTTTTTCACATTTATAAAAGATTATGAGAAACATGTTCTAAAACGTATTCTAATTTAGATCGGACACATGGTCGGATCAACTTAGGACACCTGGCTACAAATGTAAAAGGTCTTATTGTTGCAATGGTGGCAAATTAACATTTCAACTACTATTTTTTTATTTTATTACTAAGTAAATTAGCTGTTTTTGTAATATCTAAGTGTTAATCATGCACTTTAATTACTTCTTAATATAGATAATCTTAATGGAAGAGAGTAAAATAAATACCTTTGATTAGTAGATTCTCGCTTAACAGTACCTTAAGATATGGGGTGGTTAGTTTTATTGATTCAAATGTGTTTCTAGCATACTTATAATTTCTCCATACTGTTCCAGTATCCGTTGTAATGGTGCAGTTAAACGTGTGAATAAAGTTACCGCAATTGTGGTTATTGTTAACGCTAAAATTATAATATGTTGCTACATCAATAGGTTTATGAAATAATCAATTCCCACAATTTTGCTGTTATTTTCACCATGTTAGCATTACTTTGTCCGACATTCAATCCAAATCTTAATAACATACATGTATTAGGAGGTAGCCACATACATACTTTTTCAAATGGCGACTTCACTTGGTGAACATGAGTATTTTTTTTTTACCATGAACGATTTTAATCGCCATTCAGAAGCAGGTTCACAAACGTTGTGTAGCAATAAAGAAATGAAAAAGAAACAAGTTATTAAAGTTCTATTCTTAACCACGGAACTGCTCTAATTTTAGAGCCCGTCGCCATCTTTATGTCCAAGCCAACGATGTAATTCGTACATAAGTTATTGAAATACCCATTGGTACGAGCCTGCCACCTGGGTATCGAACCTCGACTCGGATTTCCGACCATCCAACCACTCAGCTATCGTGACGTGAATATGTTATATACATGTATAAGAAAAAGTTTCTTCATAAAATAAACTTCAACCTTCAGTATATATACGTGAAACATCACCAGCGTAACCACTTACTTAACGTAGCTTGTGATATTATTTCGATGTATTTCTTCCTGGTAATTAAACTTTCCTCTGTGGTATAAATTGTCTAAACTTAGATATGTAACACGGAAATGCGATATCAATAAAATAAAATACGTATCAATAAAAATTCTATGCATGTTTCGAATTTGCTAAATGCTCGTAGGCGTTTCGGCCTGCAAAAATTTTAAATTTATATTAAAATAAAACGAATGAAAATATGAATTTATTTTCGTAGGTTCGTTGGTCATATTTGTTAAAATTCACCAGTTACCCCGAATAAAGCTTCACAGTTACCCTGAATAAAATTTTCGTGAAAAAAATTTTGAAGTGTTTATTGGAAACTAGGATAAAATGAAGTAAAATATAATACGTGATATTTTTCTTAAAAGTATTTTTAGTTTAATAGTCTCGATAGTCAGTGGTTGGGTGGTCGGAATTTCGAGTCAAGAGACCCGAGTTCGATCCCCAGGAGGCAGACTAGTACCAATGGAGTTTTTCAAAAACTTATGTACAAATTTATCGTCGGCTTAGACATTGAGACGGCGATGGGATCACCACCTGTCACGTTGGCCCGAAAATATCCTCGGTGGAAGGTGGCTCGAAGGGATTTCATTGTTTAGATTAGACCTCTGTCTACCTCTGTATTGGGAATTGCGTGAAAATATTTATTTATTTATTATAAAAGTATTTTTGATAATAGATTTTTTAATTTTTATTTTGTAAGTTTTTTATTTTGTAAGTTTGCAGCACGTTTGACGGGTCAGCTGATGTAAATTTAATAAACTTTATAAAGTTATCACGTTTTCTTAAAATTTCAGGGTTAATATGAAAATAATTTAGCTATTTCGACCTTCTAAGCGACCTTTATGTTTCACATAAACTCAATTACTTCGAAAGTTGCATCAACGTATAAATTGTTGTGACCGCAGACAGGTCAAATTTAGAGGTATCGTGTTAATAGCTACTTTTATATTGTTGAAAACCTAAATCACAAATTCATGGACGAATCGAGATAATTTGAAAATAACCTTTTATAAAATAAATCTTCAACAAATTTCTTTAAAGTAACATGTTTTTTTTCGAATCATGCACAATTTGTCAATGTTGATCAACTAGATAAGTTCATTTTCATTTCAACTCCTACGATGTGCTTTGATAGGAATATTTATTTTGCCGAGTAGAGATAAGAAGGGATGTCGTAAGAAGGGATTTCACAAGATTCCATAAGGGGGGTTCATCACACACAGAATACTATTTTTAGCATTTTAAAATTACCAACTACGGAATTCACACAAACCCACCTATGAAGGAGATAGACAGCTAAAAATAAAAAAAAACTTTTTATTTATACAGTTAAATATCTTAAAATATTTTAAATGTTTTGAATTGTCAATGTTATATAGACTCAAATCTTTGAAAAAAATCTTATTTATTTCGTCACGTTGAACTAATAACTATAAAACAAGAATGCATTTGGCACGAAATGTAAAACATTAAATTTCTTCCAGTACTATTTTACTTATTAAATTTATAGAGATTTTATTATATGATAATAATTCGTATGTCATATATATGAGATTTTGTTGTAATTTGTAAATATTATCGTAGTTAAATTATTCAAAAATGCAGCAGCATGTCCTTATGTCCAGGCCAACGATATAATTCGTACATAAGTTCTTTTTTTTGAAAAACCCATTGGTACGAGCCTGCCACTTGGGGACCAAACTCAGGTCTCTTGACTCGAAATTCCGACCTCCCAACCACTCGGCTATCGTGACATTTATAAATAATTCATCTATTGTCGCTGTAATAGAGAGCCATTAAAGGTATTATAAAAAATTATGATTTTTGTATCTTCAGGTTTTGTCCCAATGCTGTAACTGGCAAACATTTCTGTGAAAATTATTCGTATCTTTTGGGACAGCGTGACAGGTGGTGAGCCCGTCGCCGTCTTAATGTCCAAGCCAACGATATAATTCGTACATAAGTTTGTAAAAACCTATAGGTACGAGCCCGGCACCAGGGGATCGAACTCGGGTCTTTTGACTCGCTATTCCGACTACCCAACCACACGCCTACCGTGACTAATTTTGTGTTAGTGCTTATATATAAGTCTAAGTAATTTGTACTGGATGCAATTTTGGACAGGACTTATGTAAATATATAACATGAAAAGGGATTTACATAAATAACTTTTTCGTCAAAAGAAGATTAGACTTAATGATGTAAGATAAAAAGGCTCCAATTAGATTGAACCTATAACCTACTTTCATTTTATCGAATAAATGGTGATCTAGATTTAAGCGCTTCATGGTTATTAGCATTTGTACTATTTTTATTATTTATTGTTAATTGAATGTAAAATATAATTTCTAGCGAGCACGAACAAGTAATGATCATTTATTAAAACTCCAATATTTCATCTCTTCTATGAATATTTTAATATGTTATATATAAATATGTTTTATGTTTCTTCACCTTTATGATGTAACACTTTCATTCATCAAAACTATGTGATTTTGTAGAAATCTATGATCTAGGCGACCTCTATCTATGAATAAATTTGTTACATAAAACTTAATATAATCCGATGATTACGTGATGGTGGCAAATAAAAAAAATATACCAACAAAAGCTTCGACAAAAGCTCGTAACGGAATACGTTAGTTATTATTATGAACTTACAGCTATATTGATTTTATGAACCAGAGAACACTAGGCAAAGCAACGACACGCCACTAATTTAACAGTCACTTGTTATCCAATGCTCTCAATACGGTGTTAGCAAACGCGCGCGCGGCCCGCAAGTTGCAACGTTACTGTATGTGGGCCCTGCCATCTTGAGCAACAGTTGTGGTGGTGAACGGTCAATGGTAATAGGTGCTGTTGGTCTATAGGAAACCATCGCAACTGTGATTCGTCACACAGAAAGGTGTATAATTTTTAGGAAATTATATCTAGGCTGTGTGAAGGTCGTTTAACTATTTTGAGTCAGTATGTTATTAGGGATTACCTTATAGATGTAGCCTTATGGTGTATTAGCTTTTGATGAGAGATTAAAGAAAATGGAATCTTACAAGTTATTTAAATGAATAATTCAAGAAGAATTCCAGAAAATTTCAACAAAATATTCAAAAAAACTTCGAGTAAAATCATATTTGCAATTTTATGTATCCTGTAATATAGCAGCAGAAATCAGGCACCTAATCCTTTCTTGTAAACGTGATAAAAAGCTTTTTAGATGAAAATTTAATCAGCCTACAGAGGGCATAATAATTATTATCCACAAATCTATAAAAGTATGTTAAGAATAGAATAATAAATAATGCAACGCTTCGCAGTAATTTATGAATCCACTTGTCGAATCTGAAGATTATTTAATATTTTAAAATCTGCTGGACGACAGAGGGCTCTCCTGTAGTCTCCAGTAGTTCAAAGGGATGATTTATGTTCATGCCGATGCATCAGCAAAACGAATCTTCCTTTGAGTGTCTAACTTGAATTAGAAATGAATGTGTGAGTGAATGAATTCTTTCGTTACGATCACCATTCGTTTTCTTGTCCTGCTGTGAGAAGCCGGTCAAGTGGGAATTCCTGTTAAATTCCCGTGAGTGGACTAACTAATAACTAACTTATCAAGCTTGGTAATTGGCTAATCCCGTAGAGAAATCAATATCAAAATTTTACTGATTTTATCCTGAGTAAAAGTCATAAACTTGACAGAGTATGTAAAATGTACTGCGATGTCCTAATTAATTTATTTTGCACTCTTGTTTTGGCTCGGGTTTGTTTCATTATGAATAAAATCATTTATATACGATTGCCCGAAGTTTTAAAGGTCTTCAAATTTCTTTACAGTGCGAAATAAATCTTTATATGAGGCTTAACATAAATAAGTAAATATGAATGTCATATTTTAAAAATAGAGATTAAATTATATATGTATTAATTTTTAATTATAATTAATTTTAATTAATTCATTTTAATTAAAAATTTAAATTAATAAAAAATGTTTTTCAGAAACAAATTTTTAGACAACATTTAGTGTTGTAACTATTTGGTATATTGTTTGGTAAAAGATTTTAACGCGTTTTAAGATTGAATCATGCTTTTCTGAATTAGGACTGTTTCCGCCGGAAGTTCTTTATCATTAGCGCGGCGGTTGGTGCGTTCACAGTACTACAAATACGATTGCAAAATTGTATATTTTTACTCAACTTGGTTAAGTCTGTATACTTTACTTTGTTACCTTAAATAACAATTTAAGTACATAACACATAATTTGTGGTGCGCCTGCGTTGTTGTACTTTTGAATACAGTACAACCAGGTTCTAGGGCAGGACTACTATTGTGTGAGATTTGTAACCTTTTTAGATCTATCTTGAATTGTAGACAGTTTATAATATTAGTAATACTCAATTATATCACTTAATTTAATTTCATTTAATGACTGTAGGTACTTCTAATTAATCATTTCTCCAAAATAAGCTAAAGAGTTAACTAATTTTTTCCACATTAATTCCAAATTCGAAAAAAAAATGAAGAAAACTGTATAATAATTATGTCACGATAGCTAAGTGGTTAGTTAGCTGATACCGATAGTGATCGGAATTTGAGTCAAAATGCCTGAGTTTAATCTTAGGTACATCATCTTGGTACCAATCAGTTATTTCATATATACGATTTATATCGTAGACTTGATATAAAGACGGTGACACACTTACCACCTGCCATGTTGTCCTAAAATGTTTTGGGAATAGTGTGAAAATATTTGATAATTATTAAAATAAGAAATAGAAAGCAGATAGGTGTTGTAAGAAGCGAACAAAGCCTACAAAATGAAAAGTATTTTACAGATTCTGGGATAGACACCTATAAAAACATCAAACATCTATTAATAAACTAAAAATAAAGCAGTCTGATAACGGACCAATAAGAAGCGAGGATTGGTATTGATGTCGCCAATTTGCTTACTAATGGCTGCGATCATGACAAATATACTTTTACGATTGTGGACTATGTCTGTAGTGGACTTTTACATTCTATTATGCGAGCGAGTGTTGTCTCCGCTTGCGGTCGAATGACTGCAGGGGAACTGGTCGAGGTTTATCCTCCTTCAGTAGTCTCGAAGCGCTGGTCATAAATATGAGTAGGTCGTTGGGGCAGCACCGCAGTGCTGATGGTAATTTGGCACTTAATGCCACGGCAAATGGTGTTTATGGCCAATCCCCACCCTCAGTGCGGACTCCTTTGGGGGAAGCCCGGTTAACTTACCAGCGAGCGGGCGTGACTTACCGTGTAATCTAGGTGGCTACCCTAGGCTTTCCTGATAATTTGGCAATCGCGTTCAACACTACTGGGACTGGATCAGTTCCGCTGTTGAGCACTTGAAGTAGTTCTCTTAGGAAAGCGATGACCTGATGATGATGGCGGTAATCTTCTCCCCTGATTCAAGTCCTGCAGCCATGACTGGGGCAGTCACGGGTGTTGTCACCCGTTCTGCCTCGGTGGGCTCCGGTTGGCTTGCCTGTTTGGACTTTTCTTTTTCGATTTCCGGGGCTTCTTGCTGCTGGCTGGGCTATTTTGGGTCGGTACTTGTTCGCCGGGGCCATCAAGTTAGTATGGCTGGCCGCGGTCTCCACCATCGGCGTTGTGCTGGTGGAGGACGAGACTGAGATACCATACCAGCACCGCGGTTTCGAAGTTCGCGCCTGAAGACAGGGCAGGACGCGTTGTTGGCTGTGTGCGCCTGACCACAGTTAGCGCACGTGGGCGATTCTTTCAGTGGGCGACGGCAGTCATGTGTGCTGGCCGCTAAACTTCACACATACTTGGTGCCGATGGTAGGCGAGCGATGAGTGCTGGAATTTCTGGCACAAATGACGCTGTGCTGGGCCCTTTTTTCCCGCCAGGCTTCAATTTTTATCCCAGGCATTAAGAACAGTTCTTCTACGGCGTAGACCTTCTGGAGGATGCCTTCCGTTCTCCTGAACTGAGCAAAGAAAATACAGCCCGGTCATCCATGCCTTGCGCGGATGGACCGGATGTATTCCGGCTCGAAGCCCAGGTCGCGGAAGGCATCCATAATCTCTTCCGATATGGTGTTCGCCGGGAGTCCTCTGATTGCTACTTTGACGCTTCTCTCGGCCGACAGTGAGTAGGTGAACCAGACCAGGTTCTCCTCCGCTTCCGGCTTCGAGAGATATCTTTGTAGGAATCTAAACTCGGTGTCCGATTCTAGGATGAAGCGGACACCTTCGCCGTAGTGAATTCGATCACGTGGGCATCAAATTGCTCCAGGATTCGAGCTTCGGCAGGGGGTATTCCTACCCTAGCCGCGACGAATCTCTGGAGCTTCTGCTCCAGGAGAGCGACGGAGTGGTCAGCAGTCACGGGCTGGATAAGGCCGAGCCTTTTCAGGCGCTTCTGCATCACCAGGTCGTGTTCGCAGCGAGAGCGGGAAGGAAGGTCCTCGATGCGGAATTTAGCTATAGGTGTGCTCGGCAGCTGGTTGTCCGAGTCACTGTCCTCAGGCTCGGAGTGGGCCCCTCTAGGGGGCGTGGCAGGAGAGCTGTTGCTCATCCTTGAAGAGTTTCCTTGCTGAGTTGCCCAGGACCTTTAGGCCACAGCGCGTCGCTCGGGTGACCCCCTTCACCCAGGCAAACCCACGGGGGGCGCCGGGTTTCGAGGTTTGAGCGACCGACGCGGGCCGCAAGGCGCTCAGGGTTCGGCGGCGACGCTCGTCTCGAAGAGACGAGGCGGTACATTTTTTACATTATATAAAAATAGTAAGCAAAAACTCACCAAATTCAGGTACAGGTCCGAACGGTTTCAACACTAGTGCTTCAACTCAGCGACTGTCCTTCTATTATGCATTCTTTGATGTATGTGCGTAACCGATACTGGTACCATTGTGGGGGATAGTAATAGTAATTTAGTTTTATGGTAGCATTATTACGTAAAAAAATACGGAAGCAACATAACATCTAAATTTATTGCAATAAAAAAGAATTTTATTTATGCAATCAATTAAACCTGTGTGTGATCGGTCTACGTGAGTTTTGACGCGTGAGCACCTTTCAGTTTTCAATGACTGCCACACCAGATTACAGCATCACTAATTTGCAAGGGGAAGGCTGGTTATTCGCTCTTATTTACATGGCGTTCACAGAAAATTCTGCTAACAATAAAGATGATTTATAAAATTAAAGAGAAATTTAAAAAATCTACTGATAAGGGCGGGAATTTTTAAAATAGACTTTTTAAATTTCTCTTTAATTTAATAACAAACAGTTCAGCATAGCTCATATGCTTTAAAAATCAATAAAATTACAATGATTTGTAAACACAAAGTTTGCTGCAGGTTCTATCCTATTACCATACTCTAGATTTTTATTAAAAATATCTCACGTGATACAGCGACCATCTGCAAAATATTGCGGAGAGTCGATGGATGCAGGTGGCACATGGCCGTTGTATGTGGCAATCTTTGAGGGGGCCTATTTCAGCAGTGGACTTTACATAGGCAGTAATGATGATGACGATGATGATTCACGTCCGCTCTATGTAATTGAATTACTCACATGCCGACCTTTCACTTTGGTTCTCTTCTATTGTAGTTAATCTGATATCATTTTTAACAATAGAATTTAATTTTTTTCAGAGATCGCGTAGTATAAGTTAAATAAATAAATATTAAATATCTTCACGCATTCCACTAGACATCTGTCTACCCCTGTATTCCCAATACAGGGATAGACAGAGGTGTAGTTTAGACATTAAGTCCCTTCGACCTACCTTCCACCGAAGATATTTTCGGGACAACGTGACAGGTGGTGAGCTCGTCGCCGACTTTATGTCCAAGCCAACGATATAATTCGTACATAAGTTTTTGAAAAACCCATTGGTACGAGCCTGCTACCTGGGGATCGAACTCGGGTCTCTCGACTCGTAATTCCGACCACCCAACCACTCGGCTATCGTGACTTATATAATTCGTAATAATTTTATCATCGAAATTCGAGACATCGATTTGAAATTCGAAACATCGTAAGAAAATCTCCGCGTTTGTTATAATAAAAAAAATCTTTCTAAGATGATAATTCGTAGATAAGTTTTTGAAAAACCCATTGGTACGAGCCTGCCACCTGTGGACCGAACTCGGGTCACTTGACTCGAAATTCCGACCATCCAACCACTCGGCAATCGTGACTGTTACCGTAGTATAAGTAATCTAAATTAGTTCTCTTTTTGGAATATTATTGTTATCTAAACCTAGGCGCAGGCAGGAGCTGTTTCCAGTTCTATATATACAAAATTTGCGGATTTATAATCGGCGTAGTGTCCACCATGAGAGTAAAGTTCTTTAAGAGAGTGGCTGCATAAGTTCGATTTGGCGGACGTAGCACATCATAGAAAGATTTTTTTTATTATAACAAACGCGCAGAATTTCTTACGATGTTTCGAATTTAAAATCGATGTATCGAATTTCGATGATAAAATTGTTACGAATAATTTCAGTAGCTCTGGCCCGGAAATTGATTTTGAATAGTTCGCTTTCTTAAGCACTCTAACTACTAGACTACCACTGCGAGTATTTCCATGTCAGTGTCGCTAAATAGAAATCCAGAATTCTGCGCATTTTAATTATTTACTTACTTTCTTTACTTACTTTTTAACTAACGTTAATACCTCACTTATTACAAAATCAACGATAACGGGTGGTTGGGTAATCGGAATTCGAGTCAAGAAACCTGAGTTTCGAGATATATTTAATTTTACTTTTAAAATAAAACGATTT
This sequence comes from Sericinus montela, assembly GCA_029286605.1. Lineage (NCBI taxonomy): Eukaryota > Metazoa > Arthropoda > Insecta > Lepidoptera > Papilionidae > Sericinus > Sericinus montela. Next base: position 2,514,690 of record JAGSMR010000038.1, read on the forward strand.
TCGGATTTTATCGCGTTTTTTAATTAGTTTTTACAAACTTTTTTTATTTCCCGACGTTTCGGATGCTTTACAGCATCTGTGGTCACGGGGGGACAGATGCTGTAATGATGCTGATGCTGTAAAGCATCTGGAACGTCGGGAAATAAAAATAGTTTGTAAAAACTAATTAAAATACGCGATAAAATCCGAAACTCGTTTTATTTGAAATGTGTAGTATTCGCGTAAATACAAAAAATAATTTTTACTTATTAAAAAAATTATAAATTATTTTCTCTTGACATTTCAATTTATGTGGAAATAACTTTTAACTAGATGTGATTTGTCTGTATGGGAATTGCAATATTGGCTTTTCAAAGTCGAGCCTAACGATTCGTGCGCCTGTACGTAATTAGTGATAGTTTTTAAATTGTTGGCTGTTTTAAAACTATGTAATAGTAATTATCAACATGTTTTCAAGTGTGTTTTTTTTTACAAATAGTTAAATTTGACAAAAGTAAATCCCTGGTTATATTTGGTCTTTTGGTGCCTAAGTTATTTTCTATAAAATCACTTTTGACTTAGTTGCATTTATTTCTCTTGATTTTTCTTTTTATAGGTTATCAAGAGAGCTGAACATAAGTATCACGTATAGTTTTTCTATTTTTTTTAATTGCTGACGAAGAACCTTAAAACTAATAACTAATGAAGAACTAATATTAACGAGTCATATTATAAATGTCTAAGTTTGTAGGTCAAAACAATTGTTAATCGAACACGTGACATAGTCGCGGGTCGCAGTCAGTCATACTTTATAAAAGTTATTAAAATTTGTTAGGAAAAAAACTGGCAAATGTTAGTTAAAAATGTAGAACAGAATTTACAATTCAAATACAGCACGGTAATAATTAATTACAACCTTTTTATGAGTAATAGGTTACGTTCTTTCTTTGCTATGAATAGATCAAAGGTGCACTGTATCTTTATGTATTAACGGAGTAGTTTTAGTTATTTGTAATAAAATCTCATAGATGCTAAACCTGATGCTTGATAGATGTCTACAAGTCGTCTAGGACATTATTCCAAAAGTATAAACGCTCTTAATATTGTACCTTTGAAAAAAAGAAAACATAATTTATTATCATCAATTGTTATCATTAATTATTGTTTTTATACATACATATATTTTTATATAGATGGGGACAACATCACATACTTTGCTCCGATCCCAATGTAAGGTGCTAAAGCACTTGAGGTATGGGAATCGGAAACAACGACTGTACCATAAACAACCAGACCCGAGAAAATGTAGAAAAAATGGTTTTTTACATTGACCCGACCGGGCCTCGAGATGGCGGCATCTTGAAAACCGATGTTTACGCCACTCGTCCACGGAGGTCGTCAACTACTAATTTATAAAGTTAATATAATTACGGACTGTCAATCATCCCATATTAAACCTCTTAAATGGCAACGCTTCTAAACGTTTCTTTGAAATGAATTTCAGCCGCTAAATTACCATGATATCTGGTGCTGCAGTGGTCACTTAAAATCAAGTCTTCTGTTAGCACGTTTTTCATTTTATTTATATTGATAAAAATGTATAAAAACTTGCGTCTAAATTCCTATCCAGTGTAATGCAGTAAATTATTTAAATGCCTACGGTTTTCATCCGTGTTGTATCCTCCAAAAACTCACGTTGCGAAAGGACGTAAATATACAAAATCTCTTTTGAAACAAATGTGTAACTAAATTTGTACACTCAATTTCGTAATGTGCTAAATAAAATGAAAACTACACTTACATCTTATTACCAATACCTTGTTATTTATTGCATTCTTGACGGTAAACTGTTCAGAAATATATTACATGCACATGCCTTAACTTGTGATTTTGTTCGTTTGATCTACAGGAACACTTAAATTGTGAAAACTAAGACTACTTTTTACAATTGTGATTATTGCTTATTTTTTGGATTTTAAATTTGTGCTAAATTATACGACTATCTAAAGTAATTTATACAATATAATATATGGTTATTAAATAGTACAATTTTATGGATTTTTTTTTATTTGAAGTCATGCTGATCTTTTACTTATTAAATTAGTGAGAAATTTAAACTTCATGTTCTAATTTTGTAAATCTCTCATTAATTTAATGAATAACTTTACAAAGTTGTTGTTGAAAAAAATACTTTGCAATATTCTGCATGCAAACTAATTACCTCTTATTAACTACCTTGAATAACATTACGTTATATTGTTTCTTAGAATTTAATTAATTACTATAATTTAATTACCTTTAGTTTGGAAAGTGGAAGTAATTATACATAAGCAAGGCGATATTCAATACGCGCTAGTAAGAGCGCTTCTGTTACCGACAATTTTCTAAGCTTATAAGAAGAGAATAAACTTCGGCGATTTGGTGCTGTCTGTGTGTCTATAGACTGTCTTTTTACAACAAGAAGGCTAGACTTGAAAGCCTCGGCATTAAGCGGCGTCTATCCTCCACTGTACCTACTCGCATTCTCACTTGCCTTTGGGTATACGTACAGACGTGACGATAATAGTCTCATTGAACACCTGTTAGGTTAAGGATGATATCTTTGATAGGATAGATCTATTATTAACGATTGCCGATAGCCTTGTTAGTAGTGTCCTGCCTTCGAAGCTCAGAGTTGTGCAAATCCCGCTACGGATAAACATTTATATGATGATGTTTAAACACGTCATAAATGAATATCTATGAAAGTATATTACCGGTATCTCGGACATTGAGATACTCACGGGCCGTCACGTACTCCCGAATAAGCCTCGGTGAAAGGTGAATTGTAACGACTCAGTTGTTTAGATCTCTTTCTATCACAGTATTTTCCCAAATACCGGACGAAATATTTAAACATAAATCATTCACGTGTCAGGTTCCAAATAAGACAATAAGGATAAATTATATTTTAATGTTGTATATTCGTTTTAGTAATATTCTTTTAAAAACTAGTTAACCTCAATACGAAATCCTTGATATTAGTGAATGGAGCTGAAAGAGAGCATGTATCAGAATGCTTCCGTAATAAATAATGATTGGCTGTAAAAGGAAATATCTACCTTTTATACTTACAAAATTTGTTTAGTTAAGTAAAATACATATAGGTAGTAAATTAACGTTGGTGTAAATAAGATATACACAGTCAGGTCATAAGTATTGTCACACAGTAAAAACTTTTCTTTTAGAATGCTTTTACAAAAAAGTTTATTGAATTCGAATTTCAAATTGTTCATGAAAATAAAACTACACACTTTTTAGAATTTTACTGATTTTTAAATATGGAGTGGACACTTAAAGAAGACCGTATTGCAGTTATTGCGTTGCATCGTTGCGGTTACGCGCCAATTCAAGTTTTTGACATACTGAAAAATTAGAATATAACCAAAAGATTTGTTTATCGTACCATCAAACGATACAATGAAGACTCTAGTGAAGATGACAGGTCAAGAAGTGGTCGCCCTCGGTCTGTTAGGACTCCAGCAGTGATAAAAGCTGTGAAGGCTCGAATTCAAAGAAATCTCAGACGTAAGCAGAAACTGTTGCCCTTCAGATGGGGTTAAGCAGAACCACGGTGAAAAGGGTGTTAAATGAAGACTTAGGGCTTCGGGCATATCGAAGAAAAACAGGACATTGTTTGAATGTTCGTCTAATGCACCTGAGACTGAAGAGATGCCGCGGTTTGTTTAAGCGGTACGCGGGAATAAAATATCGGTAAATTCTTTTTTCGGATAAAAATTTTTTTCCGTAGAAGAGAGCTACAACTAACAAAATAATAAGGTGTACGCACACAGTAGTGAAGAAGCGAGCAACCGTATGCCGCGTGTCCAACAAGGTCATTTTCCATCCTCGCCCATGGTATGGTTGGGAGTTTCTTATTGGGGCTTAACAGAGGTACATTTTTGCGAGAAAGGTGTAAAAACGAATGCTGTTGTGTATCAAAATACAGTCCTGACGAACCTTGTGGAACCTGTTTCTCATACCATGTTCAATAACAGGCACTGGGTATTCCAACAAGATTCGGCGCCAGCTCATAGAGTGAAGAGCATACAAGACTGGCTGGCGGCGCGTGAAATCGACTTCATCGGGCACGAAGACTGGCCCCCCTCCAGTCCAGATTTGAATCCGTTAGATTACAAGATATGGCAAAACTTGTAGTAAAAGGCGTGCTCGAAGCCTCATCCCAATTTGGAGTCATTCAAGACGTCTTTGATTAAGGCTGTCGCCGATATTGACATGGACCTCGTTCGTGCTGCGATAGACGACTGGCTGTACAGTTTGTAGGCCTGTATTCAAAATCACGGAGGTCATTTTGAATAAACATTAGTATCATAAGAATCTATGTTTTGTTAAGTTCATTTTGGTATATAAATAGTTACATAATGAATAAACTTGTTTTAATTATTTTAGGTTAAACATGTGACAGAATTTATGACCTGACTAGGTATTATATAAAATATATAAATGTTATCAGATTAAGAATATTAGTTAATTTTTACTTTTATTTCTCTGCTAAAGTTCCGTTTTCACAATGAGTATACATTCTTACAAATAAACGGGCACTTTTTACAAATAAACACCAACAGATGCAACTTTTAAAGTTGCATCTGTTGGTGTTGGTTTTTTGCGTCATCGCTCAGATACTATAGATACTATTTGCGAATTTTTGAAAAATGAACTCAAGGACAAGTCTCACAAGGACTCTGTGTATACATAATCGTATTAACCCTGTTCACATTTCTCCCAATCTGGGTCGCCACTTGTGGCAGTTGTGCTACCATCTATTATAGATTACGCACGGTTCCTAAACCTTCGAGAGGATTGTACGGATTGACATCACCGCCATCTAGTGTACAATTTACAAAAATATCTGTTCTGTCAAGTAAATAGTAATCCCGCCCTTGTAAGTTGCTTTTTAAATTTTTCATTTTATAACACAATAGTTTTTAACTTACATGTGCAAATAAATATAAGTATGTAATTTGATAAATTACTTTCATATAAAAATATATTAGTTTCATGTATAATTATTATATAATAAAAAATAACAATGAGGCATTGTTGCATCAAAGGATATCCTTACTAAAAATGTAAAATCGCCTAATAGACAAAAGTGTAATGTAAGTAATATTATAGTGTTAAGTCATGCTGAAGTGCAAGTTACATTTAAATATAATAATAAAAACAGTGAAGTAAATTTTGAAAATTTATTTTGTAATTAGTAAAATTAAAAATTGTCACCTAAATGAGAAGCCTTATTTCGTTATCATGAACTAAATAGCACTAATTCTCAATTGATGAAAAAAAGGGTACACTTTGAATTTTGTTGAAAGTATACTTAATAAATTTTAAAAGAGTACGTTATATACTTTTTCTAACACGTTGTTTTTCTTTATTAGTTACCGAAAGTATTTATTGAGGTTAATTCAAAATCTGCTCTATCCAAGTAAATAACTGCTAGTCAAAACCAGCAGGAACCCAATAATCTAATAATATCTTAAAACTTTTACAAAAAACAACGAAACGAATTATATTTTGGGGCAACTCGGTAAACAAAATTCTACTATTCAAAACACAAAAGAGATGTATCAGAGCCATAAAGGGACTGAAATCAACAGACAGTTGTAGATTATTTTTTACAATTGAACTTTGCCTTTTCATATATTTATCAAGGGTATGTTATGCAAAATAAACACCAGTTTGTTACTTTTTCGCAAAGAAATGCTCATATAACACACAGACGTGGTGATAGATAGTGTCTAAAAATTTGCAAAACAGAACTAGCGTTTTTTTGGTACGTCGCACAAGATATTAAAAAAAATCCATATAAATATAAGAACTTGCCCATTACATCATTTAAAAAACTTCCGACATTGCTACTCGATAAATGACATTACTCATTTTCAGAACTTTGACATTGGTTTTAACTAATTTATTTGTAATTTATTTAGATTTCTTTCTTATTTTTTATTTAAATTTGACATTGTTGTTAATCCATTTATTTTTCATTTCGTGTTTTATTTTTTTAAATAAAATAAATAAATATAAATATTTTCACGCAATTCCCAATACAGGAGTAGACAGAGGTCTAGTCTAGACAATTAAGCCCCTTCGACTCACTTTCCACCGAAGATATTTTCGGGACAACGTGACAGGTGGTGAGCCCGTCGCCGCCTTTATGTCCAAGCCAACGGCATTTTCGTACATAAGTTTTTGAAAAACTCATTGGTACGAGCCAGCCATCTGGGGCTAAAAAATTAATATTTAAATACCTTCATTAATGTGGAAATGTAGTGAGACTATAACTGTAAAACAACACCTTTATGTAACATCTATTCTATTCTAAAAATTTACGACCTCTGTGGACCAGTGGCGCACATTGGTTTTCATGGTGTCGCTAGCTCTGAAGTCCCGGGTTCGATTCCCGGTCCTCTCAATACAGAAAATACTTTCCTACATTTTCTCGGGTGGTGCCTTTGTGGTACATTTTTTGTTTCTGATTCCAAAATACAAATGCTGAAGCTGCTTACTTTGAGGTCGAAGCACTGTGTATAATGTTGTTCCTATCTGTGTGTGTTGTTATATGAAAGCATTATTGGTTTAAAACTGATTATTAAGCACCTAGCCCACTTCTAGCTTGTCGGATCAAATACGTGCAATCGGTCGTCATCAATTATTAATTAAATGACCGAAAATCCTCATTAACACACTTTTATTGGCTTGGTATATAGCAACCTATGTAACGGAGTCTTTGAACGTGATGTAAACCCGTTTTATAACGTCGGATTGAATATTCACAGTTTAAATTTTAGGTTTTAAAACTAGAGTAATTTTTATTGCAATAAACTGGACAAAAAGTTACTCCGATGGCATCGGAGTAAAACAAGCGAATCATGTGTAATATGAATATACGATATAATAATTTTAGCCTCGTTGATACAAGAAAAGTTCAAAAGTATTACCCAACGCCTGTTTTATATGCGAAAGTGGTAACGTTTCGCCATCGTTTCGACTCTGTGTCTTCTAACGAAACAACCTCAAGGCGAACCCTTGACCGTAGTTACAGTTGGCTACAATGTTTTGAAGAAATATCATTACTTAACGGCCTATGAATATTTACTGCAGAAAATAGGTCACTTTAGTAAGGAAGATATGCCAAAATTACCACGCAAGGCAATCGGATAAGATATCTTTCACTTTACACGCCGCTGCCCGTCATTGGTTTATTTTTTATAGAGTGGGGAGGCAAACGAGCAGGTGGCTCACGTGATGGTAAGTGATTACCGCCGCCCATGAATACCTGCAATACTGGAGGAATAGCAGATGCGTTGCCGGCCTTTGAGTTTTTAACAGTGGTAGAGCCACGCATCAGCTTTTGTTGTAGCATAAATGGGCCGGCTCGACCGGGGAAGTACCACGACCTCACAAAATACCAGCGTGAAGTAGAAGTCTAACAAACTTCTGCGTTTCGTTTGGTGAGTGCAGGTAACCGGTGGCCCACACACCCCCCTCCCCCAGAATTGGGGCACTCTAAGGGAGGCAACGCATCTGCTAAGCCTCTGGTATTGCGGGAGTTCATGAGCGGCGGTAATCACTTACCATCACGTGAGCCACCTGCTCGTTTGCCTCCCTTTTCTATAAAAAAATAAAATAAAAAAAGAAAGTTATAGGCTCTTTTCTTGAAGGTCCCTAAGTCGTATCTGTCCGAAAAAATCGCTGACGGCAGCACATTCCATAAAGTGCAAGTGCGTGGCAGAAGATTCCGCAAAAATCACACTGGTGGAATGCCAAGCATCAAGATGGAATTATTTACTATGCCGTAAAGGTACGATGGTGAAATTCAGCGGCTGGGTTTAATCCGAACAATTCCTGGGTTTGTTCTGGTATTTCTATGATTACTTAACATTTACTAGTTACAATATCGTGCCACATGAAAACCGGTGTGTTCGCTACACGTTCATTGAAATTGTCGTCGGTCGTCAGCTTCTTCTTGTCATCAAGTTGGTCATCAAGCATAATGAGATTTTTTGCCTCGTTGTATTGGCGTTAGAATATAAAAGGAAGGAAGGAAGGTTAGAATATAATGTGGAATTTTACTTTAAACCTAACTTTTTAATAATGCGCTACTAGTTTCTGCCTGTGACTTTGTCTGTGTGGACTTCAGAATTGGGTCCAGAGACAAATGAAAAATATGAGGGCATTAAAACTACATTAAGTAAATAGAAACCTTTGTACGAAGTATCCAATATATGACTTCGTTCACAAACAACTTATAGAATCGGGAGAAAAGGGTTGGCTTCTTTCTTTTCGGTTGAGCCGTTTATGCGTGATTGTGTAACAAATACTACTCACAAGTACACTATATTTAACACATGTAATGTTAATAGGATAATATTCTGTATATTATTACTTACTTACTTACACGATAGCCGAGTGGTTGGGTGGTCGGAATTTCGAGTCAATAGACCCGAGTTCGATCCCCAGTTGATAGGCTCGTACCAATGGGTTTTTCAAAAACTTATGTACGAATATCGTTGGCTTGGACATAAAGACGGCGACGGGCTCACCACCTGTCACGTTGTCCCGAAAATATCTTCGGTGGAAGGTGGGTCGAAGGGACTTAATTGTCTAGACTCGACCTCTGTCTACCCCTGTATTGGGAATTGCGTGAAGAAATTTTTTTTTATTTTTTATTATTCCTTACTACTTAGATTATTCCATAAACATATGCCCAATCTCCGAAAATTTTTTAGCGGGCGGGATTTGATGAGTTGATGTTCAAAGATTATATTAAATATAAATAATTGTATAAAAGAAGTCACGATAGACTAATTGTTGGGTAATCGGTATTCGAGTCGAGAGTTTCGGGTTCGATCCCCTGGTGGCAGGTTCGTACCATTGGGTTTATTGAAAGACTTAAGTACGATATCGTTGGCTTGAACATAAAGACGCGACGGAGGCATCGCGTGTCACGTTGTCCCAAAAAAGTCTTCGGTGGAAAAAGTGGGTCGAAAGGACTAAATTGTCTAGACCTCTGTCTAGTCTTGTATTGGGAATGACGTGAAGATAATATTTTATTAATGGCATGCATTTATACAATGCTGGGTAGTTGGTGAGCTGTACCTGCTATCAAAGATTTCTAGAATGTTATTGAAAACACCCGCGCGCTGTCTAGCTGCGAGATAACATGTTTGCGCGTAATGGCAACAATTATGTGTGTGTGCTTTTGGATTATTTATTTAATGGATTTCGTGGCAGCCGTACAAGTATCGAGAAAATATTTTTTTTATTTTGACTCATGGGTTATTGATCTTTTCCGTCTGGGTATTCCATAAGCTGCGTCTAAAAATTGTTGCTGCAGATTAAAATTGTGTATTGTCTGGTGTTATGTTAACTTGTCTTGTTAAATTATACGAATGTACGATTCATCCAACTGCATCTAACTGCTCCCTCATTTATTTATGGAAACGATTAATTAAATTCTACTTGAATATATTTGTACATAATTCGCCATACCTAAAAATATTGTAATAATTTCATTCGCTTTAATCTGCTATTTATTTATTTATAAGAGCTAGATCGGCTTTCATTGAATAATAGTAGCCTATGTCCCCGACTATACTGTCTGCGCTTTAGGAGTAGTGGATTCTAAACGTGGGTAGAGCTGTTTACGCATATGTATACTAGTATCAAATATATAAAAAATATCTTCACGAAATTCCTAATACAGGGGTAGACAGAGGTCTAGTCTAGACAATTAAGTCCCTTTGGACAGGACAACGTGACAGGTGGTGAGCCCTTCGCCGCCATTATGTTCAAGCCAACTATATAATTCGTACATAAGTTTTTGAAAAACTCATTGGTACGACCCTGCCACTTGGGGATCGAACTCTGGTCTCTCGACTAGAAATTCCGACCACCGAAACACTCGGCTATCGTAACTTCTAATTTTTTCATTACATTATTTTTCATTTAATTATTTTTAATTTACAGTGTACATTTAAATGCGTTACAAAAATATTACATTATGCAATAAAAACTGTCACTATCGGAATTTGAACCCGCGATCCTTAGCTTTAGGGCAGGGTTACCTGCATCACAGAAGAACGTGTTGTCAATCACTTGTCACGAATATGATATTGTGAATTTGCAGTCTCATGTTATACAATGTCTGTCATAAGAGTGGACTTAAGAAGGCTACATAGATTAGGTAATAATCAGCACCTTAGAAGTAGTTGAAGTAGTATTAGTGACAAGAAAATTAGCAATGTTACATTACCATAGCAGCCCTTAAAACATTTTGATTCTTTTGGGGCTGCTATGCTTTTATTACTTTATTTTACTACTTTAGACAGCAGGCATTCTATTATTAAAATATGCATTTTTATAAGGCAGACCAAGCAGCGACTGCACAAACGGACAGGCTTGAATGGGGCTTAAAGTTCGCAGGATACTGATGTTAATTAGTGATCTTGCGCCTCTGTTCTTCGTTAGAGAGAGTAGATAATAGATCATCTTCCGTTGTAAGGCCGAAAGTAAACATAAAGCAGACAAAAACATACATTTTTATGACGATTCGTTGTCTTTTAAATCTCTTCAGCGTAAAAACCTACAACGGTAGTTAAACTTTCGACCCTTACTCCATTAAACTCACTACCACCGTTAAAAAAATAAATAACTACATAGATAGGGACAACATCACATACATTGGTTTAATCCCAATGTAAGCAGCTTTAGTATTTGGAGTATGGAATCAGAAACAGCGGTGGTACCACAAACACCAAGACCCAAGAAAATATGGAAAAATGTTTTCTGCATTGACCCGATCGGGAACCTAACACGGGACCTCAGAGCTAGCGACGCCGTTAAACGGTGTGAACCCCACTCGTCCACGGAAGTACTGGCACTACTCACGATACCAGGTAAGATATCGCTACAACCGTTAATTAGGTCACTCGAGTTTTGCCCCGAAACATAGAAACATAGTCAAGCAATTAGACTCTACGACGTTTGACCGCAGTGTGTGAGGGACATGCCATTTTTTATTGCAATCGTAATGATGCAATATAATTTTATGAGAACGTGTCTTTAAGATTTTTCTATTCTTAGTTCTACACTTTTTCCTTCTACACTTACAATTTTTGGGCGTCACAGAGGAAACAAACAAGCTACAATTTATATTCTACCACTAATTTTATTAAAAAAAATCTTCACGCAATTCTCAATACAGGGGTAGACAGAGGTCTAGTCTAGACAATTAAGTCCCTTCGACCCACCTTATGTCCATGCCAACGATATAATTCGTACATAAGTTTTTCGAAAAACCCATTGGTACGAGCCTGCCACCTGGGAATCGAACTCGGGTCTCTCGACTCGAAATTCCGACCACCCTTCCAGTTGCAGTTTCTTATTCAAGGATCGCCAAATCAAATAAAAAAGATCACACAAAGTCACCCTACCATTATTGTTAACAACGAACCTATTTTGAGAGTCTCAGGAAGTCAGAAATTTAGGGGTAATAATGGACAGCGAACTTCGTTATGAGAAACATGTAATGGTTATTGCACGTAGCTGCTTTTATAGGTTAAAAGTAAACTACTAGTAAGTGTCACCTTACGTATACATCTATGCGAGTCTATCGTGCTTTCAAAATTCTGTTACGCGGATTCTCTCATTGGCCCACTACTATCTCTACTATTAACTCGAACACGGCAAATAATGCAGCGGGTACAGAAAGCCTGTGCACGATTCTGTATCAATGTACCACCACGTGCACATGTAACCCCTTTCATTAACCCCATGTAACCCCTTTACTTACATTTTTGTTAATTTAGGACAATATTATTTTATTTTCTGTGTAATTCCTTTTTTTTGTTGTGTATCTATTGTGATTAGGCCGTGAACACTTTATTTCTTTCTTTATATTTTAACTTAAATAGTTTTTCTCACTTTCTTTCTTTATATTTTAACTTAAATAAGTAATAAACTAACTAAAATATAGATATGTTTTCGATAGAATTACTAATTCTATGATTTATTACTTAGGCCCTTCTATTTCAAGTATCACATCCTTCTGCAGCGCTCATTTAGATTTTGCTAAAATATCAGATTTTCATAACCAAACAGTTCTTATTTTAAAGTTGTTATTTAAAAAATTACTTCGCAACCCTCCGCATGAAAATATAAAAAGGTATATGCTACCTGGTCCGAAGAGAAGAAGAAGAAGAAGAGCACCACCCTCCCTCCCACAGATGCGTGCACCAATTCCACAGACGTGTGCACCAACTCCACTGTATGCACCACCACCACTACACTCAAACCAGGTAACACACACCACCACCGAAAACGCGACACGTGTTTCGCCTCAAAACAAGGCATCCTCAAGCGAGTAGACTCTACGATGAGCGACCGCAGAGTGACAAATGAGTCACTCGAGCAGTCTTTTATAACCTAACGTGACGCAACCGGCCGCCACCCCCACCAATAACGGCCAATTGCGTCACGACCTACCCGAAAAAATATTTAAAAGAGGTGAGTCAGAGACGTTTGTTTGTTCATTCAGCAGTGCAAAACGTCCACCGCCACCACCTTTTATTATCTCCAACTGTTCAAGCACACACAGTCGGAGCCCTTTGTCACATATGTGTAAGACTTGGAAAAATGGTCTTTCCAAGTCTTACACATATGTGACAAAGGGCTCTTCTTCTTCTTCTCTTCGGACCAGGTAGCATATACCTTTTTATATTTTCATGCGGAGGGTTGCGAAGTAATTTTTAAATAACAACTTTACAATGAATTTCCGCAAAGTAACGCCTGAGTCAATTAATTAAGTTCTTATTTATAAAGTGCACATAAGTCAGTAATTAATCAGTTTTAATAGTCTAATATAACAAATAAAATAAACAAGTTAAATATAAAACCGAATAAAAATCAATGTAGAAAACAGAAAATTAAAAAAATCTTTTATTTTTTTATTATTTTAATTTTATTTTAATTTTTTAAATTAAATATCTTCACGCAATTCCCAATACAGACAGAGATCTAGTCTAGACAATGAAGTCCCTTTCGACCCACCTTCCACCGAAGATATTTTCGGGACAACGTGACAGGTAGTGAGCCCGTCGCCACCTTTTATGTCCAAACCAACGATGGAATTCGTACATAAGTTTTTTGAAAAACCCATTGGTACGAGCCTGCCAACTGGGGATTGATCTAGGGTCTATTGACTCGAACCGACCACCCAACCACTCGGCTATCGTGACTTTTTTTATTATTATAATATTATTTTAGACTTTTCATTAACTTTTTGCATGTATAGGTATCTTATTTTCATCACCTATAATAACATACGGCTTAAGCAGCATGCGGTCTGCGAAAGTAATAGCTTGAATTTCGTCAGTTGTTTTATTTCTTATATCTTCATGCAATTATCTATAATGGAGTAGACAATGACATCCGTTCGACCCACTTTTCACCAAAGCTTATTTGGGACAACGTAACAGGTGGTGAGCCTATCGCCGTATTGGTGTCCAAGCTGCAATATGCGTAAAAGTAAATTGTACCTGAAGCCTTCTCAGGTACAATATATTTTTACAAGCATGTATATCCACTAGTTAAGTATTTATACGAACACATAAATGTCCATGCCTCGAAATATTTGTGTGATAAATATGTACATTCATATTTTTCACACAAATATTTGCCCTTAGCGGGTTTCAAACCTGCAACCCTTAGGTTTGAAGGCAGGGTCACTACCAACTCTTCTATCGAGTCCTGTCATATTTCCCGAAGTATTGGTAAAATGTGGCTTAAAACGACTGAATGTTCTCGAACTGTCCGGTATTGGGGTGTGGATTAATAAAACAAAATGAATAAATGGCGGCTGAAAAAGTCAAAAATTATTTGAAACATAAACATTATTTAAATTTTCATTACACTTCACTTCATTACACTTTTTGTTTATGTAATTCATTCGACCTTATTATATACGAGAATGTTAATAAGTTTAGTGTTGACTCTGTAAGTAGTATTTAAAATATAGTATATATACTTTTTTATATAATTTACGGTCTGATAGTCATTTATAACAGATATAACTGTTGTAATCTTAGTCTAGTCTATACATATACCATTCATATAATTTGTAGATATTGTTATTATATAAATGAATGTATGTAAGCATTGTATTGTTTATGTGTATGATATAATTGTTCTAGTTTAGACGTGTCAAACATAGTTTCGTTTTCTGACGCATAAGCTTATGCCTTGAATTAACTAAGTGGATGTATATATACACCCCGATACACCCTGTCTGGATATCAGCTTTTCCGAAAACATATCTTTGACCACCGGCAAGGACTCGTTCGATGTGTGACACTTGGCTCCATCTTGTTGAAACCATGTGTTACGATTATAGCCAGCAAATTCCAGTAGCAACGGTGCTAAGAACTTCCGTAACATTTTCACACTCGGCAGAATTAACAGTAACTGAATGGCCTCGAGAATCTTCAAAAAAGTAAGGTCCGATTGTTCCTTTTGCTGAAATTGCAGCCCATACAGTTACCTTAAGAGAGTGAAGTGGCCTCTCATGTTTAGCTTTAGGATTTTCGCTGCTCCAATACCTGCAATTCTGTTTGTTTACATGTCCATTTAGGTGGAAATGGGCTTCGTCAGAAAATAAGATGTTGTGAAAATTACTGAAACGAGTTAACATTGTTTCGGCATATGACTTACGCAAATTTAAAGCATTAGGGTTTAGTTCTTGCACTAGCTGGATCTTATATGGATGTAATTTCAAATCTAATTTCAAAATACGGCGTAATGATGTGCGGAATAATCCCAATTCAGCCGAACCTTTGCGTGTCGATAAATCTGGATCACGTCGAACAGAAGCGGAAACTTGCTGCACGTTCTCTTCGCTCCGAGAAGTCGGTGGGCCGCCGGTTTGTTTCACATTTAGTGTAGATTCCGTCTCTTCGAACTTCTTCACCCATTTCTGTATTAAAGGAGCACTTGGACACTGACTTAAGTCGTGTAAACCATATTCAAAGCGAAATAAGCGTCTCACAGTAATGAGCGAAAAGTCGTTTAAATAAAACTGTTTCTACTGTTTAATCTAAATTTTTTCTACTGTTTAAACTGTTTAAATTAAATTTCCAAGAAGCGAGCTAGTGCCCCCGCCCGCGCCCGCGCCCCGCGCGGCAATAGTTTGCGCGGTAAGTTACATTTAAATGTTAACGAATTCTTGGCCCATGTTTGTTCGATTTCGGCTACCACAACACAAATTCATAAAATTACTTTACTTTACTTTTAATAATTTCAAATCCTTATAAAGTCTATTTTATTATGTTAAAAAAATTATACACTTTTAAATATAAGATTATATAATATACATATACAATAAAAAATATAAACATGCGAATATTATTAAATACATATTTCATTTATAGTATAATTTCATATTACTTTCCATTGTAATACAACCAAATTTTACACTCTCCGCCTTTTCTTGTTATAAGAAGTTTTACTTTATAACTTATTTATTTTTTTATTATTGGCAAAATTATATGGCTGCCAGTTTCTGTGATATGTACTATCTATTTATTAGTCTTATTTTTTTTTGTTTTATTTACTTGATTTTATATTGTAAAATGGTAAAGGTTTTCCATAGTCTGCACAATAAGAAAATTCAGCTACTGACAACCCAGTGGTTGTTATCGGGTTTTTACTTCAAGACAGATTCGCATTGTAAATGTATTCTGAGGAAACATGCGGATAAGGATGTAAGTATTATGGCTTTATCTGCTACTTATTTTTTTTTTTTATTTCAGCAGTGTGGAGTTGATGAATTGAGTTAAATGAATTTGCAAGAGATTTTAGTTTCTTGTCAATAATAATATTTGTGAGCAGGACGTGCTTTTCACCATTGGTATTTTGCTTATGAGGTAAAAAGCTTTGGAAATAGAATAGCTTTTTCGTTCAGTAGATCTGGCTGGACAATATGTTTCAATTGTACGTTCGATTCTTCCGGTTAGGTTAATTTAAATAGTTCATTTCTGTATTTTTTTTTTCGCAGTTTTGACAGCATTGGATATACTGAGTATCATATTCTGCCTAGTCTTCTTTAATTAAATGCGAAACTTTTTCACTAATCATTATTATTGTTGCGTATTTCCATTGGCTACTGTTCGCATAACGCTTCCATAGACAACTAAATTTTGGACTGAAAGGACAGATCTTTCACTCCATAAACTTTAAATTTATTAAATAGTTATTGAATTGTGAAGGATTGTCGTATGCCATAAATGTTAGAACATAGTATCCCTATTTTCCCAATGGATGTCGTAAGATATAATAAAAGGAAAAGCGATATAAATAGCAATAAGTTTTTACTTCGAACATGCGGAATAACTATCACATACTTGACATCACATAATATATAAAATTGACGATGATTGGCAGCAGAGATGGTTACTCCGTTTTTAAAACGCGGTGATTATAGAAAATCGAGAGGTATATGTCAAAAGATATTTTTATTATAGTATATTATCTGGTAATGTAAAATAAGGTTTAAGGTTAGAGTCAAAGTTACTTTTATGTATGACATTAAAACATTATGTTATAATATTGGGTTTATTTTTTCCAATATTTGTGGTTCTTTTGAGATGCTACGTACCCAATCCTGCGATAGACAGACGTTTAGACATTTAAGTCATTTCACCGATCCTTATTATCTATATATCTATCGTCGTATTAGTGTCCAACGGTAAAATCAGTGGGGATCTCATTGCCTGGCGACATCTCGAAAACTGGCGCGTATGCAACCCGTCTACAGAGGTCGTCGAATTTTTTTTTTCATTAAGAAATTTAACATTTACATGAAATTATCGACCCTATGAAATGATACATTCTAAGCATCTCATTCTAAGACATCGCCACACAAAGTACACAGCAGCCGCTTCATTATTAAATTAATTCAGAAAGTTACAATCATACTTAATAATTTCAATTATATTAGTAAATGCAATAAAAATTACTGTTTGATAAACATTTTAATTTTTTAATTACATACTTTGATTTACTTAGTACTTTTTGTTATTATATTTTTTTTTGTATTTTGTTGAATGTAAATAATGACTTTAAAACTATTTTTGTTATAACTCTGTATGTTTCTCCAACCAAAATTTTTTGATCAAACTCGCACCCTTTTCTCCTATCATTATTGTCGGAGCATTAGTATTACCTCGAACAATGAAGGGCATAATGCTGGCATCCACTATTCTTAATCCTTCAACCTTTCGAACCTTTAGTTCAGGGTTTACAACGGCAGTTTCATCATCATCTGGACCCTTTTTTGCAGTGCTTGTTGGATGATATAAGGAAAACGTCAGTTCCCTAGCTACGCATTCCAAAAACTCATCAGAAGTCTGTTTGAATTTTTCACATCCATCTAAATCTAGCCAAGCTAGTTTAAAACCGGCATCTTTAAATGATTTAGTGTTATTAAGGGCAAGGGAAAATTTCTTTGTATTTTTGATAAGTATATGGAGGTCGTCTGGGTCTTTAAAATAGTTTGCAATAATTAGCGGATGATCATGTGGATTTGTACTTTTTAGCAATATTCTACCTTTTGATTTCGGTTTTAATAATGTATTATAAATAATTATAACAAAATTGTTTTCATTTAATTTCTTATATTTACTATTTATTTCGTCTTTAAGGCCGTGTTTAGTATAAACATCTACTAAATTGGATAACCGAGGAGGAAAGACTAAATAATGAAACTGTACTTCTGGACTAACTGCTATTGTATCGCTTGAATTAACAAATGCAATAATTCGATGTGGACTAATGTCAGAAAATTTGCCTGTTTTAGTAAACATGTAATCTGTAAATGTCTTGGTGATATCGGATATGGTGTTAAAGTTTTTTTGTGCTGGGGCACTATAGTAAACTGGAAAAAATACATGATCTTGTAAATTTTCACCAACTGGAAGATCAGATCGGACTTCAATATTTAAACTTTTAAGATGATTTCTAGGTCCTATTCCGGACAAAAGAAGCAATTGAGGTGTATTAATAGCACCAGCTGACAATATGACTTCTTTTCTTGCATTGACTTTTATATTTTTCCCGTGTTTCTCAAATAAAATACCGCTTACTTTAGTCGATTTTGGGTAAAATAAGAGCTTTGTGACGTATGCACCTTTGATGATGTGTAAATTTTTCCTATCTTTGACATTGCTTAAAAATGCTCTCGCTGTACTATGCCGTACTCCATCTTTTATATTAGTGTATGCCCTAGTAATTCCCATCTGCTCGGAACCATTTACATCATCTAATTCTTTTACTCCTAACTCCTTTACACCTTTTATTATCATATCTTCAAAAGTATGTGTGGGTCCATTTTTTCCTACATATAAGTAGCCATCATTGTTATGAAACTTTTTTGTTTCTGCATTAAACGTGTTAGAGAAATTTTCACTTTTTTTGAAATAATACAATATTTCTTCATAGCTCCAGCCTTTATTTCCATAAGCCGCCCATTCATTGTAATCTAATTTGTTTCCTCTCACATAGAACATTCCATTAATGCTGCTACAACCCCCCAAAGTTTTTCCTCGCGGCCATGCACATTGATGTCCTTTATATCCTCTACATGCCGAGTTTTGAGGTTGAGTTTTATATCCCCAATCCACTGATGAATTAATAGCATTGTAGAAAAGTTGTGGAATCTGAAATAAATATACATATACATTTAAGTAAATCACTAATTTTTGTTGTCAATTGCAAGTCGCTGGTGTTTTTTGTTGGGCGGTCGGAATTTCGAGTCAAGAGACCCGAATTTGATCCCCAATGGCAGGCTCGTACCTATGGTATTTCCAAAAAATAATGTACGAATTATATCGCTGGCTTGGACTTGAAGACGGCGACGGGCTCACCACCTGTCACGTTGTCTCGAAAATATCTTCGGTGAAAGGGGGGTCGAAGGGGCTTAATTATCTAGGCTAAACCTCTGTCTACCCCTGTATTGGGAAATTTCTAATTTTTGTGTATCGTTTACTTTCGTTTACTTAACATCCTACTAACTATTTCTTACTTTACTACTAACTACTACTTGTTATATTAGAATAGCATTATTATCACAATTACGCGTTTATAATTCTTAACTCGACCTACATTTCAACATTGTTTATTTTGAACAAAACATGTACGATGGCTAGCCTGTGGTGAGCTTGTTACATAAGATCTAATAAAGTGGGTATTTTCTTTGTTCCATATGTTTTAATTTTTTACTATAATATATAATTTATCAACTAATATCTATGTTCAAAATTCTAGTAGTAGTAGTATATACTTTATTGTACACCACACATATATAAGGAATAAATACAACAGAGACAAAACTTAATGATCGATCTCTTCCAGAGATCCTTATGGGTAAAGAGAAATTCAGATTAAGAACAGTAGGAGTTGGAGCGTTTTATGATACTCTTACATACCAATTGTGTGAGTAAACAATATAAAATACCATTGTAATCAATATAAAATATGAAATAATTTAGAAACCTGCAAAAGCTAACTAACGTATTGCTGGTTATATTTTTAATAAAATTTTACTTAAATCAAAAATCACGTCACTATAGCCGAGTGGTTGGGAGACCGAAATTCGAGACAAGAGACGTCATTCGATTTTTCAAAGCTTATGCACGATCTATATGGTTGGTTTGGACATAAAGACGGCAAAGGCTCACCAACTCTCACGTTGTCCCAAAATAAGCTCCGCTAAAATGTGGATCTAAGGGAATAAATTGCCTAGGGTACTTCTGTATTGAGAAGTGGACGATGATAGAGAAATACCTAAAAAATTTATTTTAATCTTTGTAGTACCTCTGTGGCTAAATTAGGGTTCCCACCAGCTTCAACCAAAAGAACCTTCCAGTGAGGTATCTCACTTAATCGGTTCGCTACCACTGCTCCAGCAGATCCAGCTCCAATTATTATGAAGTCATAGTTAGGATCTGTAAATGCAAGGTTTTATAACATTACTTTAATGTAACTATTTATAAATAAATAAATATAAATATCTTCACGCAATTCCCAATACAGGGGTAGACAGAGGTCGAGTCTAGACAATTAAGTCCCTATGACCCACCTTCCACCGAAGATATTTTCGGGACAACGTGACAGGTGGTGAGCCCGTCGCCGCCTTTATGTCCAAGCCAACGATATAATATATCGGACATAGGTTTTTGAAAAACCCATTGGTACGAGCCTGCCACCTGGGGATCGAACTCGGGTCTCTCAACTCGAAATTCCGACCACCCAGCCACTCGGCTATCGAGACTCTTATGTAAATATTTAAATATATAAAATTTTGCTAAGCTTTTTTAGTGAGTAAGGAAGAGATTTAAAAAATTAAATGACACGGGTCTGTGTCAAACCTGGACCACCGCCGTATCGTTGTGTAGCTATAGCAACTTTGTCTCGTGAGTGAATCCGGTTCAGCGGATGTTTGCGATTATAAACAATAAATATTGCTCGATATTACTTTTGTGTTGATTTCAAATAAACACTATTCTATGGTAAAAGTCACAATAGCCGAGTGATTGTGTCCAAGAGACCCGAGTTCGATCCGCAGGTGATACCATAAATTTATATCGATGGCTTGAAAATAAACATGGTGATAGGCGCACCGCCTATCACGTTGTCCGAAAAAAAATACTCCGGTGGAATGTGGTTAAAAATGACTAAGTTGTCTAGACAAATAAAATTATTTAAATTTAGATGTGTCAAATATATTTAGTACACTGACGTGCATTTTTATCTCTTTAATAAGCTTATTTTTTTTAAATTACGTATAGAACAGTAATTATTATTTAAGTAAAATTATGACCAAAAATTAGATAGAATAAACTTAAATTTATGTAATATCATCATCCTAAGTAATCTTTAAATTAATAAATTTTTCTTTAAAATTACAATATAAAAACGGAGTGTTACAGTTGTGGACAAATGTGTGGAAAATATTTATGATATCTATTATATCTCTAATATATATTTCTACTGCCACATTGTCGCACACTATGAACTCCCAAACTATCTATCCGATTTTGAGCAAATTTCTCATTAAAATAAAACGCAAATGGTAGGATAGTTTTTTATTACGTAGTTTTATTAACTCCTAGGCAGGACTACATCTGCCGGGTCCGGCTAGTTATTCATAATTTACTATAGCTACACTAAAACGAAATTACGAAAGTTTGTAATTATTTTGTAAACTAAAGTGATTTTGCATGTCAACATGTAAAAACGGTATAAAACTATAACCACACGTTCTCTCCTTTGAGTTTGTTCTCTCCTATCAGCGATTCTTATTAGATATTAAAACAATACTATATCGTTTTAATATCTAATGAGAATCGAACTAACGTTCGGTGACTAACGATCGGTGACGGTGTTATATAGTACTGTATTGTCAAACCGCTAGCCATCCGTAGCAATTACGACGAATCATCCCTACGGAAGAGATCCAATTACTGTAGTGAACATTTACTGGCCAGTATATTGTTTTAAGTATATCAATTTCCGTAATTCTTCTATATAAAGTGCTTTATACCTTCAAGTACTGCTTCCGTTGCATCCGCTGGCCATAAATGGTCACCGACTAACGCGCACTGCGCAGCAAAGAAACTCTGCAGAGCTTGAACAAACAGTGGTCCTGCTACTTGATAGGTGTTCACAATTTCAGTAGTAATTGCAGGATCACACGCCCACATCTTTGTCAGTGATGCAGCAAATAAAACTTTAAAAAAGTGTTGTCATGTTCTTTAGTAATTATTTAAATAAAATATAATAGTAATTATTTAAAAATACAAAAAAAATATCTTCACGCTATTCCCAATACAGAAAGAGACAGAGGTTTAGAATTAAGTCCTCACGACCAACTTTCCACCGATGATATGTTTTGGAACAACTTGACAGAGGGTGAGCCAGTCGCCGTCTTAATGTCCAAGCTATCGATGTAAATTTTACATAAATTTTTGAAAAAACACATTGGAATTAGTCTGCCCTCTGGGGATCGAACTCGGTCCACTTGACTCGAATTCCGATCACCTAACTATTCGGCTTCCGTTAATTTTTTACCCGCGGTGGTTTCAAGAAGCTGCAGCAGCAATACACCATGTGCTAAGGCGTTTTCATCTGAACTCCATTAACACTTTTTAATAAAATAATTTATGAACTTTGTTTTAATATATATTTTTAGCAAGTTTCGGCAACACTCTGCTACGTTTGTGTGTTACGTTACGTTACGTAACGTTGGATTGTGCGTCTTAGCATTTAATTGCATGCGTGGTGTCGATTAAGATTAAGGTGTTTGTGAGCGTTATTTGATTTAAGAAAAGAAAGAGGGAAGAAAAATCATTTGGTTCAAATGGTACAAATGTATTGCCATTCGTAATAAAATAAATAAATATCTTCACGCAATTCCCAATACAGGGGTAGACAGAGGTCTAGTCTAGACAATTACGTCCCTTCGACCCACCTTCCACTGAAGATATTTTCGGGACAACGTGACAGGTGGTGAGCCCTTCGCCGTCTTTATTTATTTATTTATTTACCCTCCTGGGGATCGAACTTGGGTCTCTTGACTCGAAATTCCGACCATCCAACCACTCAGCTTTCGTGACATTGAATTTTTTGGAATTGCCATTCGTGATTTACAATAATGTTAGCTGACTCAACTTAAATGTCCTCGGTGGACGGTTGGTCGAAAGATCTTAATTGTCTACCCCTGTATTGGGAATTGTGTGAAAACTCAACTTCATGGATTTTATTTTTTAGACTGTGTTCTTAGTACCTTACCACGAAGAGTAGAGATGTATTGATTAGTATTGTAAATAAAATTTTGTAAAAAAAGGAATAGGTAGACATTTTAATTCAATGAGTAAATATGTAGTACGCGTACACGTATGTTTTTTGAATCCCGATCGAATACACTTTCGTTAAAATTGAATTATGTTACAAACAGTATTCGTTACTAGTAATTGAACGCGGTTTATAGACACTTATTGTATTAATGTGTAGGTTCCGTGTTGTTTGTCTAACTCAACGACGTTTTATGTATAGTACTCAAGCTGTCTATGATAAATATAATCTATATTGTGTAATGTCTAGCATCGATACAGTGACAGCTTTCTCTTTCTCCGCACACATAGGAAGTAAAGAAGTTAAGGACTCAGAAGTCTTAATAGACCTTACAAAAAGTAATAAGTAATAAATACTTTTATAAAAAGTATATAAGTAATTTTAAAATTGTGTTAAATAAAATTATAATAAGGTAGCCTTTGAATTCCCACTGCTGGTTTAAGGCCTTCGCTCAAGTAAAAAAGGACAACCCATAGAGAAGAAGCACCCCCACCCTGCTGCTCTATTGCGCGCTCAAAATCATATTTATGTTACATATTGTTAATTTACTATTATATAAAAAAAAAGTAACGATAGCCGAGTTGTTGGGTGGTCGGAATTTCGAGTCGAGAGACCCGAGTTCGATCCCCAGGTGGCAGTACCAATGAGGTTTTCAAAAACTTATGTACGAATTTCGTCGTTGGCTTGGACATAAAGGCAGCGACGGGCTCACCACCTGTCATGTTGTCCCGAAAATATCTTCGGTGGAAGGTGAGTCAAAGGGACTTAATTGTCTAGACTTGACCTCTGTCTACCCCTGTTTTGGGAATTGCGTGAAGATATTTATTTTATTTATTTACTATTATATATTTATTATATTATTATTTCGGCCACCTACTTTGTGGCAAATTTAGCTTTGCTTTCAATATTACAAATCAATATTTGTAATGATCCCCAGGTGGCAGTACCAATGAGTTTTTCAAAAACTTATGTACGAATTTCATCGTTGGCTTGGACATAAAGACGGCGACGGGCTCACCACCTGTCACGTTGTCCCGAAAATATCTTCGGTGGAAGGTGGGTCAAAGGGACTTAATTGTCTAGACTTGACCTCTGTCTACCCCTGTATTGGGAATTGCGTGAAGATATTTATTTATTTATTTATTTATTTATTTATTTACCCTCCTGGGGATCGAACTTGGGTCTCTTGACTCGAAATTCCGACCATCCAACCACTCAGCTTTCGTGACATTGAATTTTTGGAATTGCCATTCGTGATTTACAATAATGTTAGCTGACTCAACTTAAATGTCCTCGGTGGACGGTTGGTCGAAAGATCTTAATTGTCTACCCTGTATTGGGAATTGCGTGAAGATATTTATTTATTTACCCTCCTGGGGATCGAACTTGGGTCTCTTGACTCGAAATTCCGACCATCCAACCACTCAGCTTTCGTGACATTGAATTTTTGGAATTGCCATTCGTGATTTACAATAATGTTAGCTGACTCAACTTAAATGTCCTCAGTGGACGGTTGGTCGAAAGATCTTAATTGTCTACCCTGTATTGGGAATTGCGTGAAGATATTTATTTATTTATTTATTTATTTATTTATTTATTTATTTATTTATTTACTATTATATAAAAAAGTCACGATAGCCGAGTTGTTGGGTGGTCGGAATTTCGAGTCGAGAGACCTGAGTTCGATCCCCAGGTGGCAGTACCAATGAGTTTTTCAAAACTTATGTACGAATTTCATCGTTGGCTTGGACATAAAGACGGCGACGGGCTCACCACCTGTCACGTTGTCCGAAAATATCTTCGGTGGAAGGTGGGTCAAAGGGACTTAATTGTCTAGACTTGACCTCTGTCTACCCCTGTATTGGGAATTGCGTGAAGATATTTATTTTTTTATTTACTATTATATATTTATTATATTATTATTTCGGCCACCTACTTTGTAGCAAATTTAGCTTGCTTTCAATATTACAAATCAATATTTGTAATGATCCCCAGGTGGCAGTACCAATGAGTTTTCAAAAACTTATGTACGAATTTCATCGTTGGCTTGACATAAAGACGGCGACGGGCTCACCACCTGTCACGTTGTCCCGAAAATATCTTCGGTGGAAGGTGGGTCAAAGGGACTTAATTGTCTAGACTTGACCTCTGTCTACCCCTGTATTGGGGTGCGTGAAGATATTTATTTTATTTATTTACTATTATATATTTATTATATTATTATTTCGGCCACCTACTTTGTGGCAAATTTAGCTTTGCTTTCAATATTACAAATCAATATTTGTAATGATCCCCAGGTGGCAGTACCAATGAGTTTTTCAAAAACTTATGTACGAATTTCATCGTTGGCTTGGACATAAAGACGGCGACGGGCTCACCACCTGTCACGTTGTCCCGAAAATATCTTCGGTGGAAGGTGGGTCAAAGGGACTTAATTGTCTAGACTTGACCTCTGTCTACCCCTGTATTGGGAATTGCGTGAAGATATTTATTTATTTATTTAATATTTGTAATGCCGGTCCGGAGATCGAACTCCGACTGCTACACTATCACGGCTCGATGCTCTAGAAATTTGAGGTGATACTTATATTTGTTTGAAACTCTCGTATTATTCAAATGATCTCGTATATTATTAAATCCGAGTCCTATTTCCTATACCAAAGGTTATTATTAAAATGAATGTTTGGAAATATTTTTAAAACAAGAAACAATAGACGTGCGCAAGCTGGACTGATGCCAAAGACGACATTTCTTCAAGGTCTTTCCTCTCATGATAGCCTTGTAAAGAAAATGGATAATAAATTCAATTCAACTTTTAATAGAGCTCAGTTTATAAAAAGTCACGATAGCCGAGTTGTTGGGTGGTCGGAATTTCGAGTCGAGAGACCTGAGTTCGATCCCCAGGTGGCAGTACCAATGAGTTTTCAAAACTTATGTACGAATTTCATCGTTGGCTTGGACATTAAGGCGGCGACGGGCTCACCACCTGTCACGTTGTCCCGAAAATATCTTCGGTGAAAGGTGGGTCAAAGGGACTTAATTGTCTAGACTTGACCTCTGTCTACCCCTGTATTGGGGTGCGTGAAGATATTTATTTATTTATTTACTATTATATATTTATTATATTATTATTTCGGCCACCTACTTTGTAGCAAATTTAGCTTCTTTCAATATTACAAATCAATATTTGTAATGATCCCCAGGTGGCAGTACCAATGAGTTTTCAAAACTTATGTACGAATTTCATCGTTGGCTTGGACATAAAGACGGCGACGGGCTCACCACCTGTCACGTTGTCGAAAATATCTTCGGTGGAAGGTGGGTCAAAGGGACTTAATTGTCTAGACTTGACCTCTGTCTACCCCTGTATTGGGAATTGCGTGAAGATATTTATTTATTTATTTAATATTTGTAATGCCGGTCCGGAGATCGAACTCCGACTGCTACACTATCACGGCTCGATGCTCTAGAAATTTGAGGTGATACTTATATTTGTTTGAAACTCTCGTATTATTCAAATGATCTCGTATATTATTAAATCCGAGTCCTATTTCCCTATACCAAAGGTTATTATTAAAATGAATGTTTGGAAATATTTTAAAAACAAGAAACAATAGACGTGCGCAAGCTGGACTGATGCCAAAGACGACATTTCTTCAAGGTCTTTCCTCTCATGATAGCCTTGTAAAGAAAATGGATAATAAATTCAATTCAACTTTTTAATAGAGCTCAGTTTATAAAAAAGTCACGATAGCCGAGTTGTTGGGTGGTCGGAATTTCGAGTCGAGAGACCCGAGTTCGATCCCCAGGTGGCAGTACCAATGAGTTTTTCAAAAACTTATGTACGAATTTCATCGTTGGCTTGGACATAAAGGCGGCGACGGGCTCACCACCTGTCACGTTGTCCCGAAAATATCTTCGGTGGAAGGTGGGTCAAAGGGACTTAATTGTCTAGACTTGACCTCTGTCTACCCCTGTATTGGGAATTGCGTGAAGATATTTATTTATTTTATTTTATTCTCAGTTTATAAAGAACTTTAAAATATACACTATTTAAGTGAGTTTATTAGACATGCGAAAAATTTCGACGTTTCAATACATATCTTTTAATGCAGATATATTTCTCCAATCCTAACTTGATTAATAATTATCAAGAATATTTTTAACTTACTGTAAAACACAGCTCTTATTCACGAACTAATTCTAATTGGATTATTACTGTACGATTTATTTACATTACAATAATTAAATTAAAACTTTTTGATTGCGACAT
Organism: Sericinus montela; assembly: GCA_029286605.1. Taxonomy (NCBI): domain Eukaryota; kingdom Metazoa; phylum Arthropoda; class Insecta; order Lepidoptera; family Papilionidae; genus Sericinus; species Sericinus montela. The sequence continues at coordinate 2,541,910 of JAGSMR010000038.1, forward strand.
AAACCTGCTAAGTATTAGTTAAATATAAAGACGCGTTGTACTTCGGGTTAAGTGATTCAAAATGAGCAAAATAATGCAACTTGGAAAACTTCTAGCTGCACCGGTTGAATGCACTTTAGCATTCAGTTCGTTTTCTAAACGGTTTCGTTCACTGAATGCATTCGCCGATCTCGTGCAGCGTTTGTACCGATAACTAGTAAACACTACGCAATTCTAAGTACATAAATTATCAATTTACTATCTTAGTCGCAAAGTTATCAGGACAGCGCAATTTGATGTGCGACTATGCAAAAAAATTGCAGAATAACATCATAACGGAGTGCCTAACAACTATTTTCAAGCAGGCGCACAGTTTATTCGGCTAAGTTGCTCGTAAATCATTAAGACAATATCTATTACTGGTAAGAAATAGGGTGAGACCACAACAAACAAGCACGTAGTATCTGCTCCCGTACTATAGCTATAATTTGAAATGAAATCGGGCCTGGGGAACGCTTAGTGGGAATTTTTTGAGACTGAAAATTGCGTCACGATTATCAAAAATTAAATATAGTCTAAAAAGAAACGGAGATGCAGTAACTACGCACGTGCGTGGTATTGTGAATGAGATAAATTTTCCGTGTACGTTGTCAGTGTACCATATTTACTTGTATAACGTCTTAACATAATAACAACTTGCTACAATTATCCTTTCACTTCTAATTGAATTTTTAATATTTCGATTCTGTTACGTTGGAATGTATTTGATATTACTTGCTTATACATGTTGCTTGTTGTGCTAAAACTGTTGCTGTTGTTATCTCGATGTTAAAGTTAAGAATATAGAGCAAATGCTTACACAGCACTAATACAAAGATTATTAACTATAGAACATCGGTAAATACAACTATATTGTTACACAAATTGCTGTTATTATATAATATAAGGAAATTACTACATAGCCTTGATGCTTCTCGCATGAGTTTAGTTGTGTATAATATATTTAGTACCTGGATAGTCAAATTTTACTTGAAGCCAATAGATGCCATCTATTGCCTTCAAGTAGCTTTAATATATTTTTAAAACCATTTTTTATTATCATATAATCTTGAGTCATGATAATTCAAAAAACTAACGTATATCGTTGACATAACTAACAGCTTGGACTCGGCTTAATAGTCTAGACCTCAGTCTACACCTGTATTGGGAATTGCGTGAAGATATTTATTTTATTTATTTATTTTATTCTCAGTTTATAAAGAACTTTAAAATATACACTATTTAAGTGAGTTTATTCGACATGCGAAAAATTTCGACGTTTCAATACATATCTTTTAATGCAAATATATTTCTCCAATCCTAACTTGATTAATAATTATCAAGAATATTTTTAACTTACTGTAAAACACAGCTCTTATTCACGAACTAATTCTAATTGGATTATTACTGTACGATTTATTTACATTACAATAATTAAATTAAAACTTTTTGATTGCGACATAAACCTGCTAAGTATTAGTTAAATATAAAGACGCGTTGTACTTCGGGTTAAGTGATTCAAAATGAGCAAAATAATGCAACTTGGAAAACTTCTAGCTGCACCGGTTGAATGCACTTTAGCATTCAGTTCGTTTTCTAAACGGTTTCGTTCACTGAATGCATTCGCCGATCTCGTGCAGCGTTTGTACCGATAACTAGTAAACACTACGCAATTCTAAGTACATAAATTATCAATTTACTATCTTAGTCGCAAAGTTATCAGGACAGCGCAATTTGATGTGCGACTATGCAAAAAAATTGCAGAATAACATCATAACGGAGTGACTAACAACTATTTTCAAGCAGGCGCACAGTTTATTCGGCTAAGTTGCTCGTAAATCATTAAGACAATATCTATTACTGGTAAGAAATAGGGTGAGACCACAACAAACAAGCACGTAGTATCTGCTCCCGTACTATAGCTATAATTTGAAATGAAATCGGGCCTGGGGAACGCTTAGTGGGAATTTTTTGAGACTGAAAATTGCGTCACGATTATCAAAAATTAAATATAGTCTAAAAAGAAACGGAGATGCAGTAACTACGCACGTGCGTGGTATTGCGAATGAGATAAATTTTCCGTGTACGTTGTCAGTGTACCATATTTACTTGTATAACGTCTTAACATAATAACAACTTGCTACAATTATCCTTTCTCTTCTAATTGAATTTTTAATATTTCGATTCTGTTACGTTGGAATGTATTTGATATTACTTGCATATACATGTTGCTTGTTGTGCTAAAACTGTTGCTGTTGTTATCTCGATGTTAAAGTTAAGAATATAGAGCAAATGCTTACACAGCACTAATACAAAGATTATTAACTATAGAACATCGGTAAATACAACTATATTGTTACACAAATTGCTGTTATTATATAATATAAGGAAATTACTACATAGCCTTGATGCTTCTCGCATGAGTTTATTTGTGTATATATTTAGTACCTGGATAGTCAAATTTTACTTGAAGCCAATAGATGCCATCTATTGCCTTCAAGTAGCTTTAATATATTTTTAAAACCATTTTTTATTATCATATAATCTTGAGTCATGATAATTCAAAAAACTAACGTATATCGTTGGCTTAATAGTCTAGACCTCAGTCTACACCTGTATTGGGAATGCCGTGAAGATATTTATTTGACATAATATCTTCACACATATTAAAAATGTTGAAATGGACAGAGGTCTAGACAATAAAGTTTGTTGCAATCCACCTTTCAACGAAACTATTTGGGACAATGTCACGGATGGTGAGCCTAGCACCACCTTTATTTTATTTTTATTTCTTCACGCATCATGATAAAACGAATAGATCGTCGTATCCATAGATGTTTCTTTCGCTTGTTTCAAATTCAAAGACTTTTATCATGTACCTATAGGTATCTTGCAGTCTAAGTCACAGTCAAAGCCAAAATTTTTTCAAAAGAAAATAAATACATACATAAATTGGGACAAAATCATACATTTCTCAGATCCTAATGTAAGGAGCTTAAGCACTTGGGTTATGGAATCACAAATAACGAAAACACCCGGAACCGAGAAAATATAGTAACAGTGTCTTCTATAT